>OX638260.1:1210000-1825543 GCA_951806755.1 Brenthis hecate | reverse complement strand
GTGGTTTCACTGCAATATTTGTCGTTTATAATTAAAAATAAGAAAATTGTTGAAAGTCCCATACCGGCTGACGTTTCCTTTCGTGTCACAAATGTCTCCACAGATAATATATGTGTGGATCACGTGATATTAGTGACCATAGACAATGTGGCGAAAGCCCTGGATTTTAAGGAAATCTGGTCGGAATTAAATGTTGAGAGTAATTTTAATAGAACTCAATCGGCCATTAGCTGTTTGTATGCGATCGTGAAGTATTTAGTCAAGGTGAGTTTAGTGAAAAATGTTAGTGTTAGTAATAATATTAGTAATAAAAGTATATTGTACTCGCTTCCCCATACACTCTATCATCCCCATTTTCATCCCCTTAAGGGGTGATTTCCGGGATAAAAACTATATTATATCCTTCCCAGGGTCTCAAACTATCTTCTTACCAAATTTCATCTTAAATGGTCCAGAAGTTTCGAAGCCTATTAAGTACAAACAAACAAATGTTTCCTCTTTATAATATTAGTATAGATTAACTTATTTCACAAAATCCACAGCTAAATCATTTCATAAATAATGAAAAAAGATGATATCTCAATTTAGATTTTTTTAATATTAAAGCCTACAATTGGATTAAAATATCTATTATATAAACATTTTTCAGGATACAAAACCCCTAATACTGAAAACGTTTATGAAACTACAAGAGCCAGGTCCGACACCAGATATAATAATTACTGGTAATAAGCTAGCAACACTTGTGGCATTTTGGGAAGAAAACTTCTACATGAAGGGCAACACTTACATACTGGGGAAACGATACATGCGAGCCATTGAAAGTCTGCTCATCAGTTTGTCTAAGTAAGTAATTTAATCGATTTTTCATGATTTTTCCAATATATTTATGGAGCTTTGAGTATTTTTTTTATGCTAATACATAATATATTTTTTTAATTTTTAAATTAAAAAAAATGGCTTTGGATTTTTTTTACTAATAATATATTACAGTGCCTGCAAAAATTACAAAATATTTTTTTAAATTGTTTTAATAAAAAAAATATGTGTTTAGGAATGAGTATGATGTGAGGAGGTTTATTTCTATAAATATGTTTAATTAGGCAAAGACAAATAACAAGGTTTTATGCCCGATTTATACACAAATTATTTTGAAACTAAATACGAGCATAATTTTGAAATCTTATTATTTATTCATTTTGTGAAAAAAACTTATAATATTATAAGCTTAAACTTCACCATCCATTTTAATTTATATAATATAGCTACTCGCCCTAGGTACGTTTTAACGTTTAATATAGATTTCTAAGAGATGAGATATTTTCCCGCACTAAAAAGTATCTTATACGTTGACCCGAATAACCAGCTATCATCATACCAAATTTCATCTAAATATGCCCAGTGGTTTTCTCGAGATGCGTTCCAAGACAGATGGACAAAAATTCTAAAAACTATAGATTAGGCCTCTGTATCTATAATAATTAGTATTTCGATAAGATTTTCCAAATAATACTTAATGTACAGATTTCACTCAGAATTTTATTATATGTATAGAGTTTTTTTTTTAAATTTAACAGATTAGAGTTAGTGACAAATATAGCACTAATACCGCCCATTGCGTGGTCCTGTGTCGAAGTCAGGACGAAGAAGGAGGAACTAGAAAAGATAGACTTACCGCTGCAAGCTCTGCAAGATTTGGACGTTTTAGAGGCGTTTTTGTTTAGGTGAGTATGACGTGACGTGATTGCGTTGACGTTAATATGACGAGACATTTTTTATTTTTATATTTTTACTTTCGCTTTAACGTTTAGTAAAGATTTCTCAAAGATGAGATATTTTCCCCCAGTAAAAATTATTCTATATGTTGATCCTTTGATCATATCAAGTTTCATCAGATTCAGTGATTTTCTTGTGATGCGGTCACAGAAAGACAGACAGACATACAAAAATTGTAAAAAGTATAGATTCGGCCTCTGTATATACTATATAGTAATGACTATTTCAATAAGATTCTCCAAAAAAATATTTAATGTACATATTCGACTCAGCATTTTATTATATGTATAGATAACAATAACATTTAAAGCAACTTAATTTCGAAACAGTTTGCCTTTGTGAGAAAAACTTTCTTTTCGGTTATTCCGTATTTTCCTTTTAAATTTTGGTTACCAACGTTTTGAATGCTTTCAACAATCATGATCAAGGAAGAGTGTGATAGTTGTAAAGCATTTGAAATGTAAACTAAAAATCATAATAAATCCGTTAAAAGCTGTTTTATTTAAAGTGTTACATATTCACACGTAAATAGTAAAATTATGCTGTTTGGTAGAAATGCTATTTCCCAACAATATAAAAATGCCATATCCAAATATGGTAAAAATGCTATTTCCACCACTACTCGACATTCTCAATTTAAAAGGTCAAATATTGTAAACAAGTGCGTAAATATGAAGTGAAAAATATTTTAAATAAAACTATAAATAAATGAATAATAAATAGATATTGAATATATGTATAATATTTATTTAACTATAAGTAAATAATGTGCAATCTATGTGGCAAGATAATATAAACTAATGAACGAAGTCAATAACATTCACTATGATCGCCGGAAGAAACAATAATAAATTGTGAAAAGTTGCGTAAAACAATAACAGTTATCGACGAACCAAAAGTGAACCTAACATCCTCTGATATATTAGCTCATGTATGTCACAATGGCAGAGTGAACATGACGGGGTGGTCCAACAAGAAGCAGTACGAGGAGGTGTGGGTGGGGCTGCTGGCGGCGCTGCAGGGCAACGGCGCGCACTGGGCCGTGGCCGGCATCACGCAGCTGCTGGCGCGCGCCGCCGGCGCCCGCCACGTGCCGCGCGCCGCCGCGCCGCACACGAGGGGGTATGTACTTGGACGTGGTGGGAAACCTCGGTCCATTTCCGCTCAAATTTCCGGGTAGTTATAATTTCACTAGTGAAATTATATTTTACGGTTTCTACAATTTCCCTGCGACATATCCACTGTTGAACGAAGGTCTCTCCAATACCAATAGCGTATTATATAATGTCATTCACTTATTACATACATAAAATGTACGTGTGGTGCGATATAGTACTAAGTATGTAACCAGTGTACAATTCAGCACTTTTGAACCTCCCACTGCTCCGTACGAAGATCCCTTAGAGATTATGAGGGAGATCAAACCTAATCCAGCATACAGGCCAAGTGTGAGTGTCGGCGAACATCACATGTTTTACAAAAATGAAAATTCTCTGAGACGGACGTGTAGATTTCCTCATGATATTTTCCTTCACTGTAGCTGGTAATTACGTTTAAAATTATGTGTACATGAAAATATCTAAAATATGAGACTCGGAATTTGAACCCACATCACTTTTGGTTGACTTTGGTTTTATAAGCGAACTCGTTGCCACTGTTGTACGTAACAACACTTTTTAAAATTTCATTCATCCAACTATTGCATTTTGATTGCAATAACAAGCAAAAAATTTTTTTGTATGTTAATGTAATGCAAACCTTATTACAATGCTTATATTTTTAGAATGCATCGACTTCGAAACATTCTGGTGGGAACACCGGCATACAATGACATATTCGAAGACGTGAATCTGGAACGAGTACCTTTAATTAAAGACGGCCATTGCGGATTCCATTTCGGCCAGTTTAGTACTGAATATTTAAAATATGCTTCAGGTGAGTTTGAACTATATCGTTATCTATGCAAATAAATAAAATTAAAGTGTCTGTTTGTAATGTCAAAATAACAGCTTTTTACTATATGCAAATAAGAGTATATACGGTATTTGTAAAAAAAGTCAATTTTTGAAATTTGTGTCTGTCTGTCTGATTGTTCCGGTTAATCTCCGAATCGACTGGACTGATTTTGACGGGACTTTCACTGCCAGATAAATGATGCTATAAGGAGTGAAGTAGGAATAACTAATTTTATTTTAGAAAAAGAATTAGGGTTTTGCGCAATAAAATTAAAACCCATGAAATTGTGAACAAAAGGACGCGTACACAATGACGCAACCGAGCGAAGCGAGGTTAAATCGCTAGTTTAAAATAGAGTTGCCAATTGTTTTGTATTGATTGATCTTGGTAGTCTTATTATTTACTGTTAGCGTTTTAACCTCGCTTCGTTCGGGTGCATCTCGGTACGAGATCAATACAGACAGCACAACTTTTACAAAATTTTATTAGTAATAAAATTTGGCAAAACTTAGGCTACTTTTATTTTAGATAAAGAATTAGAGATCCGCGCAAAAAATCTATGTTGTATGTAAAATAGGTAGATTATATGTTATCTTATGTCTACTCTATCTGTAGGTATATTAAATTACATTCAAATACTAAATTTCATTGGCATATCGACGTTGGTCTCTGATAACGAAACTTAAACTATATTTTAAATATTACATATAATACTAAAGAATATTTAAAAAAAAAGATTTTACAAATAACATTATGTTAAATACTATTAATTATTTGTTTATAGATATGATTGATGAAGCCTCGTACAGAGTGCGCAAGGAAGTGAAACGCAAGAGGAAGAATAAAGAAATAGATGTGAATAGCTGCTTGCAGTTGTTAATGGACGTCACTACTGACATGTTGGATCCTAAGGTTTTATTTTGTTTTATTTTTAGTAAATAAAAAAGGAATTAAATTTCAAAAATTTAGGGCAGTTGGACTCTTTAAAATAAATTGACAATTCAAAATTGCTTTGACTACTGAAAGATCTTTTCCCATGAGTTCCAACCATTCTGGTCCTGGGCAGATTGTTTGATTGAATGAATGAATGATTCATGGATTGATTATGTGAATGAATGAATGATCAATTGATATAATTCGCAGGCGTCCACGGGCATAGCGGGCCGCGTGGCGCTCATCAAGCTGCTGAGCTATATAAATTTCTTAATGTCAATTTAATAGAAATTTATGATTAATATAAATTTCTATTAAATTGACAATTCATAAGTGCTTGTATAAGTTCACTTGAATAAAAAATATCATTTCACTGCTGCACTAAGGCCTACTCTAATGAGCGCCAATAGTCCGTTAATCAATCTGCACAGGACCGTCCTAGTGGATCGATTGATTGATTGAATGATTGATCGATCGATATAAATTACCAGGCGTCCACGGGCATAGCGGCCCGCGTGGCGCTCATCAAGCTGCTGAGCTACTCGTCGTGCGCGATGTCCTCGCGCGCGCAGTGGGGCGCGCTGGGCGCCGCGCTGGCCGCGCCGCAGAGCCCGCTGGCGGCCGCGGCCGCGCTGCAGGCGCTGGTGGCGAGCCTGCCCGTGCTCAGCTATGCGAAGGTGCGTGTGCTTGTATTCAGGACTCTTCACTACGTATTATAAAAAAGGTCCTCCGCCGCCCATACCCAATATTTTAGAGGGATTTCAAATAAACTGCGGTCTTATTATTTTGATATACCGACTTTACTAAAACTCGTATTTTCTCATAAGTTAATTTTTGTGATTGCATCTATTTCGTATGACTACGTCCGACGGTCCTTCGAGCCGGAGTTACAATAGTACAATAATCGTCGTGCGCAGGAGCTGTCGACTATCCAGGAGCGCCTGGAGCGGTCGCTGTCGGGGCGCGGCGCGGCGGTGCGCGTGGCGGCGCTGCGCGGCTGGCTGCTGCTGCTGGCGCGCCGCGGCCCCGACCCCGCGCCGCTGCGCGCGCGCCTGCGCGACCTGCCCGCCGCCGCCGCGCCCGCGCTCGGGTACATACACAGGCAGACACACATCATACATCACATCACACACTAGCGGCTCATGCTCTCGCCTCTAGACAAACAAATATAAATTTACCCCACGGGAACTCTTAACTTTCCGGAATGAAAAGTATATTAAAGGTTGACCGGGGGTATAAAGTACCACCATGCAAAATTTCATTTAAATCGGTCCTACAGTTTCGGAGGTTAGCCCGTACAAACAGACAGAGAAACAAAAAAATTGAAAAAAACCTGGATTTATTCTATTTCTCAGGGAGATGCCCCTGATTTGATTTTTGTATTTTTTCTATATTCAGACATCCGACCTAGGACAATGTAAGACACACACACACACACACACACACACACACACACACACACACACACACACACACACACACACACACACACACACACACACGCACACACGCACACACGCGCACACGCGCACACGCGCACACGCGCACACGCGCACACGCGCACGCGCGCACGCGCACACGCGCACACGCACACACGCACACGCGCACACGCGCACACGCGCACACGCGCACACGCGCACACGCGCACACGCGCACACGCGCACGCGCACACGCGCACACGCACACACGCACACGCGCGCACACGCGCACACGCGCACACACGCACACACACCTGACAATGTGTGTGCGTGTGTGCATGTGCGTCTAGAATTTTCTATAGTAGAGCAATGAGTGTTTGTTTTTTATGAACACTTCAAGTAGCTGTATTGAGGGTCGTGGTCATGGTGGAGAGTATTAGATACTGTTTGTCTAGATTGTTCTGTTGTAGAGTGGCCAGAGTTTGATCTTGTATGACTTTTTTGCGAGTTGTATTTCGAAGGACCTGGGTATTGCGGGGAGCCTCAGGTACAGTCTACATGTAAAGTCCTTGTACTGAAACGGTCAATGTAAAAGCGTCTGGAATCTTCTATACTGGGCGCTTGATGCTATACTACTGTTCTAAATTAATCATTGATAAAATAAATAAAGAAACTTGTTATATATAGCGAAACTTTCCAAAACTAGAAAACTGGCTATTATTAGTCTTAATTTAACACCATTACTTGAAAATAAAACTGTTATCTTCCATCAGGATATCTTTACATGAGACGAGTTTATACTGGGCGATACTGTTCGCGTTAGTCGAGCTCGGCCACGCTGACCTTATGCACGTTCCTGTGGACTTCATATTGGCTAATCCAAGACATTATTGCGCTGATTTGGTTGTGAAGGTAAGGACATATGAAATAAGTACTATTAATACTATTCCCATTAACTGAATGAGTACATTTTATTTATATTTAACTCATTGATATATAAAGATATTTTCTAACAAATATCTGTTCAAAAAGTGGCGCCAACTTGTGACGTTAAGTCAAACCAACGAATAAAATTCAAAAATCGAAAGTTCTAATTGTCTAAACAAATTCGAACTTACGCACACCACATAAAGTAGTTTTTTAAATGAAACAACGTGCGTTTTAATTTTTTCATCCGAAGAGCAATGAACAAAAGAAATTTATAAAAAACGCAATTTAATTTCAAATTGTGCGTTTCTTTGAGGACACTTGAGACGCTAATTGTGTACTATAAGTTTTTACAGAGAGAAATCCTTTTCAACACGAATTATTCATTTTAATACTGAATCACAATTTTTACATCATAACAACTCACTTGAGAAAAATATGAAAAACTGTTATTCAATGGATTATGGCATATTATAAATACTGATCTGTATTGACGTTGACGGTGCGCAAATGAGTTACCTTACATATTATGTAACAAAATTTAACAGTGTTCAAATATAAAATTAACCATTTCCCTGTCCAATGAGTCATATATGAACATTTCGATTGTTTAACTATTGTGTCTATTTTACGGACAGTTAATCTGTTAATATCAAAAGTATCGTGAAAGTGCCTTAATCGTAATACACGAGTGGATTCGCAGATAAAAGCTAATAAAATAGCTATAATAAAGAAGTAAATAAGTATTGAAAGAATATTGTTTTGTCAGTCACAGCGAATACTTTATAACATGGAAGAAAAAAAAACAATTGTTATGTTTTATTGAATCTTCCGTAAATAATGAATTTTAAGTGTATGTATATTTTATCTATTTTTTTTTATTTTTTACTTAGGGAATAACATCAATTCTCCGTCAACAAGTGCTTCCTAAGGATATGAAAAACAACATAGTCGAGAAATTATTGGACAATATGAAGAAGTATTCGGAAGATCATGCTGTACAGATTTTGATGGTGCATTTGTTTTCGGGTATGTTAAGTTTTTTGTATTATTTTTTCAAATTATTTTAGTTTCTGACAGCTATATGCTATGTGTAAATGTGTTGAATAAATAAAATAAATAAAAACGATTATGACTAAAATAAAAAAAAATTCGCAGCTGACAGCAAACTAATAAGTCCAAAACTTGAATCAGACGTTTCAAATATGGATCCTGACGTCCTAATGAATTCTATGGAACGTATCACTTTACTATACAAAGTTCTGAAGCTATGTAAGAAGAAAACGAACAAACACATAATAACCTCAGCAATAAAGTATTTCCTAAGAGAAACATTACCTCCCGCTGCCACGTTGAGTAGAGTGGTGATAGAGTATCTGGAGATATGTAAAGAGAGTGAGAAGAAAGAGATCAAACTGTTGTGCGATAGAGATAAGTGGGTTGAGAATTCGGTGTTAAGCGCTGATATTGTTTTTGAGGTAAGTTTTATTTTTATTTTTCAAGTGAAACTTCTTTAGAATCATTGTGATTTGAAACTCGATGAAACGGAAATACGACACTAGAAAGAGACAAACACATAAATATATAGGATTATTTATTTATTGTATTGGAATATATAGGATTAAGCCGGCGAGAGAATGAGATAGAATACATTACACAGGAAATAAAAAAATATACTGAATAATATGTAATGTAATATAATATGTTAAATAAAATGCAAAATAACTTTTAAATTTGGAAAAGATATTATTAAAAAAACCTTATCTTATCCTACTTCTGATACCTACTCTATATTCATCTCATTCTCTCGTAGGTTACTTTTCTCAAGTTTCACTTCCACCTTGTGTGAATTAGACACAAATGTTTTTTTTAGTTGCTTAGCAACCTATGTATTATTCCAGGTCATAGTCTATCTGTGTACAAAATTTCATCCAAATCCGTCCAGCCGTTTTACCGCGAAATAATAACAAACATACTCACACAAATATAATATATATGTCACCGTAAAATTGTAAACCGCTAGAGCACAATCTATCTAACGAGATTGTAAAGTGTTAATTCGACAGTTCATAATCTCGCTAAATAGATATCGCGGATATGTGAATTTTTAAATAAAACTATCTTTATGGATTTTTTCCGCGGATTTATTTTGATTTTTGGTTCTCGACGTTTCGAATGCTTATAGCAATAATGGTCACGGGAGAGACTGTTTCCGGAAAATTAGAAAGGAAAAATCCGAAAAGATATTTTTACTTTCTAATACTTTATTCTGTAATTCTTTATTAGGTTTACGCGAATATTTGAAACTTTAAATAAATATCTTTTAAAAATAATTTTATTTAAAATATTTCATTCTTATTTTCAAATGCATTCAATTGTGATTCTTCTGTAATATTATAAATTTCTTTTGCAGGTGTTTGAGACATCTGTATCTCAAGACCAGCTTACAGTTCTAAGCGGATGGATATTCGAAGCGCTATGCCATCTATTGAACGGCAAAGTTTCATCAAAACTGTTACCATATTGTCTTTTAACTTTGCTTGTATCGGCTAGTTCAAATCCTCATTTGCGCTCAATAAACGCTTTAACTAATCACATATTTAGACTAGGTTTCTATAAAACACCAGAAAATGTCCAAAATTGGGGTATTTTTGATGATTTTGCCAATAATTGGGGAACTAAAATGTCGTTCTCTGAAAGGCGTTTGTTATGTATAGTGGCTCTTCATTCAAACTTCAGCGCGAATCAGTTAGAGAGATTGAAGGAATTATGTGAAGGGAACGAATGTTTGAATGATTTGAAGCAATGCTTGGCAGCCATTTAGTGATGTTTTGGTTGTGATATAGCACTTTGGAAATTTAAAATTAAATAATCGATTTAAAGGTTATCGATTTTAGCTGGTATGTAACTAAATTGATGTGCTAATGATAGTGAAACTGCGTTTATTAAAGATTACCAAAGTAAAGTGCGGTTGCTAAAGACACATAAGGATTGGTGACCGTTTAATGAAATGAATAGCAACTGAAAATTTAAAAACATTGATGTTGATTGATATCGATTTTAATAGTCATTCAATCATGTTAGAAATTAACTAATAAGCTGATAGAGTACATCACTACCTCATACAATTGAAATGAATGTTTAATTTGAAACATTGAAGAAATATGCATTCAGTCCCTTTTTTAATATCCCACAGCTGGGCTTCCTCTTGATGCGAGGGGATAAGGCCATAGTCCACCACGCTGGCCAAGTGCGTGTTGGCGGACTTCACATGTCTTTCGAAAACTTACTAGGTTCTCTGAGAGATATTGGTTTCCTCACGATGTTCTCCTCCACCGTAAGACAAGTGGTAATCATGTTGGAAATGATTCGCACGTGAAAATATCAGAGGTGCGAGACCCGGGATTTGAACTCGCTTCACTCGGTTTCCCAAGCGAGCGTGTCACCACGGGGCTACCTTCACACGAAACGCTTGAGCTAAATATATTATAAAACAATATTTTTATAATTTCAATAAATAATAATTAGCAATAAATTTTATTAGCGAATTATGTAAAAGATTGAATGTAATATTTGGTTAAAAAAAATTAACCGACTTCAAAATGGAGGAGTTACCCAATTCGACTGTACTTTTTTCTTTGAAATAAATATATTTTTCTATATAAATATGAGATTGAATTTAATTGCTTATTATTAATATTAGAACATTTGCTTGTATGTAATTGAATTATTGTGACGAGTTCTTAATACAAATAAGATGTTTAAAATAAATAACCGTTTATTGAAGTTTTCTTTGAATCGAGATAGCTTAGTAACTTTGAACAAAAATAAAATAGCTCTATACATGTATTTTATTATTTGACTGGATAAAATGATTTTTTTGTGATGTGTGTAATGATTAATTTTAAAATCGATTTTTCATTTTCGTATCGATTTTAATGTGAGTTTTTTTATTCATTCCATTTTGCTTTACGAGAGTAATGTTCGAACTAAATTTATTTATTCTTTTCATTAATAAAAATACTTCCATTAATAGACTTATGCACTTGTGAAATATCTAATTTTTTATGAATCTTACAATTAATAGCAATACAATAACATCGACATAGCACAGATTAAAAATGTAGCTTAGAATTAAAATCGAATATTTTTCAATATTTAATGTAATTGTAGTACAAATAAAATGTAATTAATGAGGCCTTCGCCGTTAAAGAGCTGTAGAAACGCTTGCAATAAATATCGGTATTTTGCATTGATTTTTAATCCGATAATTTAGAACATACACCCAAATAATCCGTAATTTTTATTTAATCGAGAGGAGCAAATGTTAAATATTTCCATTTTATATATATATATATATATATATATATATATATATATATATATATGTGTATACTTTGTTTATTTTTTTAAATTAAAGTATTGTGTAAGTAAATGAAGTTATTGTTGCTCTTATACGTTGTTTTCGAGCTTAGTCTAACTTAGTGATCTCCTAATTGTAGTAAAATAAATATATAAGCGTTTTATTTTTCATTTATACAATACAAGTGTATTGCCCCGACTTCATATACATTTTAAATAAATATCTACCCACAATGTGTTTCTATTATTGAGATTTTTCTTTTTAAGCGATAGGTTTTTTTATGGGTTTTTGTATAGGTTTTTGTATGTATGTCACTTGCTATTTTTGACGATTACAGATTTTAATGATAATTCTTTTAAATCTATACAGACAAATAAAATTGAAGTGTCTGTTTGTAATGTCAAAATAACAGCTTTTTACTGAATGCAAAGCAATTATTTGTATAAAAAATATCAAAAGATTCAAGCAGTTTTTAAATACACAGTACCTACTCAGTCGGGTAAAAACAGATGAGCCTAAGAAATTGGTGAGTTAATTTGGTCGATAGTTCAAACTCGCTTATGTTTTTTTTAAACTATAATTTAAAAAGAAACTTCCCAGGATCCAACTCATGGGCTTTCTGCTAATTATATTAAAAAGCTGTAGAGGGAGACAGCGTATATAAGTTTCTTTTCGTTAGGAATGGAATAGGATGTATAGAATTGTCGATAGATACTTCACTCAAACGCCTAATGCTTAGAAAGTTTTTTGATGATTGTAAGCCCCCCAAACTAAAATATTTACTGTCTAGTTTTTATAAACATTAAAATTTTCAATTGTCTGAATTGATTTTTGAATAAAATAATATTATTAATCTTTTGCTTATATAGCAATTTAGTTATAGATTTTTAATCGAATAAAATTTGTTAACTTATTTCGAAGGTAAATTATACCAAAATAAGGTCAAGCAAAGTCGTTAAACATTTAATTGCACTTTAAATTTTTTACAATCTTAGTTAATTTTTTTACCATTTAAATTTAAATTAACAACTCCAGCGAAAAAATTGTTGATCGTTAGAGATCTACGTCGCATCGTATCAAATAGTTTATTTTAATGACAATGTGAATTATATTTTAAGTGATGCTTAAGCAATAAAACGTAAGATTATATAGATATTTGATTTAAATTTTATTTTTGTCCTCCAACTTCTTATTTGACGATTGTAATGTAACATCTAAAGGCTTTGTAGTAAAATAATTTTACTTGAATACTAGCGACTCACCCCCGCTTCAGGCCATAGTCCACCACGCTGGCCAAGTGCGGGTTGGCGGACTTCACATGTCTTTTGAAAACTTGCTAGGTTCTCTCAGAAATGCAGGTTTCCTCACAATGTTTTCTTCACCATAAGGCATGTGGTAATCATGTTGGAAAATGATTCGCACATGAAATTATCAGAGGTGCGAGACCCGGGATTTGAACCCATTTCACTCGGTTTCCCAAGCGAGCGCGTTACCAATGGGCTACCACTGCCTTCCTTTATAATATTAGTATAGACTAAACCGATTTGATTTTGCTCAAAAGTTTGATTTTTGTTTTAAATTAAAATGTGGGTGCTCTCTTTGAAAAAAATAATAAACAATGATATTAATGGGATAATTATATGTAGGTATCTATGTATATAAATGTTTAGGTGCTTTTGAGATAACACTAAAATTCCTTATTACAACACAATCAGATTAATTTTGAATTTAGATATAGATACCTGTTATTGGGTAAAAGATAAAAGATAATTCATTTATAGAGCTATGCAGTTTTATTGGTGCAAAGATATTTCTTATACAGTGATATGTAACCTACTAAATAACTCCGAGGCCATGGGTTAGATTTCATATAGGGTAGACCGTAGACGTGTGGTAAATTGAAAAACGTCTCCGGTCTACGTCAACGTAGTATGATAAACTTACCGTACGGTAAGTTTTGAGATACCGATTACCGTTGCTTTGCTCGAGGGCGTCCCTACGCCTTTAACAATTTAGTATTAGCTTTATTCTAGTCCTAATTAATCCTTTGGGAACCGTATATTCTTCCGGGATAAGCCTATGTGTTATTCCAGACTATAATCTATCTCTGTGCCAAATTTCATCCAGATCCGTTCAACCATTCTGGCGTGTAAGAGTAACAAACATCCATACTCACAAACTTTCTCATTTATTATAGTAGTAAGATATTTAGTCTATCTGTATACTAAATTTCATCAAAATCCGTTCTGCCGTTTCAGCGTGAAGAATTAATAAAATTACATACACACAATCTTTTGCATTTATAATAACTATTGCAATATCTTAAAGTAAAATATAACTTTATATGTTGCAATACTATTGCGTTTTAACTTTTAACGTTTAGTATTGATTCCTCAGAGATAAGATATTTTCCCGCAGTTAAAAGTATCCTTGTATATGTTGACTCAGACAACTTACTATCATCGTAAAAAATTTCACCAAAATCTGGTCAGTGGTTTTCTCGTGAAGCGTTCTCAGACAGACAAAAATTCTCAAAACTATAGATTCGGTCTCTGTATCGATAATAATGATTATTTGAATAAGATTTTCCAAAAAATATTTAATGTGCAGATTCGACTCAGGATTTTATTATATTATGTATACATTAGTGTCGTTGTTGGTGGTGTTATATGGTTAGAAGTTTCCTGTCTTCTCCGCATCGCAAATTAATTAGTATCGTACATTACACCTTCAGTTTTGCGTACAGACTACTGTTGTTCCTACTTATCAGGCAAGCCATATTATTTCATCTATACAAATAAATTAAATTAAAGGTTCTATTTGTAATATCAAAATAGCAATTTTTAAAATCGGGCTAATCTCCAAACGGCTGGTCTGATTTTGATTGGATTTTCACTGGCAGATAGCTGATGTTATAAGGAGTAAATTAGACTTCAATTTTAGAAAAAGAATTAGGGTACTGCGCAAAATAAATTAAAATGTGAACAAAATCCGCGTACTAGGGACGCACCCGAGGGAAGCAAGGGCAAGTCGCTAGTCTTCAATAATCAATAATTACAGACAGAAATAAACAGTTTATTTAAAAATACGTCATAGGAAATAACAGGAAAAAAACAAATAGGTATAAAATTACATGTATTGAGCCCTTTTTAACGTCCCACTGCTGGGCACGGGCCTCCCTTCAGTACGAGGGGAATCAGGCCATAGTCCACCACGCTGGCCAAGTGCGGGTTGGCGAACTTCACATGTCTTTTGAAAATTTGCTAAGTTCTCTAAGACATGCAGGTTTCCTCACGATGTTTTTCTTCACCGTTAAGACAAGTGGTAATCATATTAGAAATGATTCGCACATGAAAATATCAGAGGTGCGAGACCCGGGATTTGAACCCACTTCACTCGGTTTCCCAAGCAAGCGCGTTACCACTGGGCTACCACTGCCTTAGCAATCACATACGTAATGCAAATTAGCTTCTATTACCAAATACTGTAATTGCAAGATGACTTCTCTTTTTGGCGTCGGGACGTGACGACCCCACCGCCCGCTGGTGGGATAATCTAGTGACAGAGATTATTCCACCAGTGCAATCAGTCAACCAAAACTGTGGTAGTGCCATGCTAGTTACCTTCGGGTAGCAGCCGAATGGGCCGGCACGTCCCGTAAAGCACCACTCTCTCACAGAAGTCCGGCGTAAAGTGGCAGCTATGCTGTCGCGTTTCGTTTGGTAAGTGAGAGTCCCGGGTGGCCCACTCCCCGCCCCTCCCCTACACCACTTAATACATGATAGTGCGAAATTCGGTCAGACTACCCCAGGAGGGTACCACCAGTGCACATCGCGGTGGAGAATCCCTCTCTGGGCATCCATGTTCAGCTCATACACTACCTGAGCGTGGGTGCCCAGGCTGCCCTCCGAATTCTGGGGGGGGCAATTTTGCGCTCTCGGCTTCTGCTCGGGGCAAACGGAGCAGGCCACATAAGGCTACCCCTCTCACGCTTGCTGTGGACTTCTGCAACATAAGGGGGCTAAATTCCAACTTGAACGCCGTCCACTACCACCTTGAGACGGCGAAGCCGGCCTTGCTCTTCCTTACTGAGACGCAGATATCGTCCCCGGCTGACACCTCTTTCCTCTCTTACCCGGGATATAATTTGGAGCATTCCTTTGTACCGCGGGCTGGAGTGTGCGTGTACGTCAGGGAAGACATCTGCTGTCGTCGCCTCGGCAGCCTTGAAGGGCGGGACCTATCCATCCTCTGGCTACGTGTAGACTGCGACGATCATCCGCGAATCTACGCGTGCCTGTATAGGTCTCATAGCGGCAATGCCGAAACTGAACGACTCATTGAGCACATGCAAATGGCTACAGATTCCGTGCTCCAGCAGATCCCCTCCGCAGAGATCGTGATTCTCGGCGACTTTAACGCCCATCATACAGAATGGCTTAGATCACGTACTACCGATCATGCGGGGAGATCTGTTCACGATTTCGCATTGGCATATGATCTGACACAACTGGTTACCTCGCCAACGCGAATCCCTGATGTGGAAGATCATACACCTTCCCTGTTGGACCTTCTGTTGACCTCTCATCCGGACGGCTACCTGGTCTCCGTCGATCCCCCTCTTGGTTCGTCGGACCACTGTCTTGTCCGGAGTACAGTGCCAGTTACGCGCTCAACACGGCCTCGCTTTGCGGGCTGTCGCCGTGTATGGCATTACAGGTCAGCGGATTGGGACGGGATGCGGTCATTCTTTGCGTCCTACCCATGGGGACAAATTTGCTTCTCGCTAGATGATCCAGACGTCGTTGCTGACTCTGTCACCGATGTGGTACTTCAGGGTATGGAACTATTTATTCCGTTCTCTGCAGTGCCTATCGGAGGCAAATCCCAGCCTTGGTTTGGTCATTCCTGCAAGACGGCATCTCGCCGAAAGCTGGAATGCTACCAAGCCTGGGCTGGCGCATCGGCGTCTAGTGATGTAAATACGAGCGCCTTTAAAAAGGAGTATAACTTTGCCTCCAGGTCCTTCAAAAAGAGTATCGCTAATGCGAAGTCGAAGCACATCGGCAGAATTGGCGAGAGATTGGGGCGTCTCCCTTCAGGAACACGTGCGTTTTGGTCTCTCTCCAAAGCTGTTTTAGGGAATTTCTGTAAGCCTTCTTTTCCACCTCTGCACACGGAGAATGACTCGCTGGCTCATACCGCGAAGGAGAAAGCCGAACTACTGGGCACTCTCTTCGCGTCCAATTCGACTCTGAATGACCAAGGAAACTCACCACCGACAATCCCGCGTTGTGATACTACCATGCCGGAAATTCAGTTCCGGCAAAGTGCAGTTCGGAAAGCACTTCTTTCCTTGGACATTCATAAGTCGAGTGGGCCCGATGGCATCCCTCCGGTCGTGTTGAAGACATGTGCTCCGGAGTTGGCACCGGTCTTAACGCGTCTTTTCCGGTACTCTTATTCACTAGGCGTAGTCCCGAAATCCTGGAAGGCCGCTTTAGTGCACCCGATCCCTAAAAAGGGCAACCGCTCGGATCCGTCCAATTACAGGCCTATAGCCATTACCTCCTTGTTCTCTAAGATAATGGAATCCATTATTAACTGCCAGCTCCTGCGGTACCTAGAAGAGCACCGGCTGATCAGCGACCGCCAGTACGGCTTCCGTCGAGGTCGCTCAGCCGGTGATCTTCTAGTTTACTTGACACATAGATGGGCAGAAGCAGTTGAGACCAAGGGGGAGGCGCTTGCAGCCAGTCTGGATATAGCGAAGGCCTTTGATCGGGTATGGCACAAAGCGCTTCTTTCGAAGCTACCTTCCTATGGGCTCCCCGAGAAATTTTGCAACTGGATCACCAGCTTTTTGGCAGATCGGAGCATCAAGGTCGTTGTCGACGGTGCTTGCTCTGATCCTAAATATGTCAATGCTGGTGTTCCACAAGGCTGCGTACTGTCACCTACTCTGTTTCTTCTGCATATCAATGACATGTTGCAAATCAGCAACATTCATTGCTATGCAGACGATAGCACTGTGGATGCCCTGTACACTGGCCGCGCTAATATTTCTCGGGAATTCGTCGACGAGAGCCGGAACAAACTTGTGTCTGAAGTCGAATCTTTGTTAACCAAAGTCTCGGATTGGGGTCGACTAAACTTAGTCCAATTTAACCCCAAAAAGACACAAGTTTGCGCGTTAACCGCTAAAAAGTCGCCGTTTATCGTAGCTCCTCAATTTGAGGACACTCCTCTGTCTCCCACAGCCAGTATCGGAATACTTGGCGTCGACATCTCGAGCAACGTCCAGTTCCGTGGTCAATTGGAAGGTAAGGCCAAACTGGCCTCAAAGAAGCTTGGTGTGCTCAGCAAGGCGAGACAGTACTTCACGTCGCGTCAGCGTCTTATTCTTTATAAGGCGCAAATTCGGCCCCACATGGAGTACTGTTCTCATCTTTGGGCGGGAGCTCCCCAGTACCAGCTACTTCCATTTGACCGCATTCAACGTAGGGCGGCTCGAGTTATCGACGATCAAGCTCTCTCCGATCGGCTTGATCCATTAGCTCTGCGTAGAGATGTTGGATCACTTTGCATCTTCTACCGCATTTATCACGGGGAGTGTTCCGAGGAATTGTTCGGACTGATCCCGGCTGCTGTATTTCATCATCGGACATCGCGCCAAAATAGTAAATTCCATCCACACCACCTCGATGTCCAGCGTTCCACAACAGTGCGATTTTTAAGGCATTTTCTGCCTCGCACAACCACCCTGTGGAACCAGCTATCGCCGGCGGTCTTTCCGAACCGCTACGACCTGGCCACCTTCAAGAAGAGAGCGTATACTTTCCTTAAAGGCCGGCAACGCATCTGCAAGCCCTGCGGTGTCGCAGATGTCCATGGGCGGCGGTGATCACTTTCCATCAGGTGAGCCTCCTGCCCGTTTGCCCCCTTAGTCCCATAAAAAAAAAAAAAAAAAAAAAAAAAAAAACTTCTTTGTCTGTGTCAAAACAAACAGCTGCAGCGCCGATCAAGTGAAGCCAGCAGGTGACAAATGGACGGATGGATATATGTCATATATCATTAAATTTAACAAACCACCTGCGCTACAATTGCTTATATACCTATTTATATTTAATCTAAATTGATTTTCATCCGCTAACCATTGGTTAAGAGCGAACTTATTACGTACGGATCTGAAACTTCATACATATACATATGTAACTAGCGACTCACCCTCGGGGTCGTCCATAGGAACGTTTTAACGGTTAGTATAAATTTTTCAGAGATGAGATATTTTCCCGCGGTAAAAAGTATCCTATATGTTGACCCGGATACCCAGCTATCATCATACCAAATTTCATCAAAATTTATCCTGGTGTTGTTTTCTCGTGATGCGTTCCCTGACAGAGAGACAGACAGTCAACAAATTCTAAAAACTAAAGAATCGGCCTTATAAAGATTACTTCAAAAAGATTTTCAAAAAAATATTTAATGTACAGATTCGACTCAGTTAGAATTTTATTATATTTAATATGTATAGATGAATAGTAAAGAAAGTGCGAAAGAACTCTGGGTAGTTTTATTGATAAAAGTGACTCACTCCACTTTGCATTATAGTATTCATAACACTAGAGACGTATCCCGACTTCACTTAGATGAATTTACAACATAACTAGCGACTCACCCTCCCTTCGCTCGATTTCGTCCCTAGCTTGCTTCCCGATACAAATTTTCATCCCCATTTTCAATCTCTTTAAGGGATGATTTCCGGGATAAAAGTATCCTATGTCCTTTGCAGGGTCTCAAACTATCTCCTCACCAAATTTTATCCAAATCGGTTTCGTAGATCCAAAGATTATCCCATACAACATCACAAACTCAATTCACAACTCGCAAACTTTACCTCTATAATATTAGTATAGATACACAGACAGCGTCATCTTTTGGCTTTTGACCTCATAACTAGTCTAATTGTATGCTAAATTTCATCCAAATTCATCCAGCCGTTTCGGTGTGGAGGAGTAACAAACACACACTCATACACATACAAACTTTCACATTTGTAACAGTACTGTCAATTTTAAATAAAAGTAAAGAATAGTCAAGTCTGTACAGAACACTAGTTTGTAGTGCATAATAATATACATTTTCGTAAAACTATTGATAAGATTATCAGTACAATAATAATTGATCAATTTATAATTTATCAGTTAACGATACGAAATGGCGGCAACACGTCGCGGTTATATTTTTGGTGCGTTCGTGTCCAGTGTGCTTTGTGTTATTTTGATAATCGTCGCTATTTCTAGTGATAGTTGGGTCAGTATTACATTGGATTTTGAGTACAAAAGTGGTCTAATAACGGTCTATACGTAAATTTGTGTAATAAAACGTCAAAAAGGAAATATGACTTGTTGTGTTATCTATTAGTCATAATAAAAACTACATGTTCGTAATTTTTGGCATCAATTTGACCACTCTCCTTCGTGTCTTCTCCAATATACGTGACACTGGCGAAGTAATCTATGCTCAATTGACACGCTCTGAAGCCATCAACAAGAGAATTGAATTGAGTTTTAAACATTTAAATGTAAAAACTTAAATTTAGAAAAATATTTAAATTATGCGAGTTAGACCATTTTTGTACTGATTTTATTTACAATTATTAGTTACCACTGTGTGATATCATAAAAATTTAGTAATGGTTTTGTATTACTAACATGTACCTATCTATACATACTAAGTCAGGAGGTGAACTATACAGGACATGCGCCCGTTCTCACCGTAAATATTGTATTATCTCATCCCATTTTAAGAGTGAAGGAGTGAGAAAGAGTTTAGGACTTTGTTGACTCACCTAAACATATAATAAAATTGTAACTAAGCTGAATCTGTACATTAAATATTTTTTGGACAATCTTATTGAAATAGACATTATTATCGATACAGAGGCCGAATCTATAGTTTTTAGAATTTTTGTCTGTCTGCCTGTATGTCTGTCTGTGACGGTATCATGGAAAAACCGTTGCAGGACTTTTTATGAAATTTGGTACGATGATAGCTGGTTATCCGCGTCAACGTATAGGATACTTTTTACTGGACGTTAAAACGTAACTAGGACGAACCCGAACGGGGCGAGAGTGAGTCGCTACTACTTAATACAATTATGCCCGATTTCACCAACAACCCATAAGTTACCACCTACGTATGGGATCCCTAGCATAAAAGTTTAGGGGACTAAACTAGCCCCTAAATTAAATTTCGTTTTACCATCGTGCATGTATTTCTAGTACCTATATTTAGGTGGCATTTTAACATTTAGGTGACCCCTAACTGACGGTGAAACAGAAACTGTCCCCTAACAGCCCTCTAACCATGCTTAGGGGATCCCTTAAACTTAGGTGACGTTGGTGAAATCGGGCATTAGGTATCCATTTTTTAAGGTGTCAGAAGAACATTACGTATTATAAATGGTGTTTCAAATCTCAAAGTCCACTGAAATAGTCCATTGGGACGTATGAAAGATACGTTGCATTCGCTATACGCGTTCTCTCTCAGCGAAATATCCTGCAATAGTTGAAATCTTTTAAGATAGAGTATTAAATCAATTTTGTATCGTGATACTGCGAAGGAAGAAAATCAAATGTTGTTAGAGTTGAAATGATAGTATATTTTAGATGTTAGAAATAAACTCTGGAACTATTTAAATGATTTAAAAATTCTTTTGCTTATAGAAATCGATATTTTTGAATAACATGAGCTATTTTCAATACCAGTTTTTGGCTTTAACAAAAAGTCAAAACATATCTACAGTTATTAAAGACAAGAAATTTTAAAAATAATATCGAAATGACGTATACCTATATCTATTATCGATCAAAAAAGTACTGGATACACAATCCCATACAAAAATTCTCTTAAAACTGTCACCAATTGTGTTTAGTTAATTATTCTAGTTGAAATAAATATACAACAATCTAAATTGATCCTTAAATGCAATACTTTAAGTTATTTTTACAAAGAAAACTTTGAATTAATAGCGCGCTCCAATATTCAAATGAGCGCCCATTCGACACGACATTTTTTGTCGCTGATTGTGTATATAAATACAGTTTTGATTGTTTTATATAAGTGCCTTTTTTTATCGATGATATCTATACACATAATAAAATTTTAACTGAATCGAACTTGTAAATTAAATATTTTTTGGAAAATCTTATTAAAATAGTCATACACAGAGACCGAATCTATAGTTTTTGGAATTTTTTGTCTGTCTGTATATCTATCTGTCTGAGAACGCATTACGAGAAAACTACTGGACTGGACAGACAGCTGGTTATCCGGGTCAACATATAGGATACTTTTTATTGCGGGAAAAATATCTCATATCTGAGAAATCTATACTAACCGTTAGAACGTTTCTAATATATGATCATAATATTATGTTATTCTCATACATTTTTATTTAGAATACTACACTTCAACTACTGTATTGTAACATGATATCTATTCTAACTTCTAAACCCTCATGATATAAACTACGAGTATCTTCATCCCGAATATGTTGAGTTGTTATATAGTTAAGAAATCACAAGCACTCTCGCTCAGTTAATCATTCACTTAGAAACTTTCGCATTTATGGCATCTGTATGATTAGCTGTCCTAACCGGTTTTAGGGGCAAAATATTGAGTAAATGTTACAAAAGTTTGATATCGGGTGGTTAAGTGGCTATTTTCAAAACCTTTCAATTAGTTTATCTAATATACTATATTTAAATATACGACATTTAGCTATATTATATTTAGCTATATTTAAATATACGAAAGAATTCATTTTATCAATGCATTTTTTTTCTCGACTGCGGTGAAGCCCAAAGGAGGGTTATGTGTTTGACCTGTTTGTATGTATGTATGTATGTCCGTTCCTATGTTCCCTCGTAATTAGTAATCACTAAGCGGCTTACCGATTCTTATGATCCATACGTCATTCGATTCGTCTTGATATCGCGAGTGTCATAGAAAGTATATATAATAAGATAGTCTCTTGAAAATTAAAATGACGGATCCTAAGCGCCAATTTGTGTCTTGAAAATTTTTTTTTATCAAAATACAGGTTTTAGAGGCGATTATTATACACTTTAAAGGATGCCTGTTAAGCTTATAGAAGCAGATTACTTTTTTAATGTCACATATGTATTCTCCCTTTTTATTTAAAATACATAGGATGACATTAAGGACAGTACCATAGAAAGATTTGGAGCAGGATCGACAGTCATAGGGCTATATAAACCGCACACATACCAACAAATAAACTTGTATTTTGGGTAAATCGGGACTAGAACCCAGGATCTTGTCAGTCGTACATGCTAACCACTAAACGTTCTTATTTATACTTGGTTAACAACGTTAATAAATATACCCAATGACCCGGAATTCGCACTCAGAATTTCCCCACCATAATTATTATAAACGTCAAATAAATGATGATAAATGAGGTAATGGCAAATAATCACTTTGGTACGAGATGGAAAATATTTAGTAGGTATATGTTGTATGTAACAGGATCAAAGTTGAGAGTGGTTTCACACATAATAGTTTTACCGAATCAGTTTTAGTACAGGTGTTGTCCTGTAAGATAGTACATATCTTATTACAATAACAAATTTGAAAATTTGTGAGTATGGATGTTTGTAACTCTTTCACGTCAGAACGGCTGAACGGTTTTGGATGAAATTTGGCACAGAGATAGATTATAGTCTGGAATAGCACATAGGCTTTTTTATGCCGCAAAAATATAAGTATAATTCCTGAGGGATAGATTTGTCTTTGTTTTTCTAGATGCGAACCCGAGCGAAGCGAGGGTGCGCCGCCTGTAGTGTAATATATATTTTAGTACCTGAGCGACTAACCTTAGCTCGGTGTAGACACTCCTTCAGTAGGTTATCATTAATTGGTTACTGTGCAAGTACCACAAAAATGTACGTGATGGCGCTATATATATTATCCAGATGATGGTAGTTAGAAAAAGGCGCTAATAATAATTAGTTATAAAAAAATAATTTTTTTTTTTAGAAAAAATGCGTGTTTTCTTACAAGACATCTATATAGATAAACTTAAAAAGCAAATCTATATCTAAACTCAAAATTTAAATTTATAAACAAGAATTGTTCATTTAATATTATAAGATACCTAATATTTTATATTTATTACTATAGCTACATAAATTACGCTGACTTTTCATGCATTTTGATAATAACATTATTTTATTACTTTTATTGGATTTAAATTAAGCCGGTATGAAGTGATAAGAATTGGGAGGTTTTTATGTATTGAAAAGGTATGTAAGTAAATATATGTAATATAACAGCGACTTACGTATATTCGTTTCGTTCGAGTGATAATTTAGGCTTTATAATAGGCAGCGACACTTCTTGGAAAATTTTAGTACTAACAGAAACAGATAAACAATGACCTGGAGTAACACGTACTGGCTATGTATTATCCAGGTCATTGATTACCTATGACATAAACATCCAAATCGGACAACATACATACATACACAAACCTATAGTTTCAAAATTATAATAATTACTTAATTGTTTTGGACAAAGTCTTACAATTAGACTTATATAAAATGGGAAATAAAACACATTTGATTTGAATAGAAACTAGTGGATAATAAAGAAATTTACACTTTGTTCCAGGTAGAGTGCGCGACGTACATTCAAAATGACACTGACAGCAAGACCAGTGACACCCGATATGGTTTATTCGGCGGGGAGTTCACCATACACTTGCTTTCTACACCATCCTACAGCACATTGCATAGTAAGTGTTATAGCAACATGATATAGGGACTTCACAAGGCTTATCTCTGGCTAAATTGTAATTTGATAACCTTAAATCCTGCTAAAACAACTTTTGTCCAGTTTACTAATTCTCGGAAAAAACATCCCGTTGTAAAAATTCGTCTACACACGTGCGATGTCACAACTAAATGTCAATGCCAAGATATCGGTAGAACTGCTGTCGTTAAATACCTCGGAGTACTTGTGGATGAGAAACTAACCTGGCGACCCCATATTGACATGATTGCTTCTCGAGTCAGGAAACTGACGTGGTTGTTTAAAAATCTGAGGCATGTGGCTGATTTTCAACTACTACGTTCAGTTTATTACGCACTAGTCCAATCTGTCCTTAGTTATTGCATTGGGGTCTGGGGAGGCTCGCCCAAGACACACATGATACACCTCGAGAGAGCTCAACGCTCCGTGCTAAAAACGATGACATTCAAATCATATCGATTCCCCACGCGTTCATTATATGACATATGTAGCGTGCTGAGTACTAGGCAGTTGTTTATTTATCAAGTTATTATGAAACAACACCGGTCTACTCCTTACTCCTTACTTCGCAACAAACGGACCATAATAAACATTATACCCCCCAAAAAATGTCATAGTTCCATGACTTGGCGTCAAGGTAATAATTCTCTTGCCGTATATTTATACAATAAAATTAATAAAATTCTTAATTTTTACCCACTCACATTACATGAATGTCAAAAAAAAGTTAGAGATTGGCTGCTTACACTTCGCTATGAGGAAACGGAAAAGATACTAGAAAGGTATTTATAAAATGCTGAACGAATATATACGCACACACACACACACACTTATTTTACTTTTTATTTTATTTATTTTTCTTTCACAAAGAATTTCTAATATTAAGTTAAACATGCACTGTAATATTATTGACCTCCAATTATCATTAAAGATGGAAGAGGGCGCTGACTCCTGACATACAGGTTTATTCTAGTTTGGGAGTCAGAGGCTTCAACAGGCTTATGTAACAACAAACAATTGTGTCAATAAAAATATATTCTATTCTATATAGCAGTATAACTATTTACTTTTGAAACCAAAAAGGCCGGTTCGAATCCTGGGTCTCGCACTTCTGATATTCTCATGTGAAAACCATTTTCAACATGATGACCACTTGTCTTTCGATGGAGGAAAACGTCATGAGAAATCTTGCATGTCTGAGAGAAACTAGCAACGACGTGTGAAGTTATGCCTCGTGCCATTCGTATTGAAGCTTGTGTTCAGTAATGGGACGTTAAAAAGTATTGAAAACATTCACTTAAACAGCAGTTTCCTTTACCTAATATAAATCCTAAACGATATTGCAAAAAGAAAACTAAACATATATAGGGATTCGCTTCAAAATGCCACTAAACGGTTTAAAATGTCAACGTCTATCCCATTGGGAGATTTCGCGCTTGCTTCCGAAATAGTAAACAATGAATATAAATTCATGCTTATCACCTGTTGAAATTTCATTTTTAAAATGATTGTAATCAAAGCTGCATAACAGAAGGAATAGAATAAGTTTTAGATATATGTGTTAGGTCAACCAACTAGCATTTTGCCAGTGTGGTGGGCTTTGCTCTAAACTTGTTACGTGGGGAAGCGATTCCCCGGTAGTGGGACTTTGAAAATAAAATACCATTATACACTATAAAATTTTATATCAACGAAAGTTGTTGTATAATATAAAATTTCTAAAACCGAAAGATTTGATCACAAAAAAATGACATTTTTTTAATGTGAAAGATCGTTTGGGTTATGGTCATCGATCAAAAAAGTACTAGATACACAATCCCATGCGAAAGTTCTTTTAAAACTGTCATTAATTGTGTTTAGTTTATTATTCTAGTTGAAATAAATATGCAACAATGTAAATTAAACTTTAAATTCAATGCTTAAAGTTGTTTTCACAAACAAAAAAAAAATTTAAAGCGCGCTCAAATATTCAAATGAGCGCTCATTAGGCAAGGATATTTTTTGTCGCTGATTGTGCACCATTGTGTGGTATAGTATATATATACCATTGTATGGAGAATAGTGGTGTATATATGCTTTTGTTCTTCTTCACCAAAGGTTACATGCCTGCCATAAAATATAATATGGCATAAAAATCACATAACAAACAATAAAACTGCTAAATATAGCAAAATCTAGAATAACTAGTACTAACAAAACAAATCAACCTACATATATAAACAAACCAATCTGTCTGTAAGGGTGACCTGCCCGTGACTTATTTACGTCATTGAGCCCCTCATGAAGATGAATTTGGAATAAGATTTTGATGTCACTTTTGGTTTGATAAGGGATTGTGGCCGGCAATGCTACCCTTAATAATTTAGACATGAAGGGCCAGCTCGCATAAATATGTATTCAAATATTGATCTATATTCACTATAATTATACTTTTTTGGTTTTATTTAGGTTTTCGTGCTTTGTGGCTTTTATCGGGAAAGATAAAAAGATTGCGTTTTTTTTTCAGAAAAGACACCTATGTAGATAAACTTAAAAAGCAAAACCTCATGCAAAAAAATTGAACATATATATATATATATATATATATATATATATATATATATATATATATATATATATATATATATATATATATATATCTTTTTGTATAATAAGATATATTTTTACCCGACTGCCCCTGAAAGAGTATAATGTTAATTTTATTTTTTTATTCAAAATAGCAGTCATCTAAATACTTTTGAGTTTTTCACTGGCAGATTTGCTTTCCAAGATCGTTTAGTTTCCTCGTGAATTTATATACTAACAATTAATTTAAATATAAAAATTGATGATTCAAAAGTGATTGTAAAATTACCATCTTTAGCCATACGCTATTAAAATGCTTGCATTTAATTGGTTAAAATTTGTTGTACAGCTGCACACCCGGAGGTCCTGGGTTCGAGTCCCGGTTCGGACCGAGTTTAGTTATTGTCTTTCTGTATAGTAAGCTTCAGTAACAGCTCGGAGTTGGGAAGTTGGCGGTGTGTCACCCCCGAGCCTCGGAGAGCACGTAAAGCCGTCGGTCCTGCGCCTTAACTCTCATTGGTCGTGTCGAGCAGTCATCCCACCGGAGTATGAGAGTGACAGGAATAGAGAGTGCACTTGTGTCTGCGCGTACACTTGTGCTCTATAATATCTCCTGCGCAGTTGGCTAGTCTCAATGAGATTGGCCGCCGTGGCCGGGATCGGTCAGAATATTATTATTATATTTTCAATCAAAACTAATAATAATATTACAAAAAGGAAATATTTGTATTTTTGTATGTTTGTAACGAATAAACTCAAAAACTACTGGACCGATTTAGATGAAATTTGGAAGGAAGATAGTTTGAGATCCTGTTCCCAGGACGAAAGTTTGTATGGGGAATCAACCCAGGGACGAATCCGAGCGGAACGAGGGAATTAAAATATATTTTTTGTTACAGTGACATGTATACCTGAAATAAACGTGTGCGCTGTCAGTTGCAAAACAGAGGCACTAGCAAGAGAGCAAGAGGTAATTTACATTAGAATAAAGTCTAAAATGTCTACACGTTACATAACTACATATTATTTACTTTTCTACATCACTATTTCTAATCTATACATATAATAAAATTTTGAGTTGAATCTGTACATTAAATATTTTTGGAAAATTTTATTGAAATAGTCATTATTATCGATACAGTGGCCGAAGCTTTTAGAATTTTTATCTGTCTATCTGTCTGTCTGTGTGGGAATGCATCACGAGAAAACTACTGGACAGATTTTGATGCAATTTGGTATGATGATAGCTGGTTATCCGGGTCAACATATAGGATACTTTTTAATGCGATAAAAATATCTCATCTCTGAGAAATCTATACTAACAGTTAAAACGTATCTAGTAGAAGAGACGCTATTAAAAAATATACGTAATGTAATGCTTAAATGTCGATATTTTCACACTTATCTTAGTTTTCTATTAGCGTTTGCAGTTGTAGAATATTTACAATGTGGGATTTTAGACAAAATGTTATTCTATAGTAGTCGTAGAAAAAAATGAAAAAATGTATTGCAAAAACCTGTTATGATTTCTAAAATAACGATTATTATATTTGTCATTTCAATATATCTTTTTAAATTTATATTTTCCAACGTTTGTAGAATGTGATGTCGTTTATGAACTAAATATTTCCTTTTCAGGTTCGAGCGTTAGCTGAAGGCTATCGACCAAATATAGGATGCGTTTCAGTTACAACTGTAAACACAAACGATCCTTGTGAGTAATTAGACATATTAAATAATATTATAAACATTTATTAATAATTGCCTAGCTCTTAAGGATCGTGATTTTAGTAAAAGGTTATAGAATTTAGCTCAATAAATGGGTTAGAAAATGGAAAAAGAATTTTTCAATTCTGACTGCTACTTCCCGAGACAAGCGCATTCAAACAAACAAACCAACAACAAAGCAAAAAAGGTATCTTAAGCTGTACTATATTTTAAACCTAAGTATAGATATAATATGTCAACGATTCGTGGTTATGTAAAACAGCGAGAAACGAAACGTCATATTATATTTGTATATTGTATAAGATTGTAGATTTTAGTAATTTTTGATTTCCGATTATGTGACAGATCCAACTTGAATAAAGTAGGTTGAGAAGGCTAAGGGAAAGCGAAGCGTAGCTACCCCCGCTACTATCAAAATCAACTAACACAATGGCAATCCAGCTAAACGTCTTTCAGGCCTTTTACATAACGGAGCTATTATGTACAACACCTAGCGGTTTTATAAAACAGCTGATAGATTATAGATAATACTAGCAACATAAATAATGAATTTAAAAAAAATCTTAAAATTTCACGTTACCCTTTATATTTTTCAGTATCAGAGCCCCCAGTTATATCATTTGGCGTATACCTGGCTTTAGTCATCATAATATTCATACAGTTGCTAGCTGCAGTGGCGACAGCTATTCTAGCTATAATAAATGCTATGACCAATCCTACAGAACCCATATTCGGGTTACCCGGTAAGTTTTTTTTACTTTTGACTCAAATAAATGGATTATAAATAAGAAATAACATAATTTTTAAGAAATTAATATATTATGATTACCTATATGCATCTATAGATGCCTAACAAAAAAGTAAAGTAAAAAGTAAACTAATTTAAGTAAAAAGTAGCCTATGTGTTACTCCAGGTCATGGTCTATCTGTGTAGTAAATTTCATCCAAATCTATTCAGCCATTTTAACGTAAAGGCGTAACAAACATAAACGTACACATGCAAATACACTTCAGTATAAAAATCCGATTCAATTCGATTGCTTTGTGAGACTCATCTCTTAAGAGTGTCGTTTGGGCACAATTAACTTGCTAATATCGTATAGAAAAGAGAGAATAATTTTTGACCAGTCTTTTCTTTTATTGATTCTCTTTCGATATCTATAAGCACGTTAGCTGTATATTTTGTAATTAACTGCCTCGGTGGTCTAGTGATTAGCATGTACGGCTGCAGATCTGGAAGTCCTGGGTTCGGGCCTTGGGTCGGGCCAAATTTGATTAAATTCTCAGTAGTAGCCCGAAGTTGGGAAGTTGGCGGTTTTGCACCACCATGCCTCGTAAAGCTATCGACCCTGCGCCTTAACTCTGACTGGTGTGGTGTAGAAGTATCGTCCCATTAGAGTTTAGACTATGAGAGTAAAGATGATTGAACATTGTGTCTACACATAAACTTATGCACTATAAATCGGTCGGGAGTTAATATTAAATGTAATTTTCATAAGTTTGACGAAATTTTACAAAAATTGTAACAAATTTATTAAAACGAGTAGATTGAGGATGTTGGAATTAGAAAAAAAATCTATGCATTTTTCATGAAGATATTTTATCTTTGAATATATGTTGCAACATGGTATATTTACTCTACTATGTTCTTTTAGTTGTAGGCAGGTTTATTTATTTATAGACATGCTGTCCCACATTTTATCTCCTAGAGTGCTGTAAGAGCCATTTTTTGTTTACGCACTAACCTAATTTCACTTTAAGCCTTCAAAGGGGATCTTTGAAATATGACGTGAAAACCTATTATACTTGTTTATGAGAATATTTTAGTTATTTATGTTATCTATACATATAATAAAATTCTAACTGGCTCGAATCTATACATTAAATATTTTTTGGAAAATCTTATTGAAATTGATACAAAGGCCGAATCTATAGTTTTTAGAATTTTTGTCTATCTGTCTGTCTGTGACCACGCATCACGAGAAAACCACTGCAGAGATTTTGATGAAATTTGGTATGGTCATAGCTGATTATCCGGGTCAACATATAGGATACCTTTTACTTCGGGAAAATATCTTATCTCTGAGAAATTTATCCTAAACGTTAAAGTAACGTAAATAGGTACGAAACTATGCGGAGCGAGGGTGAGTCGCTAGTTATAGTAATAACATATATAGCTTGAAGAAAAAATATTTTGTTATTTTTCCCTGAGTAATCTTTCCTAAAGGTCCATTATTCTTCACTATAACATAATGTCGTTATAAATATTTCACACAAATATCCAGCGTTTAATAGCAGGCTTATATGTCATTTGTGTCTTTTACTTGGGCAACTGACATTTAAAAATAACAGTGACATTAAAAAACAAACTAAAAAAAAACTAAATAAAAAAAATCTTATGTTTTGCTAATCTTTACCTTCGTCTTTGCTTGTACATATCAGTAAACATGGCCTATATCTATAATATATGTATATAAGGGTTGATACTTATAAAATAATCAAAAAGAGGTCATTTAAATCTTAATTAATACTGGCGACTTAACCTATTTGATCCGTAGATCTGTCTGTGTGCTATACTCATATGCTATATTTCATCCAAATCCGTCCAAACGTTTCAGCGTTAATTAATAATAAACAAACATACACTCACAGGCATACAAACTTACTCATTTGTAATATAACTAGCAGAACCCGCGGCTTCGCTCGCATTAAAATTACTAAAATCTCTAAAAGAGTAGATTTCATACAAACTTTCGTCCACTATTTTACCTCTTTATGGAATTAATTTCGAAAAATGCTAAAACACGTATTTATTTAATTTTATTAAAAAGCATTAATACCAAGTTTCAAGTAATTCTGATCATAAATATTTGTTTGGATAGTATTATAACGTGTTTTCCCGTGGGAATGAGATAATGTCCCGCGATAAAAAGTAGCCTATGTCACTCTCCAGCCCTTCAATTATCTTCACAAAAATCACGCCAATCCGTCACCTCGTTTCGACTTGAAAGAAGGACAAACAAACAAACGAAGAAACACACTTTCACATTTATAATATTAGTATGGATTTATAATAGATCTATTACGAAGGGGAACAGGGAAAGTCATCTTCAATATTAGAAGTACTAATAACGAAGTTAGATCTACAACAACTTATTATATATATATATATATATATATATATATATATATATATATATATATATATATATATATATATAATATTACGCAAAATAGGCGCATAGTCGTCGAGTTGCGGAAAACAGCCCGAACATACCATACCATATATATATTTTTGCAGGTTGTTTGTGGTCGAATGTAGTGACAGCTGTACTAGGTATAGTTGTTATGCTATTATTTGGCGTATACTGGGAGACGTCTGGTTTGAAGGAGCATTTGGCCTTCACATTTATAGCTTTAGGTGATGACAAACAGAGCTCCTCTTTGGGATTTTCTTATTGGTAAGTGAAATGATATATGGATGACTAATTTTAACCTGTGGCTTTGCTTGTCTGATAAAAAGTATTATGTATTCTTATAAATAAAACACTGACAATATTAAAAAAAAAATAATGAGTGTCTGAAGATAATTACAATTAAATTAATTTTTAACAAAACTAGCACAAATCGCGGTAAGTTTATAAGGGCAATGAAATAAGTCTGGTGAAAAAATGAGCCCCGAAAAACGAGCACCGTCTCCTATTTATACACGTGGCCACCCAGTACATGTCTATCTAGTGTTGCCATCTAACAATATATTAAAGTTCCTAGTTTAGTAGGATATAAGCTATTTTAATGCCAAGTTTCACTTAAATCCGTTCAGGCTTTACAACGTGAAAAATTTCGCATCGTATATAGAATACTAGTTTTTAGCCGTGGCTTCGCACGCGTGGTAACTGGAGCGGGGATCAAGGGTTAGCCTATGTCTGATCCCAGGATGCAATCTATGTCCTTGCCAAATTTTATCGAAATCTGTTCAGTGTTTGAAGCGTCAAAAGGTAACAGACAGATATAGGTAGTTTCACCTTTATAATATTAGTTTGGATTACTGGGACAAGTGGAATTACATACTTTTCGGACGCGTTTCCCAAATGGTAAGAGACTTCTTAGTGAATGTTTATTTGTTAGTACAGAATGTTAGCTATCTCTATTCCAAACAGAAAAAGATGAAGACTGAAACAGTAACAAACATGCATACATATACGCATGCATATTTTCACATTACGTCGTCTTATTGCTTATTTGTCTAAACTTGTAAATTGATCAATTTACCGAAAGAGTTTTTATTACACAATTATTGATTTTTAAATATCAATGATTTTGCTATGTAATACATTTTTATGTTACTTTAAAAAACCTAAAAATATATTTTATTTACATAAATCTTAGAAACAAAGCTTTGTTTTTAAAATTGAGAATAGCACTAAGACGACGATTTAAATAATAGTTAGATTATTACAGAAGTTTATAAACTTAAGTTAAACGTAAGCCCTTTATTACCTAATACTAGCGATTGAGTTGATTCATCATACGAACCTTCATCTCCATTTTCACCTCCTTTTAAGGGATGATTTCCGGGACAAAAAGTATTCTATGTCCTTCCCAGGGTCTCAAACTATCTACCTACCAAATTTCATCTAATTCGGTTTAGTAGATCCAGAGATTACCTGCTACAACGTCACAAACTCACAAAATTTACCTCTTTATAATATTAGTATAGATGAAATTTAATAGTAATATGAATTTGGTGTTTGATATGTCGTAAATTTATATTATGTATTTTTTCAGGTTACTCATAGTGTCGATACTATGCTCGGTCGCAAACGTCGCACTGATTGAACTAAGGCGATATTTATTAGAAAGAGACCCTCCACCACCCACAATAAAAGTAGAGAATCATTCTGATGGCACTATTTTCCTTTATTAGAATAATTTATTATTAAAAATAAACATTAAAATAAATACAATACATTTTTTTTACTTTTAGTTAGTTTTACTTTAAAGTGATTGGTTTTCATGACGTATGATTTGAAAAAACATTTAGTCGCATATTGATCATATTTTGAAGTGTACTTCAATTAATAAATTAATATCGACTTCACATTTATCATTTTAAAAGGATTTTTTTCTGGAAGTAGAATATTTTTTTTAATTTACGAGTATATGGTACTACTGATAGAGATGGTCTATTTATCAAGAAAACGTACTCTTAACTAAGAACTTCTTTCTCTGAAGTCGGTTGATAGCATTCCAAATCAAAAACCTGTGTATGAAGATGGAACTAAAATCTGATTATTTTTATCTTACTTATCAGACCGCAAATTCGAACTTTGATCCGCCAAAAAATAAATACTGTGCAACAAAGTCTGGAAGAGTTAAAATTGGGCTATTGGAAGAGACTAACGAACGTTGACCTACATAACATTTTTTCGTTGAACTTTTGTTGGACGGTGATTTCGTCTGCCTCTTACTATATCGGGTCCAATATTTGTTATCCATTTACCTGTCTAGACTGTCTCGAGCAGCAATATCGGAACGATTCAGGTTATTAAGAGATTTAACCATGGCTAGAAAAACTCGTCGGCGGGTTACGACTATCAAATTAAAGATATTTGCGGTCAAATCATGAAGTCAGAGGTGAAAAGTGAGGTTGTTTTGCCCTTAAATATTTCGAATTTATAATGTCCTTCTAAATGTTTCGATCACAGTGGCCAATCTCATCGAGACTAAGCCACCTTCGTAGGAGATATTATAGCGCACAAGTATGCACGCAAACACAAGTGCACTCCATATATATTCTCAATCTCACTTAAACTCCGGTGGGAAGTAGTGTGGCGCAGGCGGTTTTACGTACTCTCTACCTTTTTAATTCCGATCTGTTACTGAAAATTTATTTACAGAAGAACCCCATAAATGAGCTTGGTGCGATCCGGGATTCGAACCCAGAACCTTCGGATCTGCAACCTTATATACATACAACATACAACATTATATATAAAAAACACCGATTGATAGACCTGAACTAGCACATAGGCTACCACTAGATACTTAGAAAGGCACCGAAACTAAAGAAGACAGATTGATAGTATACCTAAGTTATAATATACTTTTAAATATAATGTATGTTTGGTTAAAACATATTTTATTTGTTTATTTGCATGTATATTTATAAAAATCTGTGAAACAGTTGTTGTATCAAAACTGATACATGAAACTTAAGAACTACCTGTTCAGTTATAACTAGCTATCCCCTGCAGTTTTGCCGGCGTTCATTTTTCTGTTCCGCTAATTTTACACAAAGTAAACTAGTGTGTAGAAGTGAATTATTTATGTTAAGTCCTTGAATTGTTTTTCAATGGTAGAATATAGACCATTATTTTATGACCATTCGTAAAGACCTGTAAAGTAATTCCAAATGAGAATAACACTATTATATAATATGGTCATTAACATTAGCGACCACCATACATATTCCGTACATCCTGTACAGATAACATCTATTTTTTTCTCATTTTACAAAAATCTTTTTCGCTGACCTTACATCGAGTACAGGATCATTTCATTACCTTAATGCTATTAGTACGTTCTTATCCGGATCAGAGCAAGTCCTTCTAATTTGCGATAGCAATCGAAAGCTACTACTGAGATTTTTAAGGCCTTTTAAAAGTTAATTCACCTAACTTGAAGTGAAGTACTGGAAACTCGAAAACTTTTTCAACGAATATTGACTGTTTCTGCCTTCCTTATAAATATTTTCGTTACAGGTACTGCTAAAATTGAGACGAATTGTGCTAACGTTATTAAATATATTAATTATACTTTTTATGAATGGATTCAAACATTATATATGATGTCGAGTGTTAAATTGTGATTTTAAATTTGTTAATTCAAAATGTAAAAACGGTTATTTAGTCTATGTGACAGAAACAACACCTAATACCTGATTAATTATCTTGTTTTATTTTAATCGTGTTATCCCATTAATCAAATATCTTTCTTTTCGATTTCACGTGACATTGGCGTAAGAATAACTTTACAAGCAGATAATACAGTATTTATTTATACATATAATTATCTGCCTATACCTTTTAAATAGTCTAAGAAACAAATAACTTCATCATATATATATTTTTGTGTATGTATATATTTGAACATGTATATATGTAATATTAATTGTACCGTCCTGTTAACGGCTTTACTAATCTTTTTACCAGAGGTTGTCTGTAAGAGATTGCTCATAGCAATAACACCATCTTTGCATGCCGTTTGTTATCTTTCTTTTACTTTTCATTTTCTGTATTACTCTTGTGTGTGCAATAAAGTATTTATAAATAAAAAAATAAATGAAACCTTCTTTCAAATTGATTGATGAACCTTTATAAAATCTATAATTTTGTAAAATTGCACAACTGGTCGGTGATTAATTATTTAACTTTATTTCTGGGAATATATCTTAAGAAAAAAAATTACATAAAATTGTAAAGTAACAAGAAAAATAACCCAAGTAAAACAGGTCATTTCGTGTCTCGTCAAGAACAGAAGATGATCTATTTGCGTTTCAACGTTAGACAGATAAGTTAAATTGGTTTCTTAAGCTGAACCCGAAGGCAAATAGTTTTGCATTACAGCTTCATAAGTAATTTGATTATTTCTCATCAAGAACAAGATTACGTTATAAATGTCGAAATCTGATCGTTGAACTTGGATCGCCGTGAATTAAATATATTATTCTCATTAATCTCTCTGACTTTCTTTGAGGAATATCGTCATAATGGATATTGATAATTAGTTCTACAACTTCAGCGGCTTCTCTAATGTACTTTAGATTTTGCATGTATATATTATGATAATGTAAAACTCCGTAATTGCAATTATATATTTTTTTTAAATATTTTAAGTAATTATGTATTCAGCCTTTTTTAAAGTCTCACTGCTGAGCACGGACTTCCCATTCAATATGAGAGGGATCAGGCCATAGTCCACCACGCTGGCCAAGTATGGATTGGCGGACTTCACATGTCTATCGAAAACTTGATAGGTTTTCCTGAGAAAATGTCTGAACATTCAAGGTTTCTTTACGATGTTTTTCTACAGCGTAAGACAAGTGAATGTATTGTATTGTATTCAGCCTTTTTTTTAACGTCCCACTGCAGGGCACGGGCCTTCCTTCAATACGACGGGGATCATGCCATAGTCCACCACGCTGGCCAAGTGCGGGTTGGCGAACTTCACATGTCTTTTGAAAACTTACTAGGTTCTCTAAGACATGCAGGTTTCCTCACGATGTTTTCCTTCACCGTTAAGACAAGTGGTAATCATGTTGGAAATGATTCGCACATGAAAATATCAGAGGTGCGAGACCTGGGATTTAAACTCTCTTCACTCGGTTTCCCAAGCGAGCGCGTCACCGCTGGGCTACCACTGCCTTTATTTTAAGTAAGACGTTCCATATTACCTGGTTTGGATAAACGTTGATGATGTATGTTACTACGTGTATGTATGTCATATAAATCCTATATTGTTTTTTAACCGAGAGAACTTCTTTTTATTGCTTAATAAAGTATTTAATGTCACTTTGATACATTTTTTTTAATTTTCATCTTTAGAATCGTAAAATGGCAATCATAAAGAAACTATTTTGAAATTACAAGCGAGAATTTCAATTTCAAAAGAAAAGAATTTTCCACGGCTGTTTATAAATACAAGTATTTGATAAATATTGATCATATAATGCCAGATGTCTAGTAAATCTAAAGATTTATTAAAAATAAAATGTTTAAATGTATAAGAATTAACTAAGTGCTTTGTGGAGTTCCAAGTTGAAAAGTTATTGGTTTTACACCTCGGAGTAAATGTTAAGCCGTGTGATCTCTCTCTAGCCGTGTTAGATGTCACATCAGTCTCTGAGATTAAGGGGTTGGAGAGTGCAACTGAGTTTGTTCATACTTATGAACTATAAACATGCCCCGCCGTGACCAAAGTTTGGTCTTTACATAATTATAGCGAAAGTAAAATATATTTGTATCACACTAATTTACTCTGAATTAATATTTAAAAAAAAAACTACATTAGCACTACCCATAACTGAAAAGCTTTTTAAGAAAAAAAACGTTAATTTTACATCGTTGATTTATATTACGGTGTTTTTCGTTGATCTTAACGCACGGCATGAGATAAGCGTTTGTTACAGCAGGGCTTAAAATGTGTATAATCGATATTAATTTATCGTTTATATTTTGAAATGTATTATGTAAGTGTATGTAGTGTTGTAGTAGATTTTGATTTGCTGCTAGCAACTTTAATCACTGGCAAAGGCCTTTGCCACGTAGAAACTTCTACTATTACTACTAATCTGTGCTCAATTGACCCCTTTTTTAAGCCATTAACAAGAGAATTGAATTAAAGGTCAATAATACGAGTAATAATGTCCTGCAAAGTCCTCTTGTCGGCCAAAATCAGTAAATTTTGGCCGTGGTGGTGGTCACTGAGAATAGCCAGATGCGCAGGAGATACTATAGTGCACAAATGTACGCGCAGGCACAAGTGCACTTTCTATTCCTTTTTCCTCTCAAAAACTCTGGGCTGTTACTAGGGTTTTCTACCCGGGTACCTGGATCCGGGTATATCCGGGTATATAAAATGTTTAGTACCCGGGTACTATTTTATTGTCGGTTTCAGGTACCCGGGTACCCACTTTGACCAAAGAATTCATGAAAATTCTCGGACAATTATTACGAAGTAGTGCCATTTTGCACTACAAACAATTAAAATAATCTTTAAAGAAGGCGTTGAGTTTTTTACAAAAGTGCACTAAATTTGAGGTTAGGTTGATATATAGCCGCGTTTTGTTTTTATTTTGTTGTAGTTTGATTAAAAAGTTTTATTTCTATTATTTTCATAGGAAATATTCGGTTGGCAATTTATAATAATTAATTTTTACAATAATTCGGTTCTAATATTGTTCGGTAAACGGTAAGTAATTGAATTAAATATTATTAATACAAATTAAAAAATTGTATCTAGTATATAACCTATAAAATTTGACTAAACTCTGGTTTACTTTTCTTAGGCAAAATAGATAGAGCTGTTTTTAGAGTATGGAAATATTAAAAAAAAATACACGATAAGGAATTAGTAGGTACAATGTTCATTCAATATGTCCAAAAATATTATCCTATAAAGGTATTTCAACAAGTGTTTTATTAAAACATTTAGATAAAAAGTCATTTTAGTTTTTAATTATTTAATGAGAACAAGGCTGTTTAACTATGTGACTGATTGTACTATATGTTAAGCAGACTTGTTGACATACCTACTTCACTCCTTCGTAATAAAATAAAACATGATTATAAGAAAATTGTCTCCTTTTTTGCAAAAAATGCAAATATCCGGGTATCCGGGTATACCCGAGTATATCCGGGTACACCCGGGTATACCCGGGTATACGGTAAAATAATACCCGATACTCGGGTATTAAAAAAAGTCGAGTACGCGAAAACCCTAGCTGTTACTGAGAAGATCTTAACAGAAAAACTCAGTGATTAAAATTGGCCCGATCCGGGACTCGAAACCAGGACCCGAATCTGCAGCTGAATGTTCATGCTGGCTATTTAACCACCGAGGCAGAGGAGTAAAAAATAATAGGTTGTACTTCTGCTAATCTCGTATTTTAGGGAATTGCTCCTTTAAAAATGAAATAATTATATCAAATAAAAAGCAAATATATGTGAGGATGCACTATGCACATTGCACGACATTTTCTATGTTACGTATGATACAAGAGCCAAGTTTCTCAATGTTCTACTTCTAATAGATTACGGATATACAACACAAATATTCTATATTGGACAACATAAATTTACATGACAAAGGTAATGAAAGTAGAACTAGTACAATAGTAGGTACTCGTACAATGTACATGCTCTTTGTTGCCCACAACACAGGGTAGATCTCGGTTACTTACCTCTCTGTGGTTTTCTTTACTAACGAAAGGAATTTGAAATAATTTATATGACAAACTATCTCCAGTAAGAAAAATTTCAGACAGCTTATTGAGTCTCATTTTAGATCCTATTACTACTATCTATTCTAATGCATGACAAAAGCAAAGCTCTTCACGTTTTAGATAATATCTTTAAAAGACTTTAGATTTTAAAGAGTTTTCGTAGTAGCGGTAATACTTAAAAACTTCTCAGTGGTGTAGTGATTAGCATGTACGACTGCACATCCGGAGGTTTTGAGTTTGAGTCCCGTGTCGGGCCAAGTTTAGTTATTGAGTCTATCTGTTAAGAAATTCCCAGTAACAACCTAGAGTTGAGAAGTTGGCTGCGTTTTACTTCCGTGCCTTGAAGAGCACGTAAAGAAGAGATTAGCCGCCATAGCCAAAACTATTCGGGAGGACATTACTAAAAAAATTAGATACTGTAATAATTTAAATACTTATCAGTAAAAATATTATACTTATAATAAATTAGCAGAACCCGCGGCTTCGGTCGCGCTAAAACTCCAAAAAAAGTCTAAAAAGGTAGGTTTAATACTAACTTTCATCTTCTATTTTACCCCCTTATAGGATGAATTTCGAAAAATACTATAACACGTATTTATTTAATTTTATTGAAGAGCATTAATACCAAGTTTCAAGTAATTCTGATCATAATTTTTTTTGGATTATATTATAACGTGTTATGCCGTGGGAATTAGATAATCTCCCGCAGTAAAAAGTAGCTTATCTCACTCTCCAGCCCTCCAACTATCTCCACACAAAAAATCACGCCAATACGTCATTCCATTTCGACGTGAAAGAAGGACAAACAAACAAACACACTTTCACATTTATAATACTAGTGTGGATTTATATAATAAGGGCAGCTGTATAAGATACAATCACTTAAAATCATAAATCGAAATTCAGTTAGGCTGGAAAAGTTGATTCCCAAGATACATAGTAAAACGTGACAAGATAAAGTGAGCCATGTCCGTAGACCGACACGTCGGTATGATTGTATGTAAATAGTTGGTATGGTCCGGCGTCAGCTTTTGTGTGGTGTAAAGTATAGCTTCTTAAAGAAATTCAGTATGAAACATTAAATTTATGTTATGTTTCAACATAATAATTCGTTACGTTAAATTAAAACAAAATATTAATACATCTACAATACTCACTTTATGGTCGGCATAAATAAATAAGTTTGGATTTTTTAGTATTACTATGAAAAACAAAGTTAATTTAGAGTAAATTAGTTGTGATACACGAATAGATGGACAGACGGACGTGGTGAAATTACAAGGGTAATCGGACTACTTTATACATATGCTTGTTATTCTTTTATGCTGAAATGACTGGGCAGATTTGGATGGAATTTAGTACAAAGATAGGTATATGACCTGCAGTACACATGTGCTATTGTTAAGCACCCAGGGAAACAAAGCTATATTATGTATATATTATAAGTTGCTAGTAGTTTTATAATTATATTTGTAACTATAATCTATGTATACTTATAAAATTGTAACTAAGCCGAATCTGTACTTTAAATATTTTTTTGGAAAATCTTATTGAAATAGACAATATTATCGATACCGAGGCTGAATCAACAGTTTTTAGAATTTTTGTTTGTCTATCTGTCTGTCTGTCTGTATGTCGGTCTGCCTGTCTGTGTCACGGAAAAACCACTGGAGGGATTTTGATGAAATTTGGTATGATAACAGCTGGTTATCCGGGTGAACATATAGAACACTTTTTACTGCGGGAAAATATCTCATCTCTGAGAAATCTATATTAAACGTTAAAACGCATATCTATAAGTTAAATCTATAATATATTTTTTTATTCAAAATTGTAGCTTGTTAAAGTGGTTCATTATATGAACTTTTGTTTAGTGATGATTGTTGAGTAGAAGCCAATTAAGCTACGTAGTACTAAGTTATAAGAATTTCTATATGTCTGTTTTATTAATTTAACGACACATTATACATAAACGGCTGTTTAATATGATTTTTTATGGTACAGGTGGCTATTATGGTGGTAATATGGTGGGTTTGTAGTTGATTTTGTATCCAAGGATTAACATAATATATTTATTTCATTATATTAAAAAAAATACTGCTCTTTTTTTACTTTTATATTTGTATAGAATGGTTTTCAATCAAGCACTAGATTATTTGTTTTTTTTTGAGCTGTTAGTGACCCACTGCTGGGCAAAGCTCCATATTCTTCTATAAGAATAATAATTATTTTTAATAGATTTTGAGTCAATCTTTTTAATTCGTTGAATTCAAATGAAATGAACCTTATTCAAATAGATTTTTTACAAATACTTTTGAATCATCAATTTAATTTAAAGAGTGTCTAAGTGTAATCGGTCTGCGAGGAAACTGCCACCGGTTAAACCGGTCTTACGTAGAATAAATAGATAATTATATTATTTTAAAAGAGCAATGTTGAGTTTCTCGCCAGGTCTTCTCAGCAGAACTGCTATCCGAGCCGGTGGTAGATGAGAGGACTGATTACTCTGATATTTAATCCCTCCACGACCGCGGACACGTCAGCACGTCAGCTAACAATAGATTTCTTAGAATTTTAATTATTTCTTAGAAATTTACCTGGAGGTGTTAAATTTTAATTCAAAATGTAAAATTGACAATTCAAAAGTGCTTGTAAAAGTCTATTTGAATAAAGTATAATTTGATTTGATTTAAAAAATAATAATCATTGAATTATTATAAACTGTTAAATAACTAATAATAACTCGCTCATGGTTTACGCCAAACGCCAACGTTAAGTGCTAAAACTCAACCTCTCTTGTTCGACCCACGTAATTTGGTCCGTCATCAATCATCGATGATGCAAATGTGGGGATGTCCGTTAGAGAATAACTTGATGTGATTGCCAGATATTGGGAAAAATTTTGACGGCATAATTTTACGTATTATTATCATTGTACTTACATTGTGTTCGCAATTTCGCTTTCTGTAATTTACCTATTACCAAATAAGTGATTGACTTTTTTCTTCTTTTGTACTTTTTGTTCCTGTATATAGCTGTGGATTTTAGTTTAAATAAATAATATAATATGTATGTATTCATCTTTTGGCAAACGATTTTTTAAATGTCTGGAGAGACTTTTCGCCTTTTCTGCCGGAGACACTGATCACAAAAGAAAAACTTAACGATTAATCCTACATGTATATAATATATATATATATATATATATATATATATATAAAAATTTTGCTTTTATTATTTAAAAAAAGCACACGATCTAGGTGGCAAAGTCGAGAACGGCATACAGCAAAATCAGGCTACTATATTTGACTATGATTTTTTTGGCTCCATCTATAAAATTCTTTAGTCTGAGACTGTATAGTGTAAAAGTCTATATCACATAAACTTTCTTTAAAACTTTTTAAAGCTTTCTTCTAAGGAACAAAAGTACCAATTCCTTCGGACCCACGTAATTTACTTCATCAATCTTCTCGATGCAAATGTGAAAGCTCCGGGCGCTGACGAGATTACTCCATGTAATTGCCTTTCGTCGATATTACGACGAATTTCTTTGAATTTAGACAAAAGTACACTGAATTTATAGTTAACTATTATTTGTCGCCGTAGCTGTTTGTTACTTATCAAGCTTATTGGTCAGTTACTAGAAATAGGGAAGTATGTACATACATACATATGTATGTATACATATAATAAAATTCTGACCCAAATCAGTACATTAAATATTATTTGGAAAATCTTATTGAAATAGACATTATTATTGATACAGAGACCGAATCTATAGAATTTAAATTTTTTTCTGTCTTTCAGACTGGGAAAGCATCACGAGAAAACCAATGGACAGATTTTATAGCATCACGAGAAAACCAATGGACAGATTTTATATATATTTTATATTTGATACTTTTTACTGTACGTAAATATCTAATCTATGAGAAATCTAAAGTATCCGTTAAAACGTAGCTAGGGACGAACCCAAGCGGAGCAATGGTGAATCGCTAGTATTGTCTATACATATCATAAAATTTTAAATAAGCCGAATCCGTATATTAAATATTTTTTGGAAAATCTTATTGCAATAGACATTATTATCGATACAGAGGCCGTATCTATAGTTTTTAGAATTTTTGTCTGTCTGTCTGTCTGTTACCGCATCACGGAAAAACCACTGGAGGGATTTTGATGAAATTTGGTATGTAGGTAGCTGGTTATCCGGGTCAACATATAGGATACTTTTTACCGCGGGGAAATATTTCATTTCTGAGAAATAATACAAAAACTGCATTGTAAGAGTATACTAATATGTAAAACCTAAGGATTTGGTTTTTGTTCATCTGAACGCGGGCAGAGCCGCGGGCAATGCTAGTAAATATATATAAACGGTCACAGAGATGGACATGTGACAGTGGTATGGTTAATGATAAAATGTAATATATCTAGGGAGTAAAATCGAATTATAGAGCTTCCCTTTTACTGAAATTACTTTTATGTAACAAAAATATGTATTTAAAATTTGAAATCATTATTTCACCCTTTAGGGTGGATTATTGAAATATTATCGATATTTTTTGTATTATCGACCATATTTTGTACTTATATAAAAATATATTCAGAAAATCGATTTACATTGGCGAATATAAACACAAATTGAATTTCAACAAAGAAATTTCTCCTCATACTTGACGTTGGTCTTAAAAATAATAATAATATACAATTACTTATCAATAAAAATATATACCGACTTAAATTACTTAAAAAGTATATATTCTACTCTCAAAGATAATTTTTGGCTTGAAAATATGAAGATAAGAAGAAATACTTATGGACAATAATTCAATCAATTTTTTTAAAGTCTGTTAGTAAAAAACAGATAATCTATGGTAAGATAATAATAATAACAATAGTTTTCTCGACTGATTCCAGCCACGGCGGCCAATCTCATTGAGACTAGCCAACTGCGCAGGAGCAGACACAACGTGCACTCTATTGACTTTAACAGTAGTGGGGCGAAAATTCAACAAAACCGCTGAGGTTTATCATATAAGTCACATAACCTACGTATATATGTGCTCAACCCGAAATTTGAACCCAGAACCATTGAATCTGCAGCCTTACACACTAACTACTAGACCAACGAGAAGTTAACATATTCCAGCCCTAGCTACCAATGTTACGTACAGTATCTACTTGCAAAGTGGTTTAACATACTCTACGCAGGTTATTCGAGTCTCTAGTTAGCACTATGCTCGGGGGTGGCTGAGTTAGCTGATGTATGCACTGGCACAAAGGAACCATATTTGCTTTGGTAGAGAATGAAAATTCACTTAGAAAATTTGATTTGAATTTGTAATTTTGGTGATTCTGTCTCTCAAATTGAGTTTGTAGAGTCCAGATTAGGGTTTGTTAAAACTCGAAGTATATTTTAGATAATATAATAATTTATTTAGATTACAATGACTCTTGTTAATTAACATATACACAAAATACTTATAAAAATTACTTATAAAAAATTCTCAATTCTTAAATATAAAACATAAAATCCTGTAAAAAATCTATTGTGTTTCTCATATGGACTTTTGTTTACATTATAATTTGAATTTGTAATGAGTCCCATTTTATTTATTTTGTTTTGTTTTAAAAAACAGTTAAATATTTCATAAATGATAATCAATTTTCTAGTAACAAGTAATATATACATATAAGAAGTAGAAAACAAAATCTGAGAGACAACAAACTAAAAGAAAAATTTTAAATACACAAAGACAAGTTATATATATATATATATATATATATATATATATATATATATATAGCAATATTAATTTACATTACTGATAAATTATTATTTATTCGCAAGAAACGAAATAGTAATTGTAAGATCGTTTATAGATTGATAAGCAGATTTTTTATCATAATTGATAATTATCAAGTTTCCGTACAGTAAAAGGTCTGTACGGGATAATATAACGAAGGGTGGATCCCAATAACCTATCTATACATATAATAAAATTGTAACTAAGCTGAATCTGTACATTAAATACTTTTTGGAAAATCTTATTGAATTAAACATTATTATCGATACAGAGGCCGAATCTATAGTTTTTAGAATTTTTGTCTGTCTGTCTGCTACCGCATCACGGAAAAACTACTGAAGAGATTTTGATGAAATTTGGTATGGTGATAGCTGGTTTTCCGGGTCGACATATAGGATACTTTTTACCACGGGAAAATATCTCATTTCTGAGAAAAAATACAAAAACTGCAATGTAAGAATATACTATATAATGGTCGGTTGTTTCAAAAGCAAAGACCATTGATGAAAAATTGTCCATATTCACGTCACTTTTAACTGGACTTTACGATATTCATGCTCCTGTTCGACCTGTCCGAATGAAGCATCTCCCGGCTCCTTGGCTTACCCCAGAGATTAAAAAACTGCAGGTGAAAAAGTACATGGCTAAATCGAAGTTTGCAGCAAATCCTAGTGATAACAATAAAAGGAAATACATCAAGGCCCGGAATCGTTGCAATATGGTGTGTAGAGATAGTCAACGACGCCATATCCATAAATCTGTAATCGACGAAGATGATTCAGAAAAAATCTGGAATTTTCTTAAATCTATTGGAGTAGGAAAGGCACAACAATGTATCAATCCCCTTAATATCGACTTAAATTTGTTAAATCAGCATTTCTCACTTTCTGGTACTATAGATAGTACAAACAAATTAAATACAATTAATCAACTTTCACTTTTACCTACTCCTGATATTCCGTATTTTTCATTTAGTCAATTTTCCATTAGTGATGTTAAGAGAAACATTTTGACCATAAAATCTAACGCGGTGGGCGCGGACAGCATTAGTCGTAAAATGATTGTTCCTGTTCTTGACTTAATAGCTCCTACAATTACATCAATTTTAAATTCCTCCTTACTTTCCCATAAGTTTCCTACTGCCTGGAAAGATGGTCAAGTAATTCCCATTCCAAAAAAGTCTAATCCATCTTCTTTTGCTGACTACCGTCCTATATCCATTCTCCCTTTCCTATCGAAAGTACTGGAGCGTCTTGTGCATCGACAGTTAAGCACGTTTCTTTTTAATCATAATCTTTTAAACTCCTTTCAATCCGGTTTCCGCATCGGTCATAGTACGACTACTGCATTGGTCAAAATCACTGATGATATTAGAGAGGGTATGGACAGTCAGAAGGTTACCGTGATGGTACTATTAGACTTCAGTAATGCCTTTAACACTGTTGATTTTGATATACTAATTGCCATATTAACTTCTCTTAACATATCTCCTGAGGTGATTGACTGGTTTCGTAGTTACTTGTGTGGCCGCCGGCGGCGTATACGAATTGAGGATTCCTTTTCTGATTGGAATACGATTAATGCCGGTGTCCCACAAGGTGGCGTGTTGTCTCCTCTCCTGTTTTCAATTTTCATTAATTCTATTTGCCATCAAATTTCTTCTCTCTACCACCTATATGCCGACGACCTACAAATTTACGCAACCACATCTCTATCAGACTTACCTCATACAGTTAATTTAATTAATAATGATCTCGCGAGAATCTCTGCTTGGAGTAAATCATATGGCCTTGATATTAACCCTATTAAATCGCAAGCTATTATAATAGGCAGCCAGAAACTGCATTCAAAAATTACTCGGTCATTGATACCATCGGTGATGTTAAACGATGTTGAAATTACTTTTACCGAAACAGTAAAAAACCTAGGAATCATTTTTGACCAGCATTTATCCTGGGGGCCACAGGTAAGTGTACTGAGCCGCAAGATGTTTGGAGCTGTTTCCTCCCTTCGCAGGTTGAGAAATTTTCTGCCTGTACCTACTAAAATTGCGCTGGCAAATTCACTTTTATTACCAATACTTGATTATGCTGATATTTGTTTTCTTGACCTTAAAGAGGAGCACCTGAATCGACTTGAGCGCCTTCAAAATCTTTGCATACGGTTCATATTCGGTCTCCGTAAATATGACCACGTTTCTCACTTTCGCAAAAAGCTCAAGTGGCTCCCAATCCGCTTTCGCAGGAATACTCACATACTTCATCTCCTCTACTGCGTGCTGTTTAATCCTTCTACCCCTTCCTATCTCAAAGAGCGTTTCGAGCTTCTAAGGAATTCTCATACTCGTTCCCTGCGTTCTAGTGAAACGCTTATCCTCAAAATTCCTTCTCACTCCTCTTGTTTTCTTACCAACTCCTTTTCTGTGAAAGCTGCACGTCTATGGAACTCTTTACCAGTACACATCAGACGGGCTGATAATTTGGACAAGTTTAAGACGATGTTAAAAACGCATTATTTATCTCTTTAGTTTGTCTTACTGTAATATATTATGTACAATATATTTGATATTATATGTATATTGTATGTATTTATTTGAAATACGTAACTTAAATAAACATACTGATTATATTTTTCTATTACACTGCTTGTATGCATATATGTTTGTAAGTATGTATTTATGTGTGTATGTATGTATTTGTGTATGTATGTATGTATGTATGTATGTATTTATGTATGTATGTATGTATGTATGTATGTATGTATGTATGTATGTATGTATGTATGTATGTATGTATGTATGTATGTATGTATGTATGTATGTATGTATGTATATATGTATGTGTATAAGTATGTATTTATACAAGTACACCGCCTACCATTTTTGTATACTGATTCCTCTACCCTAAGGTTGCCTGGAAGAGATCGCTTCTAGCGATAAGGCCGCCTGCTGTGCATCTTTTTATTGTTATGTATTTCACTTTTTTATTTATTTTCTTGTGTGGTGTGCAATAAAGTGTTCATTATTATTATTATTAAGAATATACTAATATGTAAACCCAAGAATTTGGTTTTTGATCATCTGAACGCGGGCGGAGCCGCGGGCAATGCTAGTCTATCATAAATATTTATTACTAGCGATAAGAATTTGACATAATTTGTATAGAGTTAGATATAATATTAGTATAGAGCAGATATATTATTGGGATCCTACCCTGTCGTCCATTCGTCTATACGTTAGTTTTCCTTTTCTTTAAAGAGCGCTATCTTTTTATAAAAATTATAGTTTTTAATAAAAATATTGATAAAAGCTTTAGCAATAAAAATAGCATTAAAAATAATTAATATGATAAATAATTAATTGTTAGTACCTTATTAGTTTTTATAAACCACTTATACCATTATTAATGTGAACATAAATATAAAGTATTAGCTGTAATTATAATATATCTTATATATAAATAAAAATGAATACCTAAATGTGTTACTAAGCGCAAAACTCGAGAACGGCTGGACCAATTCTGCAAATTCTTTTTTTTTTTAATATTCGTTGAAGTCCTGGGAAAGTTCTTATGACGAGAAAAATTTGAAAAAAAAAAAACACGAAAAAACGCAAAAATCACATTTTTCATTTTCCTTACTATTACTTTATAATTATGAACCTAAACTTTAAATTATTTGTAGATTTGACACATTCTCTTTTTTTTCTATAATGGCTTATAGTTGCGTTAGACGCTTTCCCTTTCCACAGTATATAGTTTGACAATTTTTCAGTTATTTTTGGTTTTTTTTAAATCTTCGTTTCTCAATCGACAAACATGATCCCCAATTTACATTTAATTAATTGGTTTATTTTGTGTGTGTTTCCATTTGTACTCATGCCGCCTAAAAGACGCGAGCGGAATAATTTGGGTTTTAGAACTCGAAATATACCTATATAATATATAGTCTGTCTATTCTTTATTTGTTACTACGAACTAAATGAAATAAATAAAATGAAAATAAAAAAATATTCCATACTAAACGAAAAACGTATCTAAGAACGAACCCGAGCGAAGCAAGAGTGAGTCGCTAGTATTATCATAAAGATTAAAGTAATTCTACCTGTATTTTACCTTTTCATGCTTACAACTACAAAAATTTTGGCAGGGACATAAATTTTATTATGGGGAAAAATAAGGCTTGCCCGTCCTGCTTACCATTTAAGCGAAGTCAGGGGCAAAAAATAGCCAGTTAGTGTGAAACTCGATTAAGCTTTTAATATGCACTCGATCATGTGCATTGAAGTTGAGGAAGAAATAGTAAGATATTTGTTGTGACGTGATTTAGAGATGTGATATTTGAAAACTAATCGATGTATGTAAAGTTATTCCGATAAATATTTAACATATAATATTATAAATGCCAACTTTTTTAATATTATAAATGAAAAAAGTGTTTGTAGCTTTATTGCTGTTTTCGACGTGCGCGCGTGTGTGTATGTTTATTACTCTTTTATTATGAAAAGGCTGAACGAAATTGGATGCAATTTAATACACAAATGACCTTTTTTATGTAGGGAAATGCTTTTACGAATATCACCTGCATACATACGGGTGGTTATGTAGGATTCACCGGTAAAGCCAGCACTACCCACTAAAACCCAACAGAACCTCCCCCGTCTTAATGGAGTATCACAGAATAACTTACGCACTCAACTACAACGCCACAACAGCAGGCCTGTCAAAGCAGACCATCATTGCTAAGATGTTGCTCTTGGCTTCACGCCCGGCTGCATTGCCAGAAGCTAAAAGCAGACATGCACCGAGCGTGGTGAGGGTTAGTCACTAGTTAAGATAAATAAATAAACATAATTACCGTTCTATAAAATTTAATGGATTCGTGTTATTTTGATCAATAATATAATTATTTATATAAATTATTTATCTGTACATCGATGTCTATACATCTATATAGATAAATAAAATTGAAGTGTCTGTTTGTAATATCAAAATAACAGCGTTTTAATAAATGCATATGAAATTATATACGTTACTTATAAGAAAAACACATTTTTTTTTTTATTTTTGTCTGCCTGTCTGTTTGTTCAGGATAATCTCTGAAACGACTGGACTGATTTTGACGGGACTTTTATTTTATTTTATTTTTATTTTTTATTTTATTTTAATTAGGATCTCCAACAAAAGATACACACAATATACAACATCATATAAAAACAAAAAGCAAATAAGACTCACAATACGTGTGCTCCTTCACTTATAGGAGACCACAGCTTGCTCATTAATTTATTTTACGTTATAACTAAGTTTAAACTAAGAAAAAATTAACGTCTAGAAACAAATCTGAAACTATATACAGAGATACAAAAACGAAAAAAAAATAACAAATCATATTACAACACATTTAAACATTTCTACTAAAGTTACGATAAGAATTTAGTAATACTACTTTTGAATTGAAACATATTAGTGGAAAAGATATCTAATTCAACATGTTGTTTAGAAAGCGTATTGTACTGTCGACAGATCCTTGGAAGGAAGATAGCTGATATTAGGGACGAACCCGAGCGAAGCGAGTTGAGTTGCTAGTATTTAATCAATTTGAATAATAATTTTAGTTTGCACAAAAAAAACACACATTCTTTAAATATATTCGCATCAAGCAAATAATTTTACTTCAACTTTTTCGTAGTAAAATATATATTTTTCTAAAATTAAATTCCATTTGAAAAGTTTCAACCGTAAATTCGTGATAACTACACTAATGACTGTTTGAGCTGTCTGCGAGCTAACGCTGGTTTTATGTCGTCGTGGATGAAAGTATTTTAGAAGATAAATTTGTGGGATTAGAGATATCGTTATTAGAGGCTTACATAGAATTTATAATAACTTTTGTAATGCTTTTTTATCGTTTGCAAAGAAAATTGAAAAGAATAAAATGGTGTGATATCATGTTTTTTACATAGCGACATTTGCGTCATAATCTATACATATATAATAAAATTGTAACTAAGCCGAATCTGTACATTAAATATTTTTTGGAAAATTTTATTGAAATAAACATTATTATAGATACAGAGGCCGAAACTATAGTTTTTAGAATTTTTGTCTGTCTGTCACAGCATCACAGAAAAACCACTGGACGGATTTAGATGAAATTTGGTATGGTGATAATTGGTTATCCGGGTCAACATATAGGATACTTTTTACCGCGGGAAAATATATCATTTTTGAGAAAAAATACAAAAACTGCAACGTAAGAATATACTAATATGTAAAACCTAAGAATTTGGTTTTTGGTTATCTGAACGCGGGCGGAGCCGCGGGCAATGCTAGTTTGTTATATTTTGCTGGTTTCCTGCAGTTCCACCTGCATACCTAATATCGGTCATTTTATAGTTATTTAAGGTAACAATCATCACCTTGTAAAATGTACTCTTAAATATGATACTGAAGATGAATGTTGTATGGACCATGTGTTAGAATCTTTGGCAAATAGCAAATTGGTATCCTTTATCCCTCTCTTCTGCCTTCACGCATCTATACTAATATTATAAAACGACTGAGTTTGTTTGTTTGAACGCGCTAATATCAGGAACTACTAACCCGATTTGAAAAAATCTTATTGCATTAGATAGCCTGTTTATTGAGGAAACCTATAGGCTATATATCATCATGCTACTACCCAAGGGAGGGAAGCGTAATCATAAATGTCATCAAATCGGGCAGCCTTCCATAAATTATTATAAAACTGATGTTTATATAACAAATTGAACTTTGTCAAAAACTTTGACTTTGATTTGAATGGGCAAGCCGCGGGTATTGCTACTCTACTCTATTGCGAGAACCTTCTCCACATTTTTTACGACAAAAATCGCTTTTGGATTATGCTTCACACTTCACAGTATAGATGTATTTCTACTCGCGCTTCTAGCTCCGCTTGGGGGTCCACCACAGAAAGAGAAAAAGCATCTTACCATGTGGGTACCAGGCACCAAGGATGCCAAGTTTCGACACGCCATCCCAAATTTGAACATGTGAAGAGGGCGTTTGGCTTATATAGGTTTGCAAGCACTCGCGACCGTCCCGATTGTATTGGTTTTTGTACACAATCAAGGGAAATTTGCGGCAGGTGCTTTGTGATGCATTTACACGTTTGAGCGTTGGTTGAGATTTGAAGTTCTGGAGCCGGCATAAGGTTTTTCTTTTTTCTTACATGTTCTAGCCGGAGTTCCGGACGTTGGCCGGGATTTTACCGATACACCGCGTTAAATGGTGGAATAGACTCCTATTTTAGTAAAATTACTGGCAGACTGCATGTACATAGCTAATACGTTTTGCCTGTCTCGCACATCTTTGATATACATTAAATAAAAATTATTTAAATATTCCAATTATTACACACTCTTACATATGATTTAAAAAAAAGGATGTGTAATGGATTAAACAAAAGTTGGTCAATATTTTTTCCTTACTTTTCTAAACTTTCCCTTTAGTGGCTAGAATACGCCTACACTATACATTCCACGCAGAATATCTTCTTAATGAGTGTCTGCCTGAAATTTTATCTTAAAATCTTAATTCGGAGACTTCAAAAAGGAAGAGATAAATTCAACTGATTTTACGATTTATTTTCGATCCTTCATCGTCAAGGATGGTAACATATACGAAAATTTAAAAAATAATAATAGGTCGAATAATTACTTAAGTGATTTTGAAGTCAGTGTACCGTACCTCTTTTGTTGAATTAGGTATTACTTATGCATGTTAACATATTTATAGTAGCATAAACTAACATTCCATCTTCATTTATGCCATATTAGTGGGCATTGTAGAAAAAGAAAAATAAATCTATCCCTTGGGAACCGTATATTTTTCCGGAATAAAAAGTAGCTTATGTGTTATTTCAGACTATAATCTATCTCTGTGCCAAATTTCATCCAGATCAGTTCAGCCGTTCTGGCGTGAAAGAGTAACAAACTTTCACATTTACAGGTAATATTAGTATAGATAGTTTTAAGAACCGGAATAATCTAAAATAGCCACTTCACGTTTCACCCAAGAATTATGTGAACTTGCGCTTCACCTACAAAATATGCAATATCCCTGCCCAGTTTCCTTATAAATTTTAAAACAATGTTGCGAGGTAGAAGCTTTCTGTATTAAAATTTGGTTCTATCCACATTTGACACACATAAATATGTATAGTTGTTTAAAAATATGCTTTTCTTTGAAATTGACCCCTTACTTTTCTTGAAAAATGTATATAGTAATAGGTTTTCTCTTTGGTCTAGTTGCTAGCTTATATTCCAGAATTCAGATATTGAAGTCTTGTTTCGAGTCTCTAGTTCGGCTACACAATCGTATCAATGGTTTAGGAACACATAGATGACAAACATATGAACATTACACACACACACACACACACACACACACACACACACACACACACACACACACACACACACACACACACACACACACACACACACACACACACACACACACACACACACACACACACACACACATATATATATATATATATATATATATATATATATATATATATATATATATATATATAATTATTTAGAATAAAGTCAATAGTTAAAGTTAACTAACATAAAACTACTTTTTTAAGTTATATACTTCTTTTGGCACGTTTGGAAAAAAATATGAGATTACAATTTTTACAAACAGAGAGTTGTGACACACGGGATGAAATCTTTAGCTATTTTTGTTCTGTTACGCCGAAGAAGTATAACTTCTTACGTGCGTACATAAGTATACACATACGTTTTTTAATCAAACTGCATTTATTTAACGGTAAGCCATTAGTAGTTTCAATACAAATATCATGTAGCAAACGATAACACAAAATAAAAATCTGCTAAATTAGAAACCTCCTTTATTTGAAGTCAGTTAAAACACCAATTCATAACTAAATGAATTATTGTTCACCTAAACTTAAAATATGTATAACGAAGTAAATTATCAGAAACACTGATGTATTAAAAACTTTACGTATATATATATAGCCTTAGTGTAACTTTTGCTTGAGTTTTGTATTTCTGTTTCTCCCCATTTATTTAATGGTTGGTTTAGGTTTCAAACTTTAACTATTCGACGAAAAGAGCTGAGTTGTGAATTATTAACGATTTTAATTAAGACAAAACTTGTAGTAATAATAGCTCAGTGGTAAAGTGCTGGCTTGGATAACCAAGTGTAGCGGGTTCAAACTTCGTGTGACCTCTGAGATTTTCATTTGATTGATTTTCAATATGATAAAATGATGATGAGACCTGCATGTATGAGAAAATATAATTAATTTTCAAAAAAAGGTCTGCTAACCCGTGTTTATGGTGGTCAGGTGGCCATCAGGTTATGGCTTGATTCTCTTCACATTTGGAGGTCCATGCTTAGCAATGGGATGTTATAAGGACTAAATCATTACTATTATAATAATGAAAATATATGTATTTTAATAAACTTTACGGATTTTTTAGTGCTCACATAATAAATACACAAAACATAGGTGCACGGGTTGCCAGAAAGAATGACATGCAAAAGTGGTCTTATTGCTAAAAGTAAAAGAAAGCTTTGGTAAAACGAACTTGACAAATTTCATCAAAATCTGTTTATGGTTTAAGAGTAAAAAGATAACAGTCAAATTGATTTGCTTTCTTTCACATTTATAATAAAGTATGGATGAATAAGGTTTTAAAGTTTTTTCATATCATTTTTTACACTTTCAATTTTTCCTTTCGTTGTATTGTGTTGTTTAAGGAAATCAAAAAGTCTTTAAAAATATTTGCTCCAAGCAATTATCGAACCTACTACTACTCTCAGTTTTCGAAACATGATAAATGAAAAACATTTCCAATCCTAGTAATATTTTCAACAATAAAAATTTAATATCATGTGCGTACGTGTTTCATAAAATATTTTACACTGTAAAATGTTGAATACATAGCGATATTAAATAAAATTGGACAAACATATTTCACTTATACACTGTATAGTTAAATTTTTCATTTTCGTTACTGTACAGTGTACAATAACCTTTATATTTTAATGAGAGATTAAACTCTTAGCCATATATATTGTTAATGTAATTATGTGAAAGTTTGTATGCGTGTTTGTATATTTATTAATATGTAATGTAGTTGACGGTATTCATTAAAATTTAGTTTACAGATAAGCTATGACTTGGAGTAATATAGACGCTACTGTTAGTAATAAGAAAAATCCAAAAGGTGGTGTTGATATCAATCAAAGGGTACCTAGCGAGAGTAAGCTAGTAAGTAAGGCAATAAGGCAACTTAAGAGCTTGGAGGAGCTTACTTAAAAAATAAAATGTATTCAGCCCTTTTTAACATCCCACTGCTGGGCACGGGCCTCCCTTCAGTACGAGGGGAATATGGCCATAGTCCACCACGCTGGCCAAATGCAGGTTGGTGAACAAACACAATATTTGCTTCAAATGATAATCAAACCCGCGATCAACATAATTGTATGGCAAAATAAAGCAAATACTTAGATGATGCAAATTGCAAAAGATACATAAATTGAAAACTGACAGGCGACAGCTATAAATAATAAAAAGAAAATGAAACTTTTGTTCCAGTATTTTGTAGGATCTAAAGATAACCGAGATAGATCGCTGGGGAGCTTTTATAGGTATTTCCAATATTATTGCTTGTGGTATATTTTATGGGGCACTAGCGGTTCACCCTTGCTTTGCTCGGGTTCGTTCCTTGATACGTTTTAAATAGATATGAATATTTATTAGCCAGCGTTAGCCATATAATATTTTTTTCGTCAATTTTTCCTGATATTTTATTATTTTTCTGCTATTCGGGACACAGATAAATCCAACAAATTTAAAACCATGATAATCGGTCCAGCAGTTCTATAGTTATAAGTGCTGCAACAAACCCGATTTTGTTTTATATAAGAGTTTATAGATTTGTAAAAGTGTTTCTCTAATTGTTTTATGGGTGTTTTAGGGAGGAAATTATACTATTCGTATTAATTTTACAGGATTACAGGATTTTCCTAACGTATATGCTAACGATTATTGCTAACGATAAAATTTAACAATGTAATTAGTAGCCATAAAAATGAAACATATGGTACGTAATTACATTATTAGAATCAAAAGGAGAATGGGGATCGATTTTCCTTTATGTAAAAATCGATGTGTTTGTTCCCTATGGACTCCAAAACTTTTTATGGCTGGAGCGATTTTGATGAAATTTTGAGGCCATCTTCAGATTAGCCCAGCTGGTTTATGGTGGTTCTGTGAAGTTTGGTAGGGATCGGAAGTATATACGCAATCGAAGCCGCGGGTACTCCTAGTATATTATATATTTATTTATTATGTATAAAGGACACATAAAATTCAAGTCAAAAATATTAGCGTGATTTTGCTGTTTATGCTACCATTTTTGATTTCACCATACATACCGTTTACTTTCTTTAAATGATAAGAGAAATTTTATAAACATAAATTAGTTCTTAATTTACAATTTTTGAGAAGAAAAATATAATCAACATTGTTTGGCTTCAAGTTTAGTCCTATGACTCTCCACCTATGTTAACCCATATTATTATTCTAAAGAAGATAACATCCTAAAGAAAAAGTACCAAGCCAAAACATAAAATACTGACATTAGTTATGATGAGATATAAACTCTTTATGGTCAGTCATATCTTCAAAGTACCATCACTAATGGTACAGCTATCACATTTCCACTTTATTTCGTTCGTGGAGCCTGAATAATGCTACTCTTACATACATTTCCATTATTTATATTAATTTGTGATGGTATGCAATCTATACATATAATAAAATTCTGAGTCAAATCTCATTGAAATAGTCATTATTATCGATACATAGGCCGAATCTATAATTTTTAGAATATTTTTGTCTGCGTGTCTGCTTAGGAACGTATCACGAGAAAACCACTGGACAGATTGTGATGAAATTTGGTATAATGAGAGCAGGTTATCTGGGTCAACATAATAATAGGATATTTTTTACTGCGGGAAAATATCTCATCTCTGAGAAATCTATATTAAGTGTTAAAAAGTAATTAGGGACGAACCCGAGCAGAGCGTAATTTTGTAAGTTATTACTACATTTATTATTAATAGGGTTGGGGATTCGAACTCAGGACCCCCGGATGTGCAGGCGTACATGCTAGCCAATACACCACCAAGGCAATAGTATAGTAAAAGTAATACTGAAATTAACAAATTCAAACATCCCCATATATTTTTAACTAGCGGCTCACCCTCGCTTCGCTCGGGTTCGTCGCTACGTACGGTACGTTTTAAATAGAGATAAATAGTTATTAGCCAGCGCTAGCCATGTAATTTTTTTTCGTTAATTTTTCTGATGTTTTAACACTTATTATCCTATTCCGGACTAAGAGAAATCCAAAAATTCAAATATCAAAAAAATTGGTCCAGCCGTTCTTGAGTTTTACGTCACGTCACACGGGAACGCAATCGAACGGGATAAAAAGTATTGCATGTCCGTCTCCTGGTTCTAAGCTACTTCCCCACCAATTTTCAGCCAAATCGGTTCAGCCGTTGTTGAGTTATAAATAGTGTAACTAACACGACTTTATTTATATATATATATATATATAATATATATATATATATATATATATATATATATATATATATATATATATATATATATATATATATATATATATATATATATATATATATATATATATATATATATATATATAGATATAATGGTTGTAGAATGACATACCGTTTAAGAGGGCATTATTATTAAGCCGTCTGTCTACGAGTATCTATGTTGAACCGCAATAGGTCCCAGATTAAAAATTTTAAAACGTTTTTAAAATGATAAGATAAGTAGGCTGCATAATGCCCACTTAAAAATCTAAATATATCAGTGAAAGTCATTTCAAAGTAATATATTGGATGAAAAAATCACCATATTGGGTTTTTGTATATCCACATAATATTTTTAATCCCCGACGCAATAAGTGTTATAAGTTTGACCGCTATATGTGTATGTCTGTTTGTGGTACCGTAGCTCTTAAATGGGTAAACCGAATTTGGATGCAGTTTTTTTATTTGAAAGCAGGTTTTCTAGCGGCGGCGGAAAATCGGTTCAGCCTTTTTTGTGTTGGGGCTTTTTTAAATTTTAATTAAAATTTGATTAAAGAACATATTGAATTGCTTTTGAGTAAACAGGTATTGATTTTAAGTTTAATATTTTGAATGAAATGTTATTGTATTGTATATATATTATATATACAATTTGCCAAATTGTGTCATTTTTAATATGCTAATTCGAAATGAAACCCTAGTACTGTAATATTCCTACGAATCCCTCCATTACGTCGCAACGTAAAACCGTCATTGTTGCGTGAAAAGGCCCCTTTTATATTGTTATGTTCCACTTTGAACTCATTCAGTCTTACGAAATATTTTATAACAATTTAAGTAAAAAAAGTGCACTGACTTCAAAATTTCTAAAACCCTTAGATGTGGTTTTTTGCTTGAAGCTAGTTTCGCTTGAAGTTAGTTTGCTTAACTTAACTATTAGGTTGCTTAACTGTTAGTTTGCTTAACTGTTTACTTAACTGTCAGTTATCTTAACTGTCGGTAAGCTTAACTGTCCGTAATCTTAACTGTTGGTTAGATTAACTGTCGGTTAACTGTCTGTTGTCATAGCTGTCGGTTATCTTAATTGTCAGTTATCTTAAGTGTTGGTTAGCGTAACTGACACATAACGTAACTGTCGGTAAGCTTAATTGTCAATCTTAACTGTCGGTTAGCGAAACTGTCAGTGATCTTATCTGACGGTTATCTTAGCTGTCAGTTATCGTAACTGTTGGTAAGCTTGACTATTAGTTATCTTAACTGTCGGTTAGCGTAACTGTCAGTTATCTTAACTGACGGTTATCTTAACTGTCAGTTATCTTGATTGTCGGTTAGATTAACTGTCGGTTATCGTAACTGTCGGTAAGTTTAACTGTCAGTTATCTTAACTGTTGGTTAGCGTAACTGTCAGTTATCTTAACTGTCGATTAGATTAACTGTCCGTAAATTTAACTGTCGGTTAGATTAACTGCCGGTTAGCTTAACCGTCAGTTATCATAACTGTCGGTTATCTTAACTGTCGGTTAGATTAACTGTCAGTTACCGTAATTGTCGATTAGCGTAACTGTCTGTTATCTTAACTGTCGGTTATCTTAACAGCCAGTTACCTTAACTGGCGGTTAGATTAACTGTCAGTTATCTTAACTGTCGGTAAGCTAAACTGTCCGTAATCTTAACTGTCGGTTAGATCAACTGTCGGTTAACTTAACTGTCTGTTGTCATAACTGTCGGTTATCTTAATTGTCAGTTATCTTAAGTGTTGGTTAGCGTAACTGTCACATATCGTAACTGTCGGTAAGCTTAACTGTCAGTTAATTAACTGTCGGTTAGCGAAAATGTCAGTGATCTTATCTGACGGTTATCTTAGCTGTCAGTTATCGTAACTGACGGTAAGCTTAATTATTAGTTATCTTACCTGTCTGTTAGCGTAACTGTCAGTTATCTTAACTGTCGGTTATCTTAAGAGTCAGTTACCTTAACTGTCGGTTAGCATAACTGACGGTTATCTTAACTGTCGGTTATCTTAACTGTCGGTTAGATTAACTGTCGGTAAGTTTAACTGTCAGTTACCTTAACAGTTGGTTAGCGTAACTGTCAGTTATCTTAACTGTCGGTTATCTTAACAATCAGTTACCTTAACTGTCGGTTATCTTAACTGTCGGTTAGATTAACTGTCGGTTATCGTAACTGTCGGTAATTTTAACTGTCAGTTACCTTAACAGTTGGTTAGCCTAACTGTCAGTTATCTTAACTGTCGGTTATCTTAACAATCAGTTACCTTAACTGTCGGTTAGATTAACTGTCAGTTATCATAACTGTCGGTTATCTTAGCTGTCGGTTAGATTAACTGTCAGTTATCTTAACTGTCAGTTATTCAAACTGTCGGTTAGCTTAACTGTCGGTAAGCGTAACTGTCACATATCGTAACTGTCGGTAAGCTTAACTGTCAGTTAATTAACTGTCGGTTAGCGAAAATGTCAGTGATCTTATCTGACGGTTATCTTAGCTGTCAGTTATCGTAACTGACGGTAAGCTTAATTATTAGTTATCTTAACTGTCGGTTAGCGTAACTGTCAGTTATCTTAACTGTCGGTTATCTTAAGAGTCAGTTACCTTAACTGTCGGTTAGCATAACTGACGAATATCTTAACTGTCAGTTATCTTAACTGACGGTTAGCGTAACTGTCAGTTATTTTAACTGTCGGTTATCTTAACAGCCAGTTACCTTAACTGTCGGTAAGCTTAACATGCAGTTATCTTAACTGTCGATTAGATTAACTGTCCGTAAATTTAACTGTCGGTTATATTAACTGCCGGTTAGCATAACCGTCAGTTATCATAACTGTCGGTTATCTTAACTGTCGGTTAGATTAACTGTCAGTTATTTTAACTGTCGGTTAGCGAAGCTGTCAGTTATCTTAACTGTTGATTAGATTAACTGTCCGTAAATTTAACTGTCGGTTACATTAACCGCCGGTTAGCTTAACTGTCAGTTGTCATAACTGTCGGTTATCTTAACTGTCGGTTATCTTAACTGTCAGTTATCTGAACTCTCGGTTAGATTAACTATCGGTTATCGTAACTGCCGGTAAGTTTAACTGTCAGTTATCTTTACTGTCGGTTAGATTAACTGTCAGTTATCTTAACTGCCGGTAAGTTTAACTGTCAGTTATCTTAACTGTCGATTATCTTAACAGCCAGTTACCTTAACTGTAGGTAAGCTTAACTGGCAGTTATCTTAACTGTCGGTTAGCTTAACAGTCAGTTATCTTAACTGTCGGTTAGCGTAACAGTCAGTTATCTTAACTGTCGGTTATCCAAACTGTCGGTTAGCTTAACTGTCGGTAAGCGTATCTGTCATTTATCGTAACTGTCGGTAAGCTTAACTGTCAGTTATCTTAACTGTCGGTTATCTTAACTGTCAGTTATCTTAACTGACGGTTATCTTAACTGTCAGTTATCATAACTGGCGGTTAAATTAACTGTCGGTTATCGTAACTGCCGGTAAGTTTACCAGCCAGTAACCTTAACTGTCGGTTATCATAACTGTCGGTTAGATTATCTGTCAGTTATCGTATCTGTCCGTAAGTTTAACTGTTAGTTACCGTAACTGTTGGTTAGCGTAACTGTCAGTTATCTTAACTGTCGGTTATCTTAACAGCCAGTTACCTTAACTGTCGGTAAGCCTAACTGGCAGTTATCTTAACTGTCGGTTAGCTTAACTGTTGGTTAGCTTAACTGTCCATTATCTTAACTGTCAGTTTTCTTAAATGTCGGTTAGCTTAACTGTCAGTTATCGTAACTGTCGGTTAGCTTAACTGTGTCGGTTAGCTCAACTGTCGGTTAGCATAACTATCGTTTATCTTAATTGTCGGTTTTAACTGTTTGTTTGTATACCACAAAAAAAATAGAACACTATTGTGTTATTAATATAGAAAACATGATATGTTTTCTATGTGTTATCTTTATAAAACTTATTTAGTTTTTTTATACAGGCATCTATCTAATCTACTTTATTTGTAATCTATACTAATATCATAGGGCTGAAGAGTTTGTTTGCTTGTTTGTTTGGTTGGTTGAACGCGCTTATCTCAGAAACCACTAATCCGATTTAAAAAAATCTTTTTGCATAAGATATCCCGTTAACTGAGGAAGGCTATATATCATCCGGGAAAATGTACGGTTCCCGTGGAAAAGATTTGTTTTTCTCTAGAGACGAACCCGAAGTGAAGCGAGGGTGAGTCACTTGTGCACTATAATATCTCCTGCGCAGTTAGCTAGTCTCAATGCGACTGGCCGCCGTGACCGGAACCGGTCAGGAGGATATTATAATTATTACATACATAAATATGTCCGATCCTATGTTCCCTTGTAATTAATAGTAATATTAACGTCTGCGTTAGTGACGACCGTTTAATGTAAACCTAAGTGGAACGTATCTTTGCTTTAATATCATCAACAAATGGACACACAAATGTGTGTTGGGACAGATGAAACTTGATAGATTCTATTGTTTAGTAAAGCTATATGAAGGCATCTGCCCCTATTATGTTATTCCTGTTTAAATGCTATCTGTCGCCAGAACTAATTTTATACTAAAATTAGTAAATTATGACCTATATATGGAAACCGAGATTTTATTTAGATAGTTATGTAAATCTTTAAATAGTATGAAAGGAATACGTTATTTCTTTAATTTTATTTAGAAATTATATTTTTATATAAAAACAAACAAAAAACAGACCTATCTCACGGAAACCGTACATTTTCCGGGATAAAAAGTAGTCCATGTGTTATTCCAGACTATAATCTATCTCTGTGGCAATTTTCATACAGATCCATTCAGTCGTTCTGGCGTGAAAGAGTAACAAACGTCCATACTCACAAACTTTCACATTTATAATATTTATACAGATTATATATTCTTTTCATTTATTAACCGATGAAAAAAAGAGGAGGTTCTGAATGCGACACGTATATCGTATTTCTTTTTTTTTTTAAGTTTTACTACGCATAATTTTTTACAGTGTAGTCCGACTTCGATGATTCTTATTTTTTCGAATTTAAATTTGAAAAAAAATACACCACTAAATGTAGAAAATATGGGATATTTTTTCATATACTGAATTTTTAAAATACTTTCTTTTTATTTTGCTAGTATGTACCTACACTGTACACTAAAAATGGAAAAAGAAAAACTTAAAAAAAACCGACGGTGTGCTTTGATTTGTATTAGTTACAGTTATTTTTTCTTTTTAGTGTTTTTTTGAAGTCGATTTTTTTTGTAACTTCTACAAAAAAATATAACAACGATTTGTAAGTAATTTTTTTTATTTATCTGCAAAAAAAATGACTTTTACAAGTAAATAATGTTGTACAAGAAAATAATACCTATTGACTAGTGTACTACGAAGTTACCTGTACCACTAAAATCCTTTGAAAGCCCGCATAGTACCGGTTAGTGCATCACTGAGCACCTCACAGCTAAATGAAATGGAAGTGATTTGAAAATTGGTTGTTTCTACTGTATATTATAGTGACGTTTAATATTGTATGTAGTATTTTCATGATAAGTCTTGTAATACTTTCTTACCCACCTCTGGTAATCTAGAAGCATAATTGTACAGCTGCAATTCGAGGTTCTAGGTTCGATTACCGAGTCGGGTTAAGTATAAATACTGAGTTGTATGTTAAGATATTCTCAGTAGTGGCCCGGAGTTGGGAAGTTGGCGGTATTGGGAGTAAAGCGGGCGATCTGATTAGTCTCTCCGTGACCATGATTACTGTAAAGCATTCGAAACGTCGGGAACCAAAAATCAAAATAAATCCGCGAAATGATCCGAAAAGATAGTTTTATTTAAAACTAGCAGAATCCGCGGCTTCGCTCGCGCTAAAACTAAAAAAAAAACTCTTAAAAGGTAGTTGCATACAATCTTTCATCCCTTATTTTACTCCCTTATAGGATAAATTTCAAAAAAATGCTAAAACACACGTTTATTTAATTTTATTGAAGAGCGTTAATACCAAGTTTTAACTAATTCTGATCATAAATATTTTTTTGGGTTGTATTATAACGTGTTTTCCCGTGGGAATGAGATAATTTCCCGCGGTAAAAAGTAACCTGTCACTCTCCAGCCCTCCAACTATCTCCACACAAAAATCACGCCAATTCGTCACTCCGTTTCGACGTGAAAGAAAGATAAACAAAGAAACAAACAAACACACTATCTCATTTATAATATTAGTATGGATGTCACTGGTCGTGTTGAAGCATCGTCCCATCGGACTTTAAAAGTAAGTGAAAGGAATAGAGAGTGCAATTGTGAGTATTATAATATCTCCTGGCTAATCTCTGTACATTTAAATAAAAAAAAAATGGATTCTTTCGCGTTTTATTATGTACACATAAACCATATAATATACTGCTATTTGTTTTAAACTCTTACTGCATAAATCATAATAATTGTTAATTAAATGAAATAAATATTTTTAAATTGTAACAATTATGAAAGAGATAAAAGATTTACATATTTACATTACGTGACCTTTAAAGGTTGTATAGTGAAATTAAATATTATAATAGTGTCATTTATAACTACATGTCAAATAGAGAAAAAATGTAATATTATTGTAGAGCGTTATATTTAAAAACTTTTATAAGGTTTATTTATAAAAAAAATATGTTAAACAATGTAAATTTTATCTAATATATAAATATCTCATGTCACACCGTTTGTGTTCGCACTCCTCCGAAACGGCTCGACCGATTTTAATGATTTTTTTTGTATATTTGGTAGGTATGAGAATAGGTTGTAAGGCATTTCTCACCCTCCTACCCCCATACCTCCTACCCAAAATTTTTCAATCGCGATTTTAGTATTTTTGTATGAGTAATATCCAAATAATTTAATATTATAAATACATAGGGAAGAACCAATCAAATCAAGGGTGAGTCGCTATATAACATAAAGCAAAAGTTTTTTTTTATAGATTGAACGCAGGCGAAGCCGCGGTACCTGTCAGTATTTATATACTAACGTTTGACTCCTAGTCCATTTAAGTTATCCCACAAGGGAAGAAGCGTATATGCTGTATTTTTTAACATCTTAGTGTACAACTCATGTCTGTAAAAAATGTCCATTTATTGGTTAAAAAAATATACCAGATACCAGTATTTTAGTCACCATACGATCACATCGATGTCTAAATCGGCGACTTACCCTCGTTTTGCCCGGGTTCGTTCCTAGGTGCCTTTTGTAAGCAATAGTGTCACAGACATGTGAATTGTGAAACTTGGTGGACTATAGTTCGATTTCTCCTGCATTTCTGAAAGGTCTGAATAATCAAATTATTTCAAATATACTGGATTCAATAGACAAATACTTTTGAATGTTCAATCTTACATTTTTAAAAATTAAATTAAATATCAGTATATGTAGTAGGTAGGTAGGACTATGGCCTGATTCGGGAAATTCGGTATGGTAATGACTGGTTATCCGGGTCAACATATAGGATACTTTTTACCGCGGGAAAATATCTCATTTCTGAGAAAAAATACAAAAATTGCTATGTAAGAGTATACTAATATGTAAAACCTAAGAATTTAGTTTTTGGTGGGCAATGCTAGTATTATAATGAAAATCTAACAGTCAAATCTGTATATTAAATATTTTTTTGGAAAATCTTATTGTAATAGTCATTATTATCGATACAGAGACCGAGTCTATAGTTTTTAGAGTTTTTGTCTGTCTGATTGTCTGGTAACGCATCACAAGAAAACCACTGGACAGATTTTGATAAAATTTGGTATGATGATAGCTGGTTATCCGAGTCAACATATAGGATACTTTTTACAGCGGGAAAATACCTCATCTCTGAGAAATCTATACTAAACGTTAAAACGTAACTTGGGACGAACCCGAGCGGAGCGAGGGTAATTCGCTAGTATATCCATACTAATCATAACTTCTATATTAAACATTAAACCATAAAAATATGTAACTATTATTTATGTGTATGTTTTATGCATAAAATATTCTTTTAAAGAATTTCGTTTGTAAAATAGAAAGTGTAAAGAGGCGAAAAAATGTCACCATTGATGCGTGCGAATTCAAGTCTCTTTGAAAGCTGAAATGGCGGTCTCGCGCACGAACGAGCGCGTAGCCTGAGCCAGGAGATAAAACAGAAAACTTACACGAATTAAACAAAGTAGTATAATATATTTGCATTAAAATTTTTTGAATGAAATTAGTTGAATTTTATTTTTAAAGTAGTGATTTGTTAGCCTATCTTATATATAAAATTTCCATGTCACAATGTTAGTTACCGTACTCCTCCGAAACGGCTTCACCGATTTTTACCAAATTTTATATCCGTATTCAGTAGGTCTGAGAATCGGCTACTATCTATTTTCCATACCCCTAAGTGATAAGGATAAGGGTGGTCCTCCCAGACCCCACCCCAGGGACGAACCCGAGCGCAGCGAGGGTGAGTCGCTAGTAATAATGTAATATCATAAATCACTCTATGAATGTATAATAAATATTATTTTGTATAGATAATAATTATAAACTTATTTAAAAAAAATATTAAACTAAATTAATTAAATAAAGTGATTATGTTGATTCTGTTATTGAACTATTTTAAGTCAATTGATTGTCTCGGGTAATTTATAAAAATGTGACACTGTCCTATTATAGCTCAGTTCTTAATCAACTTTTGTAAAATAAGGAATAAGAAAATTGATTGTATAAGGTGTTGGAACGTGCGAGTAAATTCACTAAGTGCAAGTAACGTGTTTTATTGAAATATCGCCGACCCAGAAGTTACTGCCAACAGATTTACCTTCGTTCGGTCGGGTACGTCCCTATGTCTAACTGTATATTACAAACATACGCACATACATACACGCACACCCAATATACTATTTATATATTTTGTTTCGTTTTAAAATATGCCTAAAGCAACTAAATAAAACTTATGCGAATAATCTGTTCAAATCCGTCAATACTTATATTTTACTCTCTAATATTAAAACAAATCCCTTTTAATTTTAGGCATTTTCTCTTTTAAGCACTAACTTTAAATGTTAGAACTTACATTATGTAGGTATATATCCACAATACACCCAAGAGTACCATATACAAGTGTATTAGAACACATGAGTATTGGATAGCGACACTTAATGATATGTATGATTTCAAACGAACAAACAAAACATATTGTTTGCCTCACACGAAAATCGAACCAACAACATTCGCAATCTGTGACCTTAACACAGTGTGCCAGTGTTATCTACACACTGTCTGTAGACATTTTAAATTTAGATGTAAAATATGATTTTTAAATTGTATGAAAAATACTCTTTTTCTCGCACATAATACACGTGTAGCAAAATTAAAGTTACAATTTTTCTGTTAAGTTTTTTTAGTTGTATCGCGATTTTAATAAGCTTTTCCTTTATACTGAACCTTTTCATATATACTGAATGAGGTTTAGCAGAGCATTTATACATTACATTTGGAAATTTCATGGAGTACAATATTCACAAAACCGAGTTAAAACGTGCCTAATTAAGCAATAAATTTTGTACTATGGATCATTTTAAATTAACTAAGCGATAAAACACTTCGTATTCCATACAAAGAACGAGCATTGTTTCTATTCAATACACTTTCAATAGATTCACAACAATGGAAGACTCCACGATATTGAATTAATAATATTTGTTGAACGAATTAAATAATCAAATTTTCGTTTCGTTCTTTAACACAATACCAGAATATGTAAATATTGTATATAAAATTATACAATTTTATATATAATATAATCGCATAATTTTATATGAAAAACGTTAAAAATGTAAAGTCCAGCCATATTATTTCACCCGTTCTTTTTAGGCCTAAATACTTACATTATTATAAAAATTGGTCCAAATAATAATTCTGAAATTAATTATAAGCTGTATCGTAGTATCGTATAAAACCATAAAAACCATATCTATAGCTGTACAGATAAATAAAATTGAAGTGTCTGTTTGTAATGTCAAAATAACAGCGTTTTACTTAATGCATATGGAACTAAATACGGTCTTTATAAGAAAAACATAATTTTTAAATTTTTTGTCTGTCTGTTTGTCTGTTTGTTCCGGCTAATCTCCGAAACCGTTGGGCCGATTTTGACGGGACTTTCACTGGCAAGTAGTTGATGTTATACGGAGTAACTTAGGCTACTTTTATTTCAGTAAAAGAATTAGGGTTCCGCTCAAAAAATTAAAATAAACCTATTTAATAAAAGCTTATATTATGAAGACTATTTTATCTACATTAAAATATAACTCAACGAGGTAATTTTGATTTAGCGTGAAAGGGACTAATATAAATCGTATCCTTGTCAATGACACCGGACGCAAGTGCGGGCAACTTTGTCATAAGGGCACGTCCAAACCTGAGTTTTCCAACATTTCTAACTTAAGCTTCATTTACACAGATAGATTATCACACGATTTAGGCAAAAATCGCACGTTAATATCATATGCAATAATTGCCACATGGTTATCGTGTTTAATGTTTCTAAGTAGACATTAAAACACGTGCATTTTATTTAATGAGATTATTATAATTGTACTGAATTGTTTAGAAGCTCGTAGAGGACAAACATACAAAGAAATAATTTTATTCGTATAGAGAAAGTTTTTGTTTTCTAAAATGGTAACTAAAAAAGAATTTTATTTCATCAAAGTTCTCTTGTGTGTTTTAGATTTTATTTTGATTTGACTCAAGTTTTAAATTATTCTTTCGAAGGAATTTTCCATTCGTCTAAATATAACTTAAAAGAAAAAAAAACAATTATGTAAATTATTTTTACACATAAAAAAAAAACAAATTAACATTATCGATTTTAAAATAAAATCGCTTACATAAACCGTTTTTTTTTTTCAATTTAACGGCTTAAACACTTCCCATTGAAAGGTCAGAGGAAATAGCAAATAAGCATCCGTTAATCGAGGCAATAAACACGTATCAAAAGTAAATTATTTTTTTGATTCGAAACAACGTGTAAATTAAATGTTAAGCGTGATTGGTTGGTTAAATTATATTCTTAAATCATTTAAGGTTTAAATAGCCAATGTTTTAATAGCCATGCCAGCCTACTGGCTGTCTGAAAGTCATCTTTCACAATCACTAATTGTAAATGCTTCTTTAGTCATATTTTGTGTCTAATCTATACTGATATTATAAAGAGGTAAAATTTGTAAGTTTGTATGTTTATGAGTTTGTGACTTTGTAAGGGGTAATCTCTGGATCTACTGAACCGATTTAGATGAAAGGTAAGAAGATAGTTTGAGACCCTGGGAAGGACATAGGATACTTTTTATCTCGGAAATCATCCCTTAAAGGGGTGAAAATTGGGATGAAAGTTTGTATGGGGAATCATCCTAGGGACGAACCTGAGCGAAGCGAGGGTGAGTCGCAAGTCATACATGTACTTGTAAAACATCAGATTTTCCTCTCAAAAATGTTTTCAAAACTATATATATATACCGGTAGGCTCTTTATCAAGTCACGATCTTTAAAACAAAAAAAAAGAAAAATATATATATTTTTGTAAGCTTTACCAAGACATTGAAAATTTAATCTTTGCCTATAAAATTATTATTACATAACGCCGTGAAAAAACATCTCATATTTTATCATTTCGCCAAATTTAACACCAAAGGATTTAGAAAATTTATATCGCTAAAAGCATCTTGATTTTTTATTTACAGTATTACGTTTACATTACGAGATTATGTTTAAATTTATTATTATCCTAATACCCTCTTTAGTGGCTTTGGTCTTTTAATGGCTTGCAAATAGAAATAAATTTAACTAGATCCATTCAATAGGTAAGTTTCTGATTTACAAAAGATCAAGGATTATTCTAATTTGATATTTGTATAGCTCGGTACTAACTTTTAATTTGAGTTTTCATTTTTTTTTTTGTTTTAAGACATATTATGTGAAATATTAGTGAATGGGAATGAAAGTATGCAATTTTTATGGGAAATATTTTACAATAAAACTTATTATATTTATTTTTTGCTCAAATACAATACATGAGTGAACTTTAAAAGATATAAGATCTTTAGGGCTGACATTATTAAAAAATATCTATACTAATATTATACAGAGGTAAAGTTTGTAAGTTTGTGAATTGTGAGTTTGTTGTAGAGGATGATTTCTGGATCTACTGAATTGATTTAGATGAAATTTGGCAAGAAGATAGTTTGAGACCCTCTGAAGGACATAGGATACTTTTTATCCCGGAAATCATCCCTTAAGGGGGTGAAAGTGTGTATGGGGATCAACCTAGGGACGAACCCGAGCGAAGCGAGGGTGAGTCGCTAGTACAGTATAAACCTATAGTGTTGTATTAGAATGTTAGTGTTATAGCGAAATAGCTAAATTGAAACTAAATTGAATAGTTACAGTGTTGATCCTCATTGACTTATTGAGATTCCATGAACTATCCAATTGTAAGTGAAGAATATACAAAATAAAACGAGTGCGAGTCTAACTTTTACTTCGAGGGTACCGTAGCAGATACGTTCCCTTAAAGTTACTAAACTATTATTTAACTGATTTTGATCATTTATTCGCCGTTAGGTTTAGATAAATAAATAATATAAATATGTTGGGACATTAACACATAACACTATCTAGTTCCATGGTAGCTAGGAGGCCTGTGTTATGAATACTAGAAAATTGATACACTACACAATACACATATATACCATATAACACCCGTAACTGGAGTACAAACATTCTTGCCCATCACATAAATGAATGCCCCCAGCGGGTCTCGAACTCGCGACCGTTGGCACAGCAAATAAAGTCACTACAAACTGAGCCAAATGCGAGTGATATACTACCATATGGTATAATATAAAATTAAATATGGGTCGGAGACATACATACATATAGCAAGACTCGCAGCAAGCTTAAAACTTGTCTTTAACTGCGTAATGCTATGTTATTTTGTAGACTTGTTCCCGTCTTTTTAGTTAAGTTTTACTTATGCTACGTGTTTTTTATAAACATATTTTTAATCTTTATATTTTACAAGAAAGTTGCAAATGATGCACAAAAATCAACTCAAAACAAACAAAAAATAAAAATTTATTTGGAAATAGCTACTTTAATGCTTAAAACTAGGGACCGTAAAATCGGGGCTTCGAGTTAAGCCTAAGAGAATGGTTACCCATTCAAAATGATTTTAGAAAAACTTTGTAACCCATTAAATGTGTAATGCAAATGGAATGTGCTAATTATTTGTAATGACAACCCTATTATAGGATTAACCCTATCGAAAAGGGTTGCCTTATCGTATTATATATCGTTTATAAGTCAAATATTATATATGACGTTAACCAGAAACTACTTTATAAGTTATAAAGAAATATAATTCATAAGGCATAGAATATAATATGTATTTTTGTTCACTACTTTATTTGTAGCTGGAATGATATTTGCGGTGTTCCTATTTTTCCAAAGCTTCCATTCTTCTCGTTGCCGCATTTTGAGGTTCTCTTTACTTCGTTCTAATATGTATTTTTTATTAATAATTTTAAAGTCTAATATTGTATTACACTATTTATAGGGTAACTTATTATTTATAGGGTAACCCAAGATAAACCAATTTAAAAAGGTTTAATCCTATAAAAAAAGTTGACCCAATCAATTGGCTTAATTAAATCAATTAAGCTTATTGATTGAATAACCTTTTTGTTAAGAGACTTTACGAAAAATCTGCTTATAAACTCCTTAAACTTTTTAAGCATTATTTCTCTACCCTATAAAAAAGAGGTATCATAATATAGACTTATTTATGTTTTTTTCTTTAAATAAATAAAACTATCTTTTTGGATTCTTTCGCGAATTTATTTTGATTTTTGGTTCCCGACGTTTCGAATGCTTTACAGCAATCATGGTCACGGGAGAGACTGAGGTGTTAGATGTCTCGAAGATATTATTAGGTCTGTAACAACTATGTAAAACAACTATGTAAAAATTCTAAAAGATAGTTTTATTTAAAATTTCAAATATTCGCGTAAATCTAAGAAAGTATTTTTTTCTTTATTCTAAAGAAATCAGTTAGCTATTTTTATTTATTGAAGTGAAACTTCTTAGCGCGCTTGAGAGTAAAATTTCAAGGTCGTGTCATGAGAAATCGTCACGAAAAACCGTCATGCCCGTGATGCTTGCATTAGGTTGCTATAGTAACTGTTGTTATAGTCTGAAATATATATATATATATAGTATATATATATATATATATATATATATATATATATATATAGTATGTATATATATTTTATGATATTCTTTCCGTTTCGTTGCTACCTTCAAAGATTACTATTTTTTCTAATTTGTTTTTAAATATGCAAAATATTTATAACAAGCGATTCACCCTTGCTTCGCTTGGGTTTGTTCGTAAGTATGCTTTAACGGTTAGTATGGAATAGAGGTGTTAGGTGTACATAATATAAATAACCAATCAAGTTGTACTTCTAATACGTTAACATTTATTTACTTAGTATTACTCAGTATAAGTACAAATCGTCATTTGTATACTATTTTAAAACATTATAGTTTGACTTAATGAATTCTATGACACTTGTCAATATTATCCCTTAGTCCGAGGTACTATCTATACATAAAATAAAATCGTAACTAAGCCGAATCTGTACATGCAAATTTTTTTGGAAAATCTTATTAAAATAAACATTATTATCATACAGAGGCCGAATCTATAGTTTTTAGAATTTTTGTCTATCTGTCTGTATGTCACCGCATCACAGAAAAACCACTGGAGCAATTTTGATAAAATTTGGTATGGTGATAGCTGGCATCTGGGATCAACATATAAGGTAGTTTTTATCGCGACAAAATATCTCATTTCTCAGAAAAAATGCAAAAATTGCAATAAAGGAGTGTACTAAACTGTAAAACCTAAGAATTTGGTTTTTGGTTATCAGAACGCAGGCGGAACCGCGGGCAATGCTAGTTATAAATATGATTTGAACAATAAATAACAATATATTATGTTCTTTTCCAGTCGCCTCGTTCACGAGTAACGCAAAGCCGGATATCGATAAAAGTATCCACGTGAGTGGAAAAATAAGAAGGTCGTATACAGAATTTGTATGAGACTACTTGATTGGACTTATTTTTAGTAACTAATGTTATAAAATATGGAAAAGTGTATGAGTAAAGTGAAATTCGAAATCAGTATAGATTATATTTTAAATTAGTGACTCACCCTCGCTTCGCTCAGGTTGATTCCCTATACAAATTTTCATCCCCATTTTCACCCCCTTAAGGTATGATTTCCGGAATAAAAAATATCCCATGTCCTTCCCAGGGTCTCAAACTATCTTCTTACCGAGGTGGTCCATTTCCACCCAGTAATTCAGCATACCGGGGTGCTGATTCTAACCCCCACCTTGCAACTGCCAACACTCTCTCTTTGCTATATGTGTTCGTAAACGATCCAAAATTTGAAAAAAAAAACTATCTTCTTACCAAATTTCATCTGAATCGGTCCTGTACTTTTTGAGTTTATTCGTTACAAACATACAAAAATACAAATTTTTCCTGTTTATAATATTGGTGTAGATGTAGATTAACAAACAGGTTAGCTTGTTTTTTGCTGTATCAGATCAATTAGGGTAATATATATATATATATATATATATATATATATATATATATATATATATATATATATATATATACGTAAATGCTTACTATAGTGAGTTTAACCATATAAATATGGTATAATGAATTTTCATACCATATTGTATCAATATAACAGAAATCACCAAGTACGGTTGTTGCAAGTCCAGCAGACTGATAGTGGTTTGTTATACAAAAGGTCTGTTAAATTAGAGGGATGTTCCTCTCAAAGACGTCTACACTACTAGGCGTATTTTGAAGCTGGCGATGTATAAATGCCATTTGTGTACAACCACCATTCCATGGTTAGGAAATTCTATTTAAAGTGATAGGTACTTTTGTACCATACATATTTAAATTCGAAATCTACCTACCCTATATAGTCGCCACATAACTGTTTTAAAGCTTTGTTTAAATGCATTTGAGAATAAAAGCCCGGACTTTTGTTACATATATGTGTTGTATATTTTTTGAGTAGTCTATTTATACATATAATAAAATTCTAACTGAGCCGAATCTGTACATTAAATATATTTTGAAAAATCTTATTGAAATTGTCATTATTATAGATACAGAGGTCGAATCTATAGTTTTTAGAAGTTTTTGTCTGTCTGTCTAGGAACGCATCACGAGAAAACCACAGGACGGATTTTGATGAAATTTGGTATGATGATAGCTGGTTATCCGAGTCAACATATAGAATACTTTTTACCGCGGGAAAATGCCTCATCTCTGAGAAATCCATACTAATCGTTAAAACGTACCAACGGACAAACCTAAGCGGAGCGAGGGTGAGTCACGAGTCTGAAATAAAAACTTTTATTTACATAGTTGTAAGTTTTAGTAGACAGAAATTAAATATATACACACAGAGGAAAATATTTTAAAATTTCTTTATACAATAATTCAACAAATAAAGTATCTGATTTGCGTTGCCTTTCTGGCGACGAGGTGGCTCAAATATCCCATTCAGCGAAAGAGTCCATCGGAAAAATATTTTGTATTCGCTTACCTGATTTTGTATTTATTTCAGCAAAATAAAGCTGGATTTAATAAAAAAAGAAGCAAAAACTAGAACGTAATATAACTTTTGTCCAAATATTTTAGATTTCCATTACATTTTAAATTACTTACATATCAATCTCTGTCTTACACTATTTTACATTGCTCGAACCTATGTCAAAATATTGAAACAGATCTTTTCGTAGTTTTGATTCAGAATCATAGTATCGATTATTTTACAATCATGTCAATGCTGATAGAATCATCGATAAATGACGTCAAAATTTGTATAGATTTAAAAAAAAAAACTATTCGTATGAATCATATAAAAGATCTCATGTAAATTTAAAAAACCCCTTGAAGCACATGTAACATATTTATAAAAAAAAATATTCATGAATATTGAATAATATTAATTGGTGAATAGGCATTCGAAATCAGTATTCTCCTTTTTAAAATCTTTCAGAAATATAGCTACTGTCTCTAGCATCGGCCTGTTGTTGAGTTTACATGTTCATAATAATGAAATATTTATATAAATATGTTGGTACATTAACACACAACACCATCTAGTTCCATGGTAAGCTACGAGGCTTGTGTTATGGATACCAGATAGTTGATACACTATACATATATTACTTTAAATTCATACATATTATTACCCATGACTGAAATACAAACATTCATGCTCATTACACAAATTAATGCCAGCGGGATTCGAACCCGCGACCGCCGGAACAACAAGTAGAGTCACTACAAATTGAGCCATACGTGTCGTCAAATTAAATAAATAGGCAAAACAGTTCAGTACCTGTTTGTCTTCTGTTTGTCAACGGTTTTTTTTTATTTTTTAGATATTTGTGGAGGGCGTGACCATGGGACAACCATGGGATTTCCTGGTACTTCTCTAATAGAACAGTGGACCACGACAGCAACCACCTGCGTTATGGTTGAGTGTGAAATGATCCTACTGCTCCATATTTCCTCTCTATAAGACAATTTTAGACGACTCTGAGATAAACGTCCTGGTGAGATACTCTGAACGAACTTCGTAGATCAGACTTTATAAATATTTACTGTAAAGCTCAGTTTCCGTAGAACCGTAACTTGGAAGACTGTCAGAAAGCTCCAAAGACTCACGGAACTAAACTAAAAGTAAACGAAATAAGGGGTTTAGTTTTTCGCTTTCAAGTGTAAGTTGTGGAACGATTTTCCTTTCAAGCTTTTCTATAATTGCCGATGCGTGTACTTTAACATATTAATATTTATGAATGTACTACACGCTGTGTATGTTATTTTATATTTAATATATTCCAGAAAAAAACTTTTTGATTAATATTTATATGCAAATAAAAAAAATTAAAGACAGTAAAGTAAATCCAATTTATAATAAATGAGTAAAATAAACAAGCATATTATTCTATGCTAATAGAATATTTTTGCATAATTATCATGCTAACTTATAGATATTAGGCATACATTATATATCTATGTATATTTATGAGATAAAGTCGGGTTAGTTACACCATTTATAACTACTAGCGAATACAATTAGAAAAATAAATATAAATCTATCCCACGGGAATCGTATATTTTCTGATTTGAAGCCTATTTGCTATTCCAGATTATAATCTATCTCTGTGTCAAATTTCATCCAGATCCGTTCAGCCGTTCTGGCGTGATTGAGCAACAAACATCCATCCAAACATCTAAACTTTCACATTTATAATATTAGTAAGAAGAACGGCTGAAGTGATCTTTATGATCTTTGATTTGCTGGATTTGTTTCCGTTCCGAATAGCAAAATAGCTATAAAATATCAGAAAATTTCACGACAAAAATAGAAAAATTTACATACCTAACGCTTGCTAATAACTATTTATATCTATTTAAAACGTATCTAGGGACGAACTCGAGCGAAGCGAGGGTGAGCCACTAGTTTAAGAATGTAAATGCCTAAGGCATACAATGTATAGGTATATAATATATGGGTGTCTAAGTATAATGAAGACAGTACCGAGATAAGATTCTCTTTATCTACAACATTTGATATCGTTTATGAAGATCAAAGAGATTTATTTTTCGTATGATTGGAAATCTATAGTTAAAGGATTTTGTAACGTTTACTATTGAAATAGAACATTGTTTTCTTTGACAAAACAATATTTTAGCTTAGTCAGTGTTCCATGGGGTATCACTTACTCCTACGTCTAGGATTATGTTGACATGGAGAAGGTATATGTATAGGTTTTTTCATTATTTATTTCATTAGTATTTAAACCATAATGTTTACAATACCTTTTTTTTTGAAATTTTAGAAAACCAAGTAATGAATTGTGGTAATTTATAAAATAAACCATCACTTTTTTGTTAGCTAAAAATTAAAAACTTTTAAAAATTATTGTCCACTGAAGAGAAGTACTTTATGACACCGTCATGAAATGCTTGTTACCAAGTGTATTGGATTGTTGGGCATTAAGGATAATTTATTAGAAATTAACTGTCGTTCAACTCACGTGAATGCTTATAAAAATAATTAGATGAAAATAACGTCCTGTCTAAAGCCATTTCATGACTTTCATATAACTGTATGTATGTATGTATGCAAAAAATGAAGGCAAAACTTCAGTACTTTTTTCTCCACTGTTTTTAACCGATTTTCTTTTTTTTATTTAGGTGCCATTGGCGGGTTTTAGTTATGTTATCAATTAAAAAATAATAAAAAAGTTTTTTTATATATCGATAGGTTGTCATATTATGTTTTCCTTAAATTTTCAATAATAATTATGTTCGAATTTCATCAAGTAGACGAACACTTTAAAAAGAATTCTGTATAGCTATTTAGTAACTCTTTGTCTTAAAGCGTTATCGGGAAAATTACTTCTACTAAATTACACACTAAATTATTCTACGCTTCACACTTCACTACGGAACATTTGTCAGTGTCTCGTCTATATTGGAAACACTTGTACATACTTATTATCAAATTGAAGCGTGAATATGTTAAGTTTAAACGTGATTATATTTAAGCTTTAGAAATTGAAATTCCATTAATATTAATATTATAATGCGAAGGTCTGGATGAATGGATGTTCGTTACTCAATCACGCCAGAATGGCTGAATGGATCTGGATGAAAGACACAGATAGAATGTAGCCTGGTATAGCACATAGGTTACTTTTTATCCCCAAAAATTGTACGTTTGATAAATTTGTTTTGGTTTTTCACAGAGTTTTTCTATTCCATACTAACCGTGTGACGTGGAAGTGAGTCACTAATTATAATACAGTACCTGGGCAACCTAGCTTCGCTTAGAGTTTTGGGCCAAAAGTACAGTTTTATTTATTTTTTATAACTAAAAACTTGAATAAATACAAAAAAATACCAAAAATATTCTAAAATCTTTGTATCCGACCGGGATTCGAACTGGGACACCTGTGATTGTCAATCTTGCGCCTTGGCCGCTTAACCACGATGCTTATGCCTGAGCGTGCGATATTAGCGACCATATTTTTCGTGGAATAATGCGAAAGAAAACCGCATGAAAACTGTTCAAAAAACGCTTCAATTTGATAATAACATGCATTTTCTCAGACTTAAGACGAATCAGATCGATTTTTATGCGGGACGGGATCGACATACTAAATTTCAGCGAAATCGTCAGAAACATTTCCGAGATCGCTGGTATAAATAAATAAATAAACAAGAACTGCTCGTTTAAAGGTATTAGAATTTCGCAAATTTTGTCAGATATATATATATATATATATATATATATATATATATATATATATATATATATATATATATACCATATGACGAATTTTAAATGAAACTATTTTTTTCAGATTTTGTTCTGGTTTTATTAAGGATTTTTGTTCTTGATGCCTTACAGTAAACATGGTTACGGCAGTGACTAACGTTTTAGAGATCTCAAAAGCCAAATATTTGTGTATGTATCTAAGTAAGATTTATGACGAAATTATAAGGGTTTTTTTCTTCATAACAAGTGGCGAAGGATCATATAAGCCGATGGTCGATTTCCTTTTGCTTATCCTTCAGAAAATGAGTTAAAATCCGACTGCGTAAAAATTAACTGAAAATTAAATACAAATTCATATTAGAATAGAATATTAAGACTAAGTAGGCACTTTAAAAATAATTATTCCATCCTCAGAGGTGGTATTTTTTAAAACTTATATGAGACTAGCGATGCACGCTTCGCTCGGGTTTGTACTTAAGTTGATTCCCAATACAAACTTTCATCCCAATTTTCACCCCTTAAGGAATGTTTTCCGAAATAAAAAAATATCCTGTGTTCTTCTTAGGGTTTCAAACTATCTTATCACCAAATTTTATCTAAATCAATCCAGTAGTTTTTGAGTTTATTCGTTACAAACATACAAAAATACAAATCTTTCCTCTTTATAATAGCAGTGTAGATTACACTTGCCCTAAATACCGTATTAATAAAAAAAGGAAATTAAACTCATAATTAGCAAAGTTATGGCGTACAATACAAAAAATATCTAAATTGAGTATCGCCTCCTTTTTTGATTTAGATCAAATAGCTTCAATCTAAATATTGCAAGCTTCAAACAATGGTAATATTCATTCTAAGTCAATTTCATTGTTTTGCTGTAACACAAACAGGTTTAAATGGACATTGTTTTTGCCATTCAATTCACAAAATGAATCCGGAAAGGGTGAAAGATATGTTCATTTTAATTTGATTTATAAACGTTATTCCTATTTCCATATATGCAAATAGTTTAGATATATAATTTGAATAGGCTTGAATAAAATTAGGTTGTGTCCAAATGCTAGGTTAAGCATTCAGTTATAGTAAAAGATCATTATACCTAAAATTTGGTATGATAGTAAACAAGTAAATCACTCATTCTTCAAACCGCGTCACTAATTTCTAACTTGAATGATTTAACTGGATGTCCTAAATGGTACCTGCTAATATCCTAAGAAAACTATTTGATGCATCAAAATTTAATTTTAATACATAATAATAAATAGGTTGGGACATTAACACACAGCACCATCTAGTTCCATGGTAAGCTACGAGGATTGTGTTATGGATACCAGATAGTTGATACACTACACATATATAAACTATAAATACATACATATTATAAATATAAATACCCATGACTGGAGTACAAACATTCGTGCCATCACACATCACACAAATGAATGCCCACAGCGAGACTCGAACCCGCGACCGCTGGCACAGCAAGTATGGTCACTACAAACTGAGCCAAACGTGTCGTCAAAATTTGTCTATTGGAAGGTTTCAGGATTATTCAATTTTTATGTTTCATGTAATAGGAAATAAACTATTGAACCCAAAACTTTACAACTTTTGGGACAAAGTCTTTTATATTCAGATTTATGGTTAAACTAGTACTTTTTAGGGTTTCGTTCACCCAAAGTGAGAATAAAAATATATACCTACTTACATGCACTGGGTGGCCGCTATCCCGACAATGGTCGCATTTTGTGTAATCCATATACAGTCGCATAATATTAATAGAACAAAAACAATGATTTTTACAATTTTTGTCTGTTTGTTTGTGCATTTGTGCGCGCTAATCTCAGAAACGGTTTACCCGATTTGGATGCGGTTTTCACTATGTATTGTAGTAAGCTTCACTTAACATTTAGTATTTGTTTTATTTCAATCGGTTCATAAATAAAAAAAGTATGTCAATTTAAAGAATTACCTAGGGACAAACACGAGCGAAGCAAGGGTGAGTCGTTAGTTTAGCGAATATATTTCATTTAATTATAGCCCTTAGAAGGGAAATAAGAGAATATAGAATTTTCTTATTAACTCAAACGTTACAGACACCCGTATTTTTAATGAAGTGGTTAGCACTTCGAACGTATTCTGAAGACTTTAAAATATTAGAAACATTTAAAAATCCAATTTTGTAAGAACAAATTCGCGAGTGTGAGTATAAAAATGTAAAACATTTGAGAAAAAACTAACTTTAAATATACAACTAGTGCTATCTTTTATTTCTAAGGTCCTTTTTCTGTCCTTTGTTCAGCTAGAATTATTTCTTTTAGATAGTCTTCTAGTTTATTTTAAAGTATGCAAGAATTTAAGCCCTTACTTTTTCTTGCTTGCCATAGCTTACTACAATGCAACTAAATATTTTCATTAAATTAAGCAAAAACATTATTTAAAAAAATATTTCTACATTTAATTTATTTTTAACAGATTTCTATAAAGTTGTCATATTTAGGCAACTTGTGAATCAATTTTTACAATACTTTTTTAATAAATAGAACACAAACCAAAGGGGTTGCTCCCACTATCTACTCTGCTATTAGAGAAGTACCAGGAGTAATCCGCATGGTACACCACCAACCAAGGTGGGCTGCCTCCCAGGGCGTTTCTTGGCTTCCCGCCCGGTTGGATTGCCGGACGCTAATGAGCAAACCCCATCAATGTATTAATATTAACATGTACGAGTATATATTAAGATATGTTTTTAGAGAAATTAAATTCTCTCATTAAACGAAGCACTCATGTTACTTAATTAACACTTTAACCGAAATAAAAACAAAATTCTCAAACAGCAAAAATTATTTGAACGTTCATTTGCTGACAATTTCTTTTGTATAAACAGCTGTGAACTTTAACTACACAGTAATTATTATATAATATAACATTATGTATTCAGAAATTTCAAATGTATAAGCACTTTTGGCAGTAAAATTACGCAACATAACTGATCCCAAACTTTACGAGATTCCAAAGTCGTAAACTGATGAGAAAGCCAAAAGTCATAAAACACAGCCTATTCAAGTTCAGTTAAAAATTTACTCTATATTATTATTAGTTAGTCTCCTACGCGCCTTTGTTTCTTTTTTATGTTTATTAGAAACTCGTAAAAGTTTAAAAAAACCCTATAAAGCTGGTACCATCTGTAAATAGTCATATGATTTAATTAACGACATATATGTACATAAGTTTCATTTGATCAGTTGAGAAAGACCAGAGTTATCAAGTCCAGTTAAGATGTTCCTGTAAAAGACGGCATTTGAACGGGAACTGTAATGCCAGGGCTACACGACACTACAAAAACACAAACTAAATCGCTTTCAATAGCTAGTATTTTTATATACAACTAGCGAATCACCCTCGCTCAGATTGGGTTCACACCTACTTACGTTTTAACGTTTAGTATAGATTTCTCAGAGATGAGATATTTTCCTGCAGTAAAAAGTATCCTATATATTGACCCGGGTAACCATTTATCATCATACCTCATCAAAATTTGTCCAGTAATTTTCTAGCGATGCGATCAGAGACAGACAGATAAATAAAAATTCTACAAAACTATAGATTCGGCCTCTGTATCGATAATTATGATAAATTTGAATTGGACAAAAAAGTGATAGAGGTTGTTTTTTAGAAGACTACTCCGCTCGGGGAAATGAGATGTTTCGGATAACCAGCTATCATTATACCAAATTTCATCAAAATCCCTCCACTCGTTTTTCCGTGATGCGGTAACAGACAGACAAGACAGACAGGCGTCTGTATCGATAATAATGTCTATTTCAATAAGATTTTCCAAAAAATATTTATTGTACAGATTTGGCTTAGTTACAATTTTCTTATATGTATAGATAACAATTATTTGAAATGAACCTGATATATACTTCTGAATGCAGGCTAACTAATATTTACATTACGTTTGATATCTAACATAGAGGATGAGGTAAATATTTGCGAGAGACAAATGTTGTGGCAGTGTTCATGCTGTCTTTGAATAAAATGTACTTAAAAAGTATTATTAGTTTGTTGAAATATACAAGAAATTGTTATAATATGTAGATTTTAGTTATTATTATATTATTGTACAAGCGAATAACCCTCGCTACGCTCGGGTTCGCCGTTAGGTACGTTTTACCGGTTAGTATGGAATGGATAGATTATATATTATACTAGCATTGCCCGCGGCTCCGCCCGCGTTCATATGACCAAAACCAAATTCTTAGGTTCTATATATTAGTATACTCGTATTAGTATATTAGTTGACCCGGATAACCAGCTATTACCATACCAAATTTCGTCAAAATCCCTCCAGTGATTTTTCTGTGATGGGGTCACAGGCAGACAGACAAAAATTCTTAAAACTATAGGTTCGGCCTCTGTTCGGCCTCAGCGATAATAATGTGTATTTCAATAAAATTTTCCAAAAAAATACTTAAAGCACAGATACTGCTTCATTAAATTTTTATGTATCTATAGATGTAACTAATATATAAAGCCAAAAAGATTGTTTTTTGATAATTTAAACACGGGTGCGGCCGCGGGTAATTTAGTAGGAATTCTAATAGAATCATAGAAAGGTCAAATTTGAACATTCAATTTTTTGGAATTAAAACTACGTATTTTAAAGACACATGGCGACATCTATTGACAAATATCTAAATAATACAAAAATAAACATTCATTAAAATATTTTTTAATGAATAAAATAGTGCTATTGATATAATTTTTCAAGATAAGCTATTTTAAATAGTTTTTGACGTATTTAGTAAGTTAACTTGCTAAAACCTATATAGTTTAATCGTTTTTTTATTCTAACCAGTTTTTGTATTTTTTCTCAGAAATGAGATATTTTTCTCCGGTAAAAAGTATCGTATATGTTGACCGGGATAATCAGCTATGACCATACCAAATTTCATCAAAATCCGTCCAGTAGTTTTTCTGTGATGCGGTAACAGACAGACAGACAGATAGACAAAAATTCTAAAAACTATAGATTCGGCCTCTGTATCGATAATAATGTCTATTTCAATAAGGTTTTCTAAAAAATATTTAATGTACAGATTTGACTTTGTTAGAATTTTATTATATGTATAGATGATATAAATAGCCTTCCTCAATAAACGGACTATCTAAAACAAAAAGAATTTTTCAAATCGGATCAGTAGTTCCTGAGATTAACGCGTTCAAACAAACAAACTCTGCCTCTTTATAATATTAGTATAGATTGCGAATTTTATACTTATACTCGTATTAATTAACATGTGACTGTCAAATAAATAAACGAACTAACTCTCGCGTTTGTAATACGAGTATTAGGCACGAACTTGTACTACTACAGTATTCGGTACTTTTCAACCCACTGGTGTGTACGGGCTTTTAATATTAAGGGATTCAGGCACAGTTCAACACACTAGCCAAGAGCGGGCTTACGGACTTTACATCTCTTTCAAAGACTTACTAAGTTATCTCAGACATGCAGATTTCCTCATGAAAATGATTTTCATATGAAAATATCAGAGGTGCGGGAAACGAGAATTGAACCCATTTCACTTGGTTTTCCAAGCGAGCTCGTTACCATTGGGCTATCACTTGATAAATATTAGTAAAGTAGAAAATACTAAAACCATGTTGTCTATAGTTCTTAGCGAAATAATAGCAGACCACAAGTCCTCGCTGCCTCACTCATTGGTATTACCAATGCGAAAGCAATTTGTTAGTTTCTTTCTTCCAACGAACAATGAATCGACGTGGTTTTTTTCCAAGATAATTTATGAGCGGGAAAGTGACAGGCTTTTTATTTCCGTATGTCATGTGGTTCCCAAGAGAAATATGTTTGTAAAGACTTTATAAAAAGACGTGTGAGTTGTTCTACGGATTTGAAAAAATCGTATGTATGATACGAGCTCCGGTCATAGGACTGACGACTAAGAACTATTATAAATGGGAATATATGTATGGTTTCAACTCCGCAACGCCGGAACGGCTGGATGGATTTGGATGGAATTTAGAAAACAGATAGGTTATGACCTGGAGTATCACATAGGCTAGTGTAAGATATCTAGGGACGCAACCCGAGCGAGGTTAAGTCGCTAGTACAGATTAAATTGTAACTGCTACTAAGTTATTATACTTCAAGAAAATGTTCTAAAATTTGAGTTCATCTTAATTGAATTCCAAATCTCGATGTCGCAGTGCAGTGAGAGCTTAAACGTGGCTACATTTAACCTTGACCTATCAAAATTTGGTCATCAATTACACTTGCAGATCTATGTATTTTTACATATATTTACTATAGTTATGTATATCAGTGTAGTAAGGGCGTTAAGTTTGTTTATAAAAGATTTTTTTAAATCTATCTATATTTGATATGAATAGCAGTTTTTTGACTTACTACTAAAAAAAGTAAAAGATTCTCTGTGCTTTTGTGAGTCTTCATCAATTGACGTAATTTTTACCTAATGGTATTAACTAAAGGTCCAAAGTTTCATAGAAAATGTAATATTACACCTGGAGATGGAATAGATTTTGAAGTGAAACTTCTTTAGAATCGTTGTGATTTGAAACGCGATGAAACGGAAATGCGACACTAAAAAGATACAAACACATAGATATATAGGATTAAGCCGGCGAGAGAATGAGATAGAATACATTGCCATGTAGCCATGGTAACCGTTGCTATTGTCTGACAAATATATCATATTAAATCTTCTACCATGTGTGAATTGTACAAACATGCTCTTTTTTTCTAGTTTGCCTTTGTATATATGTATTTTTAGTATCATTAAGTAAAAATAACTGGGTCATAATAGTGCTTGGTTAAATAGTCCTTATATTATATACTTAAAGTAAAAAAATTCTAAGTTTTATTTATATTAAAATGATATGATTCATGGAAATCATTACACGTCTGTCAATCACCTAAAGTGGTGATGATGTATTTTTTATATAGATACATAATATATCCTATATTAAAAAGCTAAATTATTCCAAATAAATCATAGAAATTCATCTAACAACAAGCGCAAATATGTACATGTATATGTAAATAAAAAAATTGTAATAAAAACTATTTCTTTACTTTATTAAAAACTAGCGTTATAAACTAGTAACTTATAATAAATATAGCCTAAGTTGCTTCTTATAACATCATGTATCTGCCAGCGAAAGTCCCGTCAAAATCGGTCCAGCCGTTTCGGGGATTAGCCAGAACAAACAGGCACAGACAGACAGACTCAAAATTAATTAACAATAAAAATTATTAATAAAAATTGATTAATTAGTAAAAAGCTATAATTTTGACATTATAGACACTTCCATTTTATTTATCTATACCTATAGATAAATATCAACATAAAGTTATCAAAATAGTTTTCCAATATACAAAATTGCTGGCATAAAATAATATTAATATCGTTGTTGTTTAATAAAATATGTGTATTTGATAGAAAAGCTAATAATATTATGAATTTAATCTTAAACAATAGTTTAATAAAGTAAATGCCAATATGTACCTGCGAATATTAATAATCGTTATGTGAACTATGAAGGTACGAGTATTTTGGATGGAAAATACGTAAAAAAAATTTTTTTTTTACATTTTATTTTGATAATGGCTGTTCTAAGGTGTTGTAATCTGCTATTCGAGGCGGAGACAAATCCAACAAAACAAACATCATAGAAATCGGTCCAGCCGTTCTTGCGTTATAAATAGTGTAACTAACTCGACTTTGTTTTGTATAAATAGACTAGCGACTCACCCGCGTTCCGCTCGGGTTCGTCCCTTTTACGTTTTAACGTTTAGTATAGATTTATCAGAGATGAGATGCTTTCCCGCAATAAAAAGTATCCTGTATGTTGACCCGGATAGATAGTGATGCGGTCACAGGCAGACATACAGCAGACAAAAATTATAAAAACTATAGATTCAGCCTCTGTATCGATAATAATGACAATTTCAGTAAGATTTTCCAAAAAATATTTAATGTACAAATTTGAGTCAGTTAAAATTTTATTTTAATATGTATAGATTAAGTACACGTATTTGTTGAGAAAAGTTAAACGGATTTCAATTAAAATTTTATGGTCGCCATATTTACCCTTTAGTGGTTTTTCGTAATCCTTACCCCTTTCAAACAAGCAATACTGCGTCGAAGCGATAGTCGTTTACATTACTTAGTTAAGATATTATCTGTTACATTTAGAAATTCAAATGAACAAAATGGTTATTGTTATCTTTACTACTTGGATCCGCTATTTTAATAAGGTTTTTTACTTACAAGGATTGAAATTAAAATTTTTGAAATTGAAATGTAAAATTTTTACGATGCGCGTGCACACTGACAGATAAAAAGCGACATGATGAAGTTAGCTGCGTTCCTTTTACAAACAGAGAGTTGTGACCTATGTGATGAAATCTTTAGTTATTTTTGTTCTGTTACACCATAGAAGTAGGTATAACTTGTTACGTGCGTAAGTGTTATTTTACTGACAATTTACCCCCGCTTCGTTCGGAGACGTACTTGGTCCCTTACTTAAACATTTTTGAGAGGAAAATCTGATGTTTTACAAATATATGTATGACTCACGAGTCACTCTCGCTTCGCTCGGGTTCGTCCCTAGGTTGCTTTCCCATAAAAACTTTCACCCCTTTAAGGAATGATTTCCGGGATAAAAACTATTCTATGTCCTTCCCAGGATTTCAAACTATCTTTTTCCTAAATTTAATCTCAATCGGTTCTGTAGTTTCGGAGCTTATTTAGTACAAACAAACGAACAAAAAAATCTTCCTCTTTATAATATTAGTATAGACTAAGAATTTCTATAAAGTGAGATAACTTTAAATGAAACTCTTTAAATTTGTTTTGATTAGTTACCGGCCTATTAAGAAATTGTTATAGTAAGATAACTTAATAAATAATAATTAAACGTGTGTCAGTTTCCTTATAATATGGTTATACCTTTTATGGTTAAGCTAGCTTAGGTACGAATTCAATGTAGTTAAAATTTCATTTGTAAAATTTAAGGCCGCAGACTTCTAGGGTTAAATGGAAATTTAATCTATTTAGATAAAACGATTATAAAGGTTCCTATAATCGTTTCGTCGTAGGTTGGTGGTAACTTTGCGGTTTTGTACGTTTCATGTCCATACTTAAATGTTTTGCTTTTGAATATTGAATTAGATAACTCGATTAAATGATTCATCAACTTTTAGTGGAAACCACTTGATCCGGAAAGCTTACCCAACTGCGACGAAGCCCATAAAGAGGGTTTTGTGTTTGTATGTATGTATTTACGTCAGACCTTATGCTCCTCGTTATTTTTAAATGGCTTAATCTATGTTAATGAATTATCGCTGGATTCGTCTTGATAGACTGAGTGTCATAATGTATATTAATATTATAAAAGAGGCAGATTTTAGGCTTACTTTTAAGATTTTTTTTAAGCTCCAAGGACATTAATGTTAATTTTTTCAAACATTTGTGTGTCTGAAGCCAATGCAATATTGTCATATCTTAGATTTCCACATCTACAGCTTCAAACTTGAATTAGTATGAGAATACAAAATAAAAATATATTTATGATGATATTTTTTATTCTTTTATAGCGCAGCCGCCATTATCCCATAAATATTATAAATGAAAAAGTTTAGATGGATGGATGTTTGTTACCCAATCACGCCAGAACGGCGGATCGGATCTAGACGTTTGATACGGAGATATACCTACTCGTATTATAGTCTCGAACACCGCATAGGTTATTTTTAATCCCGGAAAAATGTACGGCTCCCGTGGGATAGTATTGTTTTTGTTTTTGTACAGAGCAAGCTATTTACTCGACTATCTATTCCATACTAAATGTTAAATCGTATTTAAGGACAAACCCAACCAAAGCGATGATGAGTCGCTAGTAAAGTATACAGGGTGGATTTTTGAGACGGAATAGTAAGGGCAGGTACCTCAACTGCTATAGTTACAGGAAAAAGTTTCTAGGAGACCATGCAACTTTTTCAAATATTTTGAACTGCATTCACAGATTTTGGAAAAAAATGTACGGTCAACAAAAAATTTTCTAAAACACAATTTTTTTTAATGCGAATCGATCCTATTTCATGTATGGATTAAAAGACTCTATGGGACCATTCAAAGTATGAGTACTAGAAATAACAGAAATCGCCAAAAACTTTTCCCATACTTTTTGTACGGAAAAACAATTAACTCGAAATATTCTTTGTTGCCAAACGGTCCTATTTCTTACTGTAATCTAAAAGACTGTTTGAGGTCAACTGAAGTTTGAGTACAAATGTACATGTACATGTTTAAAAAAAAACTATTTTTCAACGCTTTGCGTCCCCCCACATCTCGGAGTAGCTGGGCATGTAGGGCATTTTAAGAATTTCTATTCCTTATATACCTGGTAGCATTTTAAACTCATAAAACTTCAGGTTTTCAATACATTTTCTCTTAAAAATAAATGGATTCTGATTGGTCTATTCTGTTCCGTTTCAAAAATCCAACCTGTATATGAAAAGATAACTTTTTAAATGTAGCACGGGTAACTTAGAAACCAACTTTTTTCGGTACGAACTACTATTTTTTACAATTTATATATAGGTACAACGGACCTCTTATTAAAAGATAATACGATTATCTTTAACACATTTCTGTATAAATAAAGTTGTTTCATTCGAATTCAGTTCATGTAAAACCTATGGCGGGAACTAATCTTATTATAAGCCTCTAGACGGGTTATTTTCCTTTGTTTTGCGAATGGATTGTTCCGTTGGAGCTTCAAAATTGCTCCATAACTTTCAGCTGTAATAAATGGGTCGCTTATCAGATGACATAGTTAGAATCTTTCAAATTTCCAAGTCTGGTAAATTTTAATTAACTGCTTGAACTGGATGTACTTATTAGTAGAAATTCTTATCTATAAAGGCAGTGGTAGCCCAGTGGTAATGCGCTTGCTTGGGAAACCAAATGAAACGGGTTCAAAACGGGTCTCAGTTACGTTCATATGCGAATCATTTTCAACATAATTATCAGTTGTGTTACGGTGAAGAAAAACATAGTAAGAAAACCTGAATATGTGAGAGAAACTAGCAAGTTTTTAAAAGATATGTAAATTCCGCCCAAACTTGGCCTGCGTGATGGACTTTAGCCTGATTCCACTTGTATGAAAGGGAGGCCCGTTTCTACCAGTGAGACGGTTAAAAGTGTTGAATACATAAAAAGAACTCAATTAAGGTAATAAAATTATATCTCAATGACCACATATAAATATAAAAACATACTGGGGGTATTTATTTAGTACTAGCGACTCATCCTCGCTCCACTCGGGTTCGTCTTTAGTTACGTTTTAAAGCTTGGTATAGATTTCTCAGAGATGAGATATTTTCCCGCAGTAAAAAGTATCCTATATATTGACCCGGATAACCAGTTATTATCATACCTAATTTCATCAAAATCTGTCAAATGATTTTCTAGCTATGCGTTTTCATCCATCTTAGCAAAAATATTTTTGTAATCAAGGAAAATTATATTTGGTTGGTTATATACGGTTGGTGTTATGAATGGAAGTACTCAATATGATAGAAAATATTTGATCTTTGAGGACACGATATTTTTCAAACTTAGGTATAGAGCAAAACTGAAGCTAATAGACTTAAGGCAAAGCAAAGAGTATTTAAGTCTTTAAAACACAACATGGATCCCGTCTTAAAGTAAAGCAATTAATAAACTCTTATCGCCTTTAGCTACTTACAAGTTAAAGTAGAGTGGCATAGTTCCAGCGTCTACGTAAGTTTTCTTCGAAGTTTTAACTGTGAAAGCTCTGTAAAGTTTTTAGAATGCTATTTCAAGTAATGTATATAGTGATGAAGGAAAACTATATATGCTTGAAGTTACCACTGAGTGGGAAATAGCCACAATATATAGAAAATTTAGTTTGTCTCAAAATTTACATTATTTCTTAGGATTTTTATGATTTGTTCAATAGATTTCTTCTAAGAGGATTTGTAAAGTTCGATCAAATATATGTTATTTTTTCTTAAAGTTATTAAAGCTTAGTAAGGTTTCAGATTGAAGAAAAACATTACACTACCTGTAAATATATTTAGACTATGATGTATAATTGGATGGGAATAAACATATTTATAACGAGCGGGACTCTTATCTGCGACCTTGAAAGTTTCAGTGGCATAGGAGAGAAAGTTAGAACTTAGAACTCTTTTATTATCCATACTAATATTATAAATGTGAAAGTCACTCTGTCTGTTACATCTTCACGGTTAAACCACTGAACAGTTTTGATTTAAATTTGGCAAGGACATATTTTGTATCCTGGGGATACGTCACTTTTAATTCCCAACTCATTTACCACGCGAGTAAAGTTGTGGGCAAACAATAGTAGAATAATGCCCGATTTCACTAACAACCCATAAGCTACCACCTACGTATGGGATCCCTAGCAGTTTAGGGGACTAAACTAGCCCCTAAATTAAATTTCGTTTTACCATCGTCAGAGCCCGTATTTCTAGTACCTATATTTAGGTGGCATTTTAACAATTAGGTGACCCCTAACTGACGATGAAACAGAAACTGTCCCCTAACAGTCCCCTAACTATGCTTAGGGGATCCCTTAAGCTTAAGTGACGTTGGTGAAATCGGCCATTAGTCTTTAGTCTAATTTAGTTTAGTATTTAGTAATCTTAAGAAAAAATTTGACGACGTAAAAACTAAATTTATTGTGTGATCAAAATTTATTTCAAAATATATCCGAAAATTACATTAAAACTTTGAGTATACTGGCTGTCCATTGATTTGTTATAGCATAGAAAAGTATAAAATACACGCAAACTTTCATATCAAAACTACAATAGTAAAAGTTCAAAATTTTTAAAGTTACAGAACCTATATTTCTTCTTAAGCCTGTTTCAAAAGTAATGAAAAATTTAAAACTTCTCGCGTCCGAGAGTGTATTGTCACAGTGTTTTCTAGAACACTGTGTAATAGTTTTATCTCTTACCATTGGAATGAACGTGAGTGATTATTAATTCAGTAATAAAATTAATATCTAATTTGAACAAAATTCATACTTTATGTCCATAGAATGAGAGAACTAAAAGCTTTCAAAAGAAATGATGCAGCTCCTCTCTATTGCTTCTTTTCGTGAATGCTTCGTTATGGTCCAAAAGAGAGAAAATGCTTATAGCGTTCTTGTCATTATTCTACACGAAATTAACTTGAGTTTGAACGTAAGTTTAGTTTGTTTTATTTTAATATAAAATTAACTTCGTTGTAATTGTTTTTTCTAAATATAACAAATAAGAATTTTTTTTTCATTTTTTAACATGTATACGCATATCACCTTTATAACAGGTTATGCGAAAACTCACTGGATAAAAAAGTCAGTATTGCGCAACAAAACAAAACTGAACGGCACTTAACCACGACCAACATAAATTGACCACAACAACCATGATCCTGCTTTCATAGAAGTAATAGGAGCAACACGGTACGTTTCCTGACCCTCGACGAGGTGGCCCGCTTCCCGAATTCGTCACTTGGCTCACTCCCGGCTGGGTTGCCAGGCGCTACTGAGCTGTAATTTACATAAGTTTGTTGTAAATACAAAAAGTTGTTATAAGCACTAAGCCACAATAAAAGGGGTGATCAGATTTACTGTATTAAGAATTACATATTATGACATAATAATAATAATAATGATAATAAAATATAAAAATAATAATACATAGTTATAATTTGAACACAATGAAATTATAAGACAGATTTTTATAATACTTTTTGTGTTTCATAATCATCGATCATAAAAGTACTAGATACACAATCCCATACAAAAGTTCTCTTAAAACTGTCACCGATTGTGTTTAGGTAATTATTCTAGTTGAAATAAATATACAATAATGCAAATTGAACCTTATATGCAATACTTAAAGTTTTTTTTATAAAAAAAAAATTTAAAGGCTCAAATGTTCAAATGAGCGCTCATTCGGTGAGAACATTTTCTGTCGCTGATTGTGTATCTAGTACTTTTTCGATCGATGTTCTCAATACAGTAAAATAAAATTTACTACAGCCCGATAGTAATTTTCATCTATTCTTCTACTTTGTAATATATAGTAGGGGTATAGAACATATGAAATTTGTTCATTGTCAGAGAATAGGACGTATTGTATTCTACACTCAATTGCACTTCCCTGAAATGAAACTGAAATATTATATGAGTGAGAAAAGATGGCCATTTTAAAATGCTGGTTTCTTATAAAGTATGAGAAACTTTCAGAAGAAAACTCTTGAGAAACTTAGTTTTCTCGTGAATATATTGACTGTCGACTGATCACTAGTGCCTTTTAGTATAAATTTTTAGTTTCTTTAAAAAAGTTTTACTAATTTACCGTTTTTTTGTTTATTTTAGATTTTCGAAAATAATGTTTAAGTACAAATGCATATTTCTTTGCTAAAATAAAATATATGTATAATTCTAACAGTATGAGAAACTCCCTCCTACTTTTAATTCACTCACCTACATTCACATTCAAAATATTAGTGTATCCATTGAAATCCATTCACTCATTCTTGGACTAAATCTCACGGCCCAAAAACTATGCGTAATAAACATGTTAAATCTGAAACAAAATCCAAACTAAAAAACAAAAAAAATAACGTAATTTTATGTATTAAATTATATATTTAACGTAATTATACTTATACCTATAATACAACAGATGCAAAAGATTAAACTGCTTATTTTATACCAAGAAGTACTAATGAGACTCTTCGCCACTCCATCAAAATGCTTTTAAAATTATGTTTATCCGAACAAAAAAATGGAGTACTTTGATTTTTCGCTTATTTTATTACTAAGTTTACGACAAGGCAAAGTTTTAATGAGAACTTCGTTCAAGTTAATTAATGTTAGGTTAAAAATTGCTAAACTCAAACGCAACTTATTATAAGTAAAATAGATGATGTTATAACTTCCCTTGCTCCATTATTGGTTTTGGTAGTAAATGAGAAAAAAGAAAAGAAGTGGAGTAACTAGTTTTGGTATAGTGCCTAGCTTATACAGCCTCCATGGTCTAGTGGCATGCATGTACAGCTATAGATCTGGAGGTCCTAGGTTCGATTTCTGGTTGAACAAATTTTGTTATTGATTTTTTCTGTCACACAATCCTCCATAGCAGTAAGTTGGTGTTATTTCACCCTTTTGTCTCAGGGAGCACGCTGATCTCTCACTCGCTCTCACAATGAAATGTGTACTTTTTTCTGAGCGCATTGCATCTCCTACGCACATAGGATATTTATTTATTTAATTAGGATCACTGTTACTTTGGGTAATAAATAATATAATTGAGCAAGATTTCTTTTATTTTTATTGATAACCTTTTTTATAGCTATAACACAGTAACCACTTCTCGGGAGACAGATGACAGAATACAGATAACATATAACGCACCAAGCGGCAAGGTATAAAAACTTTTTAAATAGCAAGCAAAGATATTAGATTATACATTCTAAAATTTATCATTTAACAATCACCAACATTATATACAGTAACTTAACAAAATACTTAATTTTACAAAGGAGGTCTAAATCCAACTGTTATCATACTTATAGGTAACAACGACATGCATAAACAATTACACGGAGCATAAAATATAATTAAAAAGTAACCGCACTATAAATTATAAAAAATATATTTAAGACTATAAAAAAATATAATTAGTTACTTAAAGCAACAAAAGAAAAAAGAAAAAATAAGCAATATCTATCATGAGAAAAAAAAATAAACACTTTAATATCAGAAACTTAAATTTTTCAATTTTATTATTCTTAGATATCTTAGTATTCTTATACAGATACGAAAAATGACATTCCCCTTATATTCGACTTGGGAAAAATATTTCTGGGGATCCGTCAATTAACTTGAATACTAATTTTGCGTTGACACGGCGGTAGACAGGATATGGATATAGGACGTCACTCAGGATAGCTAGTACATAAATTAAAAAAAAAAAAAACAACATATACCGAAAAATCTTCACTCTAAGGTTAATATTATTAGTATAAATACGAAATTTTGTGAGTTATTGAATCAGTGATTAAATATGCGTATTGTTTCACTACTTCTTATTTTAAAAGACGAGCGGAGACAAGTATAAAAACTAGTTTCATAAATATGAATAATATTCCAATTAAATTCATACGCCATCAGTCATGTAAAAAAACGTTTGTCAATAAATGATAAAGCTTTTGTCAATTTGATCAGTAACTGGCTATTTTGTATCACTCGTTTCCAGCTCAATGCTCCATTAGCCAGCACAGTATAGCAAAGTACGAGTAGTTTTCATCGTTATTTTTTGTTATAAAGCAACTTTGATCTTTATTTTTTAAACTTTTTTAAATTATATTACTTTTATGAGTTCATTTTTTTTAATTTTATAATATTAAATGAGCAATTCATATATATCCATATCCATACTAATATTATAAATTAGCCACTCACCCTCGCTTTGCTCGGGTTCGTCCTTAGGTACGTTTTAACGGTAATAAAGTATAGAATAGACTATGTACAACATATATGTGCAATATACATACATAAATGAAATTTTTAAACGAAAAAAAAAAAAAAAAAGCGTTATTAAGTTAGAGCTTTTTTACATTTGAATGTATATGGATGCGATATATATATATATATATATATATATATATATAATATATATATATATATATATATATATATATATATATATATATATATATATATATATATACATAATTAAAATACAACTGGAAGTAACTCCTTACAGCAAGACCTTTGAGCTGGAAAAATAAAAATGTGTTGTATTAAGGCATTGTATTACTAGCATGTAGAAATCTAAAATTTTCTGTTTTTTTTCTGTAAAAAGGTTTTTACATCAGGTATCTTGCACTTTTCAGGTATGCTCCACATTTAGCTACCCTAGGGGAGTGATAGGGCACAAATTATAACTTATAAACGGTTTAAACCATATAGCCATCCCGTAAGTACGGAAGTCAGTATCTCGTTCGTATAATATTGGTCGTGGGTTCGAGTCCGTTCCGCCCGTATAATACAAAATTTATTTATTAATCAAAAGCAATTCATTTCAAATAACTAATTAAAAGTATTTTTTTGCTTCAACCAATGAAACGATCAATTAATTGAAATGAAAGTGAATATTTCACTATAAAAAGCTTAATTTCAATTTTTCTAGCTTTCAATAAAATAAATCACCATTAGCACTGAATTGAAATGCAGAACCTTATATTAAATGTTTTATTGACTTTGATTGAGATGCAAAAGCTTTAGATGCGACAGAATTTAATGATGTCACTTCCTGTTTTATAAAACATTTTTATATATCAAAAACTATTAAGAATAATTTAAAAGATCCGCGTTAATATTATAAATGTGAAAGTTTGTGAGTATGGATGTTTGTTACTCTTTCACGCCAGAACGGCTTAATAAATCTGGATGAAATTTGGCACAGATATAGATTATAGTCTGGAATAATACATAGGCTATTTTTTATCCCGGAAAAAATTACGGTTTCCGTTGGATAGGTCTGTATTTGTTTTTCTAGTTTTATATATAACGTATATTCTTACGAAATCCATAAATATATGTTTTTCAAACCGATTACCGCGATGGCAGCCAATCTGAGATATCGGCGCAAGTATACGCGCAAACACGAGTGCACTCTATATTCATTTCACTCCAAAATTCTGATTAGACCAACAAGTAGGAATTAAGGAACAGAACCAATGGCTTTATTTCCTGGTAATGGTGCTCTTTGTGGCACGGTGGTGTAACACTGCCAAAATCCCAATTTCGGGCTGTTACTGAGGATTTCCTGTCAGAAAAACTATACTTGGCCCGACTCAGGATTCAAAACTAGGACCTCCGGATCTGCAACCGTACATGCTAGCCACCAGACCACCGAAACAGCTAAATTCTAAAAAATCTATAAATACTAAATATGTACTCATGAATATACGCAAATTTTAAAAACATAAACAAGAACTACGAAGGTATACTTATAAATCGATTTGTTCGACCGAAGTGTAAACTGTAAACTTTTGAATTTACTTACAATAAACACAGCGAAGTTAAATCAAATTTGATTCAATATTGACCTTTAAAGCAATGTCAATAGAATTTATTTTAGTATTACTTATGTTGATAAGGCTCATTTAACCTACGTAGCTAGATTCAGGGTTAGATTAGCCCGAATCGCATCACGGTCGATGGATTATACATAGATAAGAAAACAAGGGCTATATTTGATCTGTAAATGAATTTTAAATTAAAACAGATGGAACAACGCCAACCAAGGGATGAATGAGTCTGTTTGTTTGTTTGAATACGCTAATCTATACATATAATAAAGTTCTAACTAAGCCAAATCTGTACATTAAATATTTTTTTGATAATCTTATCAAAATAGACATTATTATCGATACCGAGGCCAAATCTATAGTTTTTAGAATTTTTGTTTGTCTGTCTGTCTGTCTGTCTGTCTGTCTGTCTGTCTGTCTGTCTGTCTGTCTGTCTGTCTTTCTGTCTGTCTGTCTGTCTGTCTGTCTGTCTGTCTGTCTGTCTGTTACCGCATCACGAGAAAACCACTGGACAGATCTTGATGAAATTTGGTATGATGATAGCTGGTTATCCGGGTCAACATATAGGCTACTTTTTACCGCGGGAAAATATCTCATTTCTGAGAAAAGATACAAAAACACAAAAACTGAATTGTAAGAGTATACTAATATGCAAAACCTAAGAATTAGGTTTTTGGTGATCTGAACGTGGGCGGAGCCGCGGGCAATGCTAGTTTCTAATATAATTCAATTTAAAAACTTTGTTTTGGGGATCAATTGTCACGCTTCTATTGGCAATTCAGCCAGGATAAGGATAGAACATAGCCTATGTCCGTTGTTATGCTGCAATATGTTCTACCCAATTTTTATCGAAATCTATTATTTAGTGTTATAGGGTTCTCAATTTGGGTGCAGATATTTCTGTGTATATCTTTGGCAGTCTGGAATCGATTTTTGATTCCATTTGTAATCTTATTTTTTTTATATACATATGTTTCTTTTATGAAAAAATACAATTTTTTTATCTTTTCCGAAAAACGCCTAGCGAAGCTTTGTCGCTCAGATACTAAATAAATAAAATAAATATAAATATGTTGGGATATTAACACACATCACCATCTAATTCCATAGTAGGCTACGAGACTTGTATTATGGATACCAGATAGTTGATACACTACACACATATATATATATATATATATATATATATATATATATATATATATATATATATATATATATATATATAACTTTAAATACATACATAATATAAATATAAACAACCATGACTGGAGTACAAACATTCGTGCTGATCTCACAAATGAATGCCCCCAGCGGGACTCGAACCCGCAACCGCTGGCATAGCAAGTAGGAGCACTATAAACTGAGCCAAGCGTGTCGTCTAAATATTAATAGGCTGTAACTCAAAATTAGTTTTATATACATTTGAGGAACAATATCAAACTTTAATTTGTATTAGCAAGTCAATAGACTTGATATTTGAAAACAAGCTTTTACGTAAAAATAAATAATCTCCATTATGAATTTAAATCGAGTCCGTTACAATTTGAGCCGATTCTATAGATTTTTTTTTTTTTTAAATTTTATTGAAATAGCCATCATTTTGGTTATAGTGGCCAAATCTATAGTTTTAAGAATTTTTGTCTGTCTCTCTCTGTCTATTTGTCTGTCTGGCAACGCTTCACGAGAAAACTACTATACAAATTTTGATGAAATTTGGTTTGATGATTGCTGGTTATCCGGGTCAACATATAGGATACTTTTTAATGTGGGAAAATATCTTATCTCTGAGAAATCTATACTAAACTTTAAAACGAATCTAGGGACGAACAACTCGAGCGAGGGTGTGTCGCTAGTTAACAAATAAATAAAACACGTTCACTTAAAAACGATTACCTTAAAAATGTTAATCTTGTAAAATTTTTGAAGTTGATATTTCATATTTATATATCCCTGTACTAAAGCTATTTATGATCAAAGTATAATTTTACTAAAATAATAATAATCCTAAAATAACTTTAATTTTTCTGAAGTTGAAGTTCCGCTACCGCTACACTTCAAAAGCTCAAGTAAATCTTGAACGGTGAGCGTGGAATCGATTATCATCTTACAAACTATAATTAGCAAGATTGTAAGTATTAATATTAAAACAGAAATTTAAAAACTTTTTAATTTGAAAATCTTCTCTTATTCTTAAATCAATCTGTGAGATATTATATTTGTGAGATATACCTACATATATACAGATAAATGAAATTGAAGTGTCTGTTTGTAATGTCAAAATAACAGCTTTTTACTAAATACATAAGGATGTATACACGGTATATATACCAAAACAATATTTTTTTACAATTTTTGTCTGTCTGTCTGTCTTTTGTTCCGGCTAATCTTTGAAATGGCTGGACCAATTTTGTTGGGACTTTCACTGGCAGATAGCTGATGTAATAAGGAGTAACTTAGGCTACTTTTATTTTAGAAAAAAAATAGGGTCACACTAAAAAAATTAAAACCAATGAAAAACTTAATTATATCCGATTCAAATAGGGAAGTTGTATACATACCCTATGGACTAACTCGAGCAAAGCGAGGGTGAGTCACTAGTATATAATACGAGTTATAATGAAAGTTATATTTTCGCTAATATTTTTTTGGGCTCCTTAGCCAAAGTGCAAAAACGAAACACTTACAATTTCTTCATGGTAAATAACTGCTATAATGAAATATTCACAGTTAAATATTTTATTAGTTTAGTGGCCGCAAATTTTAACTATCTTTTTATAATTTGCTTGGGAAATATTTTAAAGTCACCATCCAGCCTTCTTTCGTCCACTGCTGGACATCTCTATGACTCTCCTACAACACGCCACTGACCTCGATTAGCTCTACGCATTTAACCGTTACCAGTCATTTTACATATATCGTCGCTCTACCTACTACATGCCTATTATTGTTGTGAACATAACAAATAGTATCTGGGCGACCGAGCGTTGCTCGGTGCTTTTCGGAAAAGATATAAAAATTGTGTTTTTTTTTTGTTAGAAAAGATATACAATTATACATATATACAAAATTTGATCCAAATCGTTACAAGCGTTTTCGATATACACAAAATAAATTTATATGTACAAGAATTGCTCGTTTAATATTATAAGATGGACGCGTGCGTTATTATTCTTTTAACCTAATAAATTAGTAATTTAATGTTAACAAACACTTAATGGTTGATGGTGATACGGAAATTTCTTACGTCCGATTCTTTCAATTTGACTTTTTCGATAAAATCACACTTTAAGATAGTCGATTAATCTGCTTTTTTTCTTCATATAATGAATAATCAATTTTTTATGAGTTCGTCTGTACATATTTTATTTAATAAAAGTCAATTTCACTCGAGTTCTTCCCTAGGTTGATTACCCATACAAGTTTTATTCCCATTTTCGTCCGCTTAAGAGATGATTTCCGTAATAAAAATCCTATGTCCTTCCCAGGGTCTGAAACTATCTCCTTACCAAATTTCATCTAAATCGGTCTAGTAATTTTTGAGTTTGTTCGTTACAAACATACAAATATACAAATCTTTCCTCTTTATAATAGTAGTGTACATGTTATTATATATTTACTCTGAATTTTGTTAATTTTCATCATTTTCATCTCAGCTAGCCACTATAGGAAGTGTTGAGTTTAATCGGTTAGTATGTCAGATAGTGCCGTGCCGGCTTTGTTATTTAGCGAAGATACCACTATTGAAAACTTGAAAATGGCTTTTAGTGATGGAAATAATACATTTAGTTTAGTGGTCACCTACTTGTCGCAATTTGACCATAAATATTTTTGACCATTTGTGTAAGTTTATGTATGTATTGTTACTAATAGTTTTCTAAATAAAACTACTGAGCTTCAGAATATCCTCCTTTATTAACAGACTTCCAAAAAGAAAGAGGTTCTCAATTCGTTGGAATCTTTTTTTTAATGTATGTTCACTGATTAATCGAAGACGCCTGAATATCTAATAGGTAAATATGTATCTTACGTATCGAAATATATTAATTAGATTTGCTTTACATCGGCTGGCACCGACTTCGAAAATATCTGATTAGGTATCTATTCTAAATGAAAACCCCCGTTTAGTTATTTTTTACATTTTAGTTCTTGGAAGTCATATTTTATTATTTTTTTTAAGTTTTTATTTAATTAATTCTACAGAAAGCCCTATAAAATAACTATCACAACTATTTAAAAACTAAGTCCCCACCGTTGGTGTAATGTGGTGCGATCTATCTTGCACAGATTACACATAACCCAAGGTGGATAACAATACTTTTAAAATATTAATATTTAAAATATAAGAAACTCATATCTGTATTAATATTATAAAGTTATAAATAAAAAATATCATTCATTAAATCAACATCAAATTAATATTATATAATATAAAATTATAACTGACAAAATATGAAGAATCAATATGACCTATAAATAATGAAAATCTATTGTTTATCAAAATATGTATATGTATATGTATATGTATATGTATATGTATATGTATATGTATATGTATATGTATATGTATATGTATATATATATATATATATATATATATATATATATATATATATATATATATATGTATATATATTTATAATCAATCGAGATACTATAATTAACAGTATAGAATTAACCAAATTGATATATTGATAACACTAATACTCGTTAATAGCTACTAATAAAAATAAAATTAAATTGATAATCAGAGGAAAAAAGGGTACTTACTGGATGTTGTTTTATTTACTACATACTTATTATTAAAATATAGATAAATAAATTATTTACTGAGTAAATCACCATTTCTACGAGTTAACTTGTTTTGCTAACATCATCTATATTTTTTCATCAACAACAACTTTTGTTTTATTATTATTAAATTCTTAATTTTATTGAAAGACATATATTTCCTAAATGTTGCTGTAAATTATTAAATTAATTTACAGCAACATTTAGAAACGGTGGACTTATCTGTAAAAGAGATCTCTTCCAGCCAAACCGTGGACGTGGAAGAAAATAATTGCTGCAATACAATGTAACATTAAGTTATAGGTACAGTTTTACTTATCTTAATTTCAATTCAACGGATCTCTCATCTCTGGACGCACAGCCTCCTTTTTTATATGCGTAAACAAAGAATGTTCAAGTATTCAAGATTTCGAATATTTTCCAGTTATCTCAATTCCTTTCTCGAAAATATTTTGTTTCTCTCTCACTTACGGCAGTTTACGATTAGCTGTTCTTGTCTTTAATTGTCATATGCTGACGATTATCTTAGGATCTGTTAAGTATACTTCGGACGTGCTATCTATCTATATAAATAAAAATGATTCACCGAAATGTATGTACGCGCATAACTTCCGATCGACTGCATCAAATTGAATAATTCTTTTTTTTTGTGTTTGTTATTGCCAGCAAGTTTTGTACAAAAGAAACTTAAAAGATTTTTTTTAAATCTCGTGATATGAAAAGTGAGTGAGTGAAATAGTTTCTATCACGAAAATCATTCCTTAAGGGGATGAAAGTTATGAGGGTGAGTCGTTAGTTTTGAATAATAATTCAATGTAAAGACGTTACACACTCTCCACCACATGACAACAAATATGTATGTACGTACGCGTCATTAATTATCTCCAGACGCAAGGACTCATTGCTATGTACGTGTAAATTAAGCTTTATTTAAATAAATAAAGTATATGACATTACAAACTCCATCTTTAACTTAATTCAATTCATTTTATAATACAGCAATCTATTCGGATATTTACTGTGTAAGTTTTGGGTTTAATATGGTTTCTAACTTATAAGGCTATTGTTATTAATTAAAAACAGACAATATGTTAACGGATTACAGTCTAATATTAAATGACACTTTATCTACGTACAATGGGTAGAAATAAGTTTTATGTGAAATGGATTTTGCAGCGTGCTCTAGGGAATTATGGACAATTATTAGGTTACAATTTTTATTATAATTCATTGATTTTTGTAACGAAAAATGGTATCTGTAACATTACTGTTATGTTAATCTATTCGGTACTAGATTGATACAGTAGAATAGCTAGTGTATGTGTACATGTATTTAGGGGCTAAAACTAGGGGCTTTAACGTCCTCTTAATGCGAGGGAATCAAGACATAGTCCACCAGGCTAACAGCTGCGGGTTGGTGGAATTTTATATCTCTTTTTTAACTTTAACTTGTTAGGTGCTCTTAGACATGCAGGTTTCCTCACGATGTTTTCCTTCATCGTAAGGCAAGTGGAAATCATGTTGAAAATGATTCACGCATGAAAATATCAGAGGTGCAAGATCCAGGATTTGAACCCACTTCACTTGGTTTCCCAAGCACGTTGCTACTGGGCTTCCACAGCCTATTAGTAGAGCTATAGTTATCTTTTAAAGAGTTCTCGAATACTTTTAACGTAAGTATACTACCTTTGGATAGATTTTTTTTGAGTTTTAAATAAAAAAAATAAATAAATAAATATGTTGGGACATTAACACACATCACCATCAGCTAGTTCCATGGTAAGCTACGAGGTTTAAGTTATGGATATCAGATAGTTGATACATTCTACACATACAAATTTAAATACGTACATTTAATAAATATAATAAATAAACCTTTCGGATTTTTCGGGGTATATTTTGATTATACTCCATGTCTTCCGAATACTATACAGCTAACATGATTACGGGAAAGAATAAGGTTTCTGACATCTCAAATTTTTTAGGTAATTTAGACGGTTTTTACCCACGAAAGTTACTACAATAAAAAAAAGATAACGAAAAGAAATGTATGATAATAAGCAATTCTAATCAGCGAGAATAAAAAAAAATGGTTCCCTGTTCTACTTGAACAGTCGTAAACATTTTGGTTTATAATATGACTTTACTTAGATAAAATCATGTCGGTGTAAAAATGTCAAGCAGAAATTATTATAAGGGGCAGGTGCGTAGAATTTTTCTTTCTTTACAAATAATATTTGTGGAAGATTTTTTGGAGATATCCTTACACATAAAAAAAGCTCGTCTGTCTGTACGTATTTGTTGCTAATCTTGAAGACTTCTGAAAGAATTTCGATGCGGTTTTTGCTATTATATCCTTTATTTCCCTAAAGAGTTTTTAATAATATTTTTTTCTTTATTAAGCATTGAAGCTAAATAAAACACGTAATATTTTTCAAAGTTACAGTAGATACAATTCCATGTATTTATTTATCTATACATATAATAAAATTGTAACTAAGCCGAATCTGTACATTACATATGTTTTAGAAAATTTTATTGAAACAAACATTATTATCGATACAGAGGCCGAATCTATAGTTTTTAGAATTTTTATCTGTCTGTCTGTGTGTTACCGCATTAAGAAAAATCACTGGAGGGATTTTGATGAAATTTGGTATAGTGATAGCTGGTTATCCGGGTCAACATATAGGATACTTTTTACCGTGGAAAAATGTCTTATTTCTGAGAAAAAATACAAAAACTGCAAAGTAAGAGTAGAGTAATATGTAAAAGCTAAGAATTTGATTTTTGGTCATCTGAACGCGGGCGGAGCCGCGGGCAATGCTAGTGTTATAATATATTTGAGTTGAGTATTAGTGAGCCTCAGCAGAGAAAGCGCTACTTATCGACGTTCGTCAAAGCATATTTTTAGGTTAGCATAGCATATTAACATATTTTACTAACAAAACAATTTCTTAGCAACAATAGATTTTTTATTAATTCATACGTGACCATCATTAAGGTATAATCGCCGGCTAAAGAATAATATAGAAAGAGTGATTTTCTTAATATTTTGGTATTTTTAGTAACCCTCAAAAGAGGCTTTCTGGTAAATTTTGAGCTTTTTTGATCACTGGTTCAAAAATATCGATGTTTTTTAAAAAAAATGCTCTTTTAAGTTTTCAATCGTGTTTTTAAATCTGTGTGTATACTTCAATTTTTTTGAAAATTTTCTATTTTAAACTTCTATCCATCATGTAACTCTTAAGCCGAGTCCGGTAGTGGGCCATATATTCCATAACTACATTTTTTTTTCGATTTTTAAAAAATATTTTTTGTTTCATTTTTTAATTCGAAAATATATAGTAATGTTAAATAAAAATAGGAAAGTTATGAGCAAAAAATCAAAAAAAGACCGTTTTCAAACCAGTGATTAAAATTTACCAGGAACCTCTTTTGAGGGGTACTAAAAATACTAAAATATTAAAAATATCAAAAAAAAAATTTTTTTAAAACCGTCGTCCGATTTGGCGTGCAATACCCCATATACTCTATGGTATTTGTAATCCGGCTTTTAGTTCTTGTGGCAAGTCCATAAATAATAATGTAAATGCCCAAACGTTTCATCTTTAGTCGGCTATTTCACCAAAAGTTTGAAAATTATTATCATAGTTTGAAATATATTTCACTTAAGAGGGTAAAATTTAGTTTAAACTCCTTTTGTCACTTATAAGTGGGATGTAATCAATAATATGATTTAATGCGTGGTTTTTTAATTAAAAGCAAAACTAATCATAACTATATATGTTTTCAGTTAACGGCATTTTTATGATAAAATCTAGTACATGGTTTTCTTATTTTCAACTGACTTTATTATTCAACTAGCGACCCAACCTCGCTCCGTTCGGGTTCGTCCCTACGTTTTAAGGTTAGTATAGATTTCTCAGAGATGAGATATTTTCCCTCAGTAAGAAGTATCCTAAATATTAACCCGAATAACTAGCTATCATCATACCAAATTTGATCAAAATCTGCCCCGTTGTTTCTCGTGGTGCGTTCCCAGACAGACAGACAGATAAAATTTTTAAAAGTTATAAATTCGGCCTCTGTATCGATAATAATGACTATTTCAATAAGATTTTCCAAAAAATATTTAATGTACAGATTCGACTCAGTTACAATTTTATCATATGTATAGATTTGGGTTGTTTTGTTTTCTATATGTATTATTGCAATAAATATAAAAATAAAAAAGCGAACAAAAATAAGAAAAACTTAATATTTTTTAATAAAAGGATTGAAGTTTGGCCTTATATAACTTTTACGAAAAAGTTCCACATCTGGGGAAAAGTATTTAATTTTTAAGTAATTTTAAAGGTTTCTGTTAAGTAGTGATTGGTAGAGTAAATTTTACCCATGGGAAAGCTAAGTAATATAGCAACATAAAGTAAATTGGAATTTCTAACAAAACGAGTGTTTTAAATAAAACTTCTTTCTTATAAATTAAATTAAATCTTTTCAGATTTTTTCGCGGATTTATCTTGATTTTTGGTTCAAATCAAGTCCAATAGATCGGGAACCAAAAATCAAAATGAATCCGCGTCAAAAACCGTAAATATCGTTTTATTTAAAATGTCAAATATTCGCGTAAATCTAAGAAAGTATTATGAAAACGAGTGTTATATTACGTCGGTGAATCCCCGTTTTATTATCTAAAACGTAAAATAGTTGCTTTACGAGCCATAAACACCGTGTAGGCTGAATCTTTTTAACATACGAGTATTTGTATGCGGGAGCAGGAAACGTAGCTTTGGAATTTGATCACGTTTTAGTTATATGTCTTAAATTGTAGGTATAAAGAAAAGTTTTATGATTTTTTTATGAAGCTTTGATGGTAGAACGACATGATAGCTATAGTAGTCCTTATTTAATATAAATATGAAGGTACTTTTGTTTGTATGTTACATCTTGGTACTAAATATGTATGAACATTTGTAATTTCATATTTATACTATGGTGAGAGAAAAAAATTAAGTTAATTTTTAAACCTTAGTATATCAAGAATATTACATTATTAGAAAAGTTAACTAATAAATTGCAATGTAGTTATTATGGCTTGAGCGAGAATGGGTCGCTCATATTTTGCATGGCCCATACAAATAAATATTATAAATGCAAAAGTTTGAATGTATGGATGTTTGTTACTCAATCACGCCAGAAAGGCTGAACGGATTTGAATGAAATTTGGCACGGAGACAGGTTACTTTTTATCTGGCACATATGTTACTTTTTATCCCAGAAAAATTTATGGTTCCCGTGGGATAGATTTGTTTTTGTTTTTCACAGAGCTATCTATTCCATATTAACAGTTAAAATGTACCGTTAAATGACGAACCCAAACAAGCAAGAGTAACTCCCTAATACAAATAATAATATATGTATATACTAGCGACTCACCCTCGCTTCGCTCGAGTTCATCCCTAGGGTGGTATGTATACAACTTCCCTATTTAAATTGGATATTATAAAATTTTTCATTGGTTTTAAATTTTTTTCGTGGGACCCTATTTTTTTTTCTGAAATAAAAGTAGCCTAAGTTACTCCTTATTACATCAGCTATATGCCAGCGAAAGTCCCGTCAAAGCATCCAGCCATTTCAGAGATTAGCCGGAACAAACAAACAGACAGACAAAAATAGTAAAAAATGTTGTTTTGGTATATGTACCGTGTATACATCCATATGTATTTAGTAAAAAGCTGTTATTTTGACATTACATACAGACATTTCAATTTTATTTATCTGTATAGATTTAAAGCAAATATTGAAATGAATAAATTTATAGAGTACCTATGTTTCATTTTGCAACTTAGTATTTTCCGGATAAATGAGATGTAAGATCAGATATAATATGGAAATGATATATTTTTTTCCAAATGCTATTATCGAAAAACGATAACCAAAAATTTATTGCGATTAGTACTGGCTCTTGAGTTAGCAAAAAGTTTTATACTCCTATGTATTGAAATTACGTCTTGGCTTCGTAAAAAATAATAGAGTTAGAATAAAATTGTAGTAAAAATCATTGAACAATAAGTAGACCCATAATTTTGACCCATAAGTAGACAGGTATTTTAAGTAGATCTATAGATTTATTAAAAATACGCGTCTACGGTCCACTTATAAGTAGACCCAAATTTTAATGAAAGAAAGGAGGTGTGAAATCTAATAATCAAACTCATTTTTATCAAATAAACGATAACTTCAGCCGTAACTTATCGTAAAATAAAGGAAAGGGCATATTGTTATTTAAATATATAGAAATTGTGTGGATCATAGAGTTCATTAATGCCTCGATTCTACTCGGAAATTTCATGTTTGAATATCATTTTTAACTTGTTTTGTGTTAACCGCTTGCTAACCTGGCGAAGAAAACCTTAAATGTCTGAGAAAATCGTACTAGTTTTTAAAATATATGTGAAGTCTTCAGTCCAATAACCCCTCTAGTATTAAGAGAAGGCTTGCACCTAAACGTGGGACAGTAAAAGGGTTGGATAGTTAAAAGTATATTTTTAAACAGAAAACTTGTGTAGAAAGTAATAAAAACTATGGCAATAATTTTGACAGTCTTACTCTTGGATATTTGTTCCTCGAGACATAATGTAAGCTACACTCAACAACTGGCCTGAGCTTTTATGAACAAAATCTAGGCGAAAAGGACACAAAGTGTTGTGTAGGTAAAGGCATATTTTATTTATTCCGTCATTATCTTCCCAATGCCCAGCAGTGGGCTTGACTCGAATTGAAGAATGCGATGGAGATCGCACCATATTCACGCTGGTCAAGTGTGGGTTGATGAATTTCACATGTCTTTTGAAAACTAATTAGCTTTTCTGAGACGCGCAGGTTTCTTCACAATTTTTATCCTCTGTAAGGCAAGTGGTAACTATAATAAAAAATATTCGCACATGAAAATATCAGAAGCACGGGATCCAGAATTTGAAGCCGCTTCACTTCACTTGGTTTTCTAAGGAAAGGCGTTACCACTGGGTTACCACTGTATAATAAAGAGATAATGCTAGTCAATTCAATAGTCTAAAATCTAGTGCTTTGAGAATAGAAATCTTTTATATTTTTTTTTCATAAGTATGTCGCATGCGTTAATTATTATTATATTGTAAATAATTATAAATTAAAAAAATTAAAAACCCCCTACGCAAATTAATTCTCATTTAACGATTACACTGGCTTGCGTGATGCACTTAATCGAGTAATCATACGCCAAAGTGCTTTTTCCTTTTACTTTTTCCTGTTACATAATTTTGGATAAGAGCTAATACTCTTACACTGCTAACCCGCTATTAACCAAAAATCGTTAAGGACCACTGCAAGGAAACTGGCTTCCAAATGAAAAAAAAAAACCGCATCGAAATCGGTCCATCCGTTAGAGAGCTACGATGCCACAGACAAACTTAAGCCACCCCTCTTTTTGCGTCGTAGGTTAATGAAATCGAAGTGTTCACATGCGACTTTAAAATAGCTATACTAACTTTAGTTATTTAAACGAAATTCAGATTGTCCTCTAGCAGGTCACTGAGTACATTTTATCTAAAAGAAAATGGATCCCTTTACAATATAGGCTAAAATAATAACGACTTAGTCGATTTTTACCACATTTATTGGCGGGTAAAAGATTTGAATAAGAGTAGCACAATTTATTTTTTATCGCCCTACTACATACGCGAAGTGGCTGTATTTACATATAAATAGGCAAAGACAAGAGTTCAGTACTTTTTTCTTCTCTGTTTGTGAAACGGTTTTTTTTGTTTAGTAGATATTGACGAGAGTCTACCACAAGTTATAATAAACTAGCGACTCACCCTTGCTTCACTCGCGTTCGTACGTTTTACGTTAAAATGGATATAGTATATTATCCTTAAGAGATAGACATATGCGATCGCAGAATTTTCTATACCTATATAAGATACACAATTCCACCATACATTATTTTGTTATATCTCAAAGGGTTTACGCAGCGTTTTCGTTGAAAGCTCCCAGACGACTTATTTTATTCCGACACCTCCAACAATTATCGTTATATTTTAGCCAATGTATACAAACACTTAACAAATTATATACGAAAACCTTCCTCGAAAACTACTCTATCCATTGGTGAAAGCAGCATGAAAATCTTTAGTTTTCTACAGTTTTTGAGTTTATCGCGTACAGACAGACATACAGACGGGGTGGAGGACTTAAAAAGCTTAAAAAAATGATTATTATTAGTTTAACTATTATAAAGGTCGGCTTTTTTCTTTAATTTATTCTATTGTATTTTGTAAATTAAGTGATAAAATGTTAAAGGAAGTGGTATATCAATGAAATGCAAATGATCGATTTGCATACCATACTTTGTTACAAGGAAGCAATTTTCTCACACAATTCAAATATCTTTTACATAATTTACGACCTGTAATATTTTATATGCCCTCTAATAATATTCACTAGGGATGCTCGCGGCTCTGCCCGAGTTATTTATTGTAATTGCTTCGCTCCTAAAGGTCATATCGTGATGTTAGATAGCCTATATAACTTTAACTGCCTCGGTGGTGTAGTGGCTAGCATGTACGGCTGCACACCCGGAGGTCCTGGGTTCGAGTCCCGGGTCGGGCCAAGTTTAGTTATTGAGTCTTTCTGTATAGTAAGTTTCAGTAACAGCTCGGAGTTGGGAAGTTGGCGGTGTTTCACCCCCGTGCCTCGGAGGGCACGTAAAGCCGTCGGTCCTGCGCCTTAACTCTCACCGGTCGTGTCGAGCGGTCGTCCCACCGGAGTATGAGAGTGATAGGAATAGAGAGTGCACTTGTGTCTGCGCGTACACTTGTGCACTATAATATCTCCTGCGCAGTTGGCTAGTCTCAATGAGATTGGCCGCCGTGGCCGGAATCGGCTAGGAGAAAATCATATAACTTGCCTTAAAAATAAAATACATATAATAAAATTGTAACTAAGCCAAATTTGTACATTAAATATTTTTTAGAAAATCTAATTGAAATAGACATTATTATCGATACAGAGGCCGAATCTATAGTTTTTAGAATTTTTGTCTGTCTGTCTGTCTGTCTGTTACCGCATCACGGAAAAACCATTGGAGGGATTTTGATGAGGTATGATGTTAACTGGTTATCCTGGTCAACATATAGGATACTTTTTTACTGCGCGAAAATATCTCAACGAGCAATTCTTGTATATATATATATATATATTTAAAGATATAAACAATGTACGATTTAGGAAGTTAATTGTCTAATGTCTATATATTAGAGAACAACTGTAGGAATGTTTGTGAAAGCTTTATGTTTAACACTGAAGGGGTTTCGAAAATAATCTATTATTTATTTAACGGTCTCTCTTGTCTAGTTGTTAACATGTATGGTTTCAGCTACAGAGGTCCTGGGTTCGAGTTCTAGGTCGGGCCAAACTTAGTTATTGAGACTTTCTGTTAGCCATAAAAAATATTATTTTACTAAAATCTTTAATGTACCTTGACTTCTAGTACTCCTAACTTTCACAAGAAGAAAATTTCAAAGTCATGCCGCCTTTAAGAGTAAAGTAAATTTTTATCAATTAATGAATCTTGATATATGAAACGATAACCGCGCGCAGTAGCTAGTTTATTAAACCAAAAAATGAAATCATTTATACTCTTCAAATACATAAAGCTTATGTCATATTATGCGTGGCAACCTTTTAAAATTAACATATTTATACGCAATTTCGTTATAAGAAATAAGTAGCAGAGTTCTCAAAGATATAAATGTTTTCAAATCGAAACGTGTAAAAATATTACATACTAGCAGAAACCGCGGCTTCGCTCGCGCTAAAACTACAGAAAAACTCTATAAAAAAGGTTTCATACAAGCTTTCATTTTTATATAAGCCCCTATTTTACCCTCTTATGAATTTCGAAAAATGCTAAAACACGTATTTATTTATTACACGTATTTAATTGTATTGAAGAGCATTAATGCCAAGTTTCAAGTAATTCTGATCATACATAATTTTTGGGTTGTATTATAACGTGTTTTCGCGTGGGAATGAGATTATCTTCCGCTGTAAAAGTAGCCTGTCACTCTTAAGCCCTCCAACTAACTCCAAAAAAATCACGTCAATTTGTCACTCCGTTTCGACGTGAAAAAAAGTGTCAAATAAACACACTTTCACATTTATAATATCAGTATGGATATAACTTACATAGTAAAGTTTCAAATGTAAATTAAATTGAAAATTAGACGATGCAATGATTGAAGGATTATATTTAATTTAAAACTATTAATGGCTTGAAAAATTATAAATAATAATAGGTCAATTGATTTAAAGAAATACTATGAAGGTTGTTCGTGTAATATTTCTTTTTGTATTGTTTTTGCTCATTTTTTCCACAATTCTTCTTAACATTCTTCAGTAATACGCTTTTATTGTACTGGTTTAGAACAGGGAATGCTCTAGTGAATAGATTATGAGAAAAAAAGCAATTTAAAGTTTAGAACTTATAATATTTTTATTGTGTATGCAGTAACTTTTATTATGTAAATTTTTGCACAATCCGGTTTGGGTTGCTTTACATTCACATTCCCAGGCATTTCCAGTTCTTTTCGCTTTGGGCATAGATAAAAACGTATTTTAGCGACATCCGTTGAGTATTTGTAAAAACCAGTGATTGGGATTGCAGCTACCATAGACATAGATTCGTTACCAGTTGGTACGTAACAAAAAAAAAACAATTTTTTTAGTTTCGTGGCTCTAGGAGTGTCCTTGGGCACAATTTACTTCGTCAATATCGCGCATAATGGAGAAGGTACGTTATATATAGAAAAAAAAAACAAAAAAAAAAAAACAAAAATTGTGACATTCATCATGACATTGTACAGGCAAGGAACAGGTTCTTTGCCTGTACACCTTTGTGTGTTCCTTCGCTCTCTTTTGTATTTATAATGTAACATAAAGCCCAGTCCAGATCTGCTAGTCTATCTGTGTACAAAATTTCATCCAAATCCGTCCAGCCATTTTACTGTAAAAGGGGTAACAAAGATACACACATTCACATACAAATTGTCGCATTTATACCGTCCGACCGACGATTAATTAGAACACCAAACAAACAATTAAGGACATAAACACTATCCTCATCTATTTACGTTACTTAAGGTGAATTTATGTCCCTATTGCTTTTTGAATACAATATAGTTTAAGCGTTAAAGTTCTGAAACTTGCAAGTTTGGAAGCACGTGCAAATTATTAGAGCTGTACAGCTTTTATTTATGACTGGACGTGGTTACTGTTAAACTTAAATTGTAAGTGAGAGTTATAGAGCGAGAGAGAGAGAGAGAGAGAGAGAGAGAGAGAGAGAGAGAGAGAGAGAGAGAGAGAGAGAGAGAGAGAGAGAGAGAAAGAGAAAGAGTGAAAAAAGCAACAAGTTTATTGTAAGCCTTAATAGCAACCAGTAACACAGTATAAATCTATAAGTACATATGATAAAATTGTAACAAAGCCGAATCTGTACTTTAAATATTTTTTGGAAAATCTTATTGAAATAGTCATTATTATCGATACAGAGGCCGAATCTATAATTTTTAGAATTTTTTTCTGTCTGTCTGTTACCGCATCATGAGGAAACTGCTGGACAGATTTTAATGAAATTTGGTATGGTGATATCTGGTTGTCCGGGTCAATATATAGGATACTTTTTACTGCGGGAAAATATTAGATCTTTGAGAAATCTATACAAAACATTAAAACGTAAGTAAGGACCAACCCGAGCGAAGCGAGGGTGAGTCGTTAGTATTATACTATAGTATAATACCTATGATGATGATGATGTTCTCCTAGCCGATTCCGGCCACGGCGGCCAATCTCATTGAGACTAGCCAACTGCGCAGGAGATATTATAGTGCACAAGTGTACGCGCAGACACAAGTGCACTCTCTATTCCTGTCACTCTCATACTCCGGTGGGACGACACGAGACACGACCAGTGAGAGTTAAGGCGCAGGACCGACGGCTTTACGTGCTCTCCGAGGCACGAGGGTGAAACACCGCCAACTTCCCAACTCCGGGTTGTTACTGAGACTTACTATACAGAAAGACTCAATAACTAAACTTGGCCCGACCCGGGACTCGAACCCAGGACCTCCGAGTGTGCAGCCGTACATGCTAGCCACTACACCACCGAGGCAGTTATATAATACCTATAGTATAATACTAGCGACTCACCCTCGCTTCGCTCGGAAATTCAATGGTTTTTCAAAACATAGTTTCGGTTACGAAGTGTAACCACTGTAGTGCAATTTCGTAGAAATACCCGTCAACCTTAAAACCGTTTCCCATATCTCATATAAAGGTAGTATACCAACTTTAAATATTTCTTTCTACCCTCCGGCTACCCTCAAGTTATAGTCAATATAAAAAAAGAATTATAAATAATAAATTAATATGTAGGGTCATTAACACACAGCACCATCTAATTCCATGGTAAGCTACGAGGCTTGTGTTATGGATACCAGATAATTGATACACTACACATATATAATTTTGAATATATATAATTTTGAATATATATAATTTTGAATATATTATAAACACCCACGACTAGAATACAAACATTCGTGTTCAACACACAAATGAATGCCCCCAGCGAGACTTGAACCCGCGACCATTGACACAGCAAGTAGGATCACTATAAGCCGAGCCCTATATTAAGTTCGTTTTTCAATTCAAGTCAATGCTTATATAATGGCAATGCGTGCTAGTTGAGCACAAATTAATTCTCCAATGTCACGTTGAATGGTGGAGCCAGGTTCGAGGTTGGCGATATTTTAAATTATACCACTGATAGACTACATTAAGAGTTTTAAATATCACGATTTTAATGATATATCTCCGCTTAAAAAGATCTATTCTCATTAGTATAAACGTTCGCTTGAACTGTTTTTTTTTGAAAGCGGTTATGAAAAGGAAACGAGAGCGAAAAGGTTGTTTCATATTTAGATATTATATGGACTATTAAGTATAATTTCTGCTTACCAGTACGTAGCCGTAAGTGGTTATGCTTTTTTAAAAGCTTTTTGAAAATATTATTCTTTATCAATCAATTTACTTTGAACTTAATTGATATTATTTTATACTAGCGACTCACCCTCGCTTCTCTCGGGTTCGTTCATAGTTACGTTTTAACGTGAAGCTCAGAGATGATATTTTTCCCCGTAAAGAGTATCCTATATGTTGACCCGGATACCAATCATACCGAATTTCATCAAAATCTGTCTAGTCCTGTCTGTGACAGACAGACAAAATTTCTAAAAACTATAGATTCGGTCTGTGTATCAATAATAATGTCTATTTCAGTAAGATTTCGACTTAGTTACAATTTTATTAAATGTATAGATCATTATCTGTATTGAATTATCTGTATTGAAATTATATTTTTTAAGTATCTGAGGAACAATCAAATCCAACGATAGCGAAAGCTTTCTATGACAACTTAAAAGCTGACAAAAATAAATCATATCTTACGAAAACTTAACACGCAAGCAGAATGGACCGTCATTAAGCGATTCCCCTGACTAGGTATATCTTAACCCAGAATATATATTAGATGTTGCTACAGCCATAACGTACACAAAGTTTAATATCGACAGCTCGGCATAAATAAACGTTTTACCCTTCTCTGTGGGTTTTTAAGATTATTTTTATGTAAAGAGGCATTGAGGCTTTTTATTTCTAGATATGTACATACATTATATGTACATACTCGTACATATTAATATTTAACATCCATACTATACTTACTAATATTATAAATATCAAATTGTGTTTATTTGTTTGTTTGTTTGTCCTTCTTTCACGTCGAAACAGAGTGACGGATTGGTGTGATTTTTTGTGTGGAGATAGTTCGAGAGCTGGAGAGTGATATAGGTTACTTTTTATCGAGGGACATTATCTCATTCCCACGGGAAAACACGTTATAATACAATCCAAAAAAATATTTATGATCAGAATCACTTGAAATTTGGTATTAATGCTCTTCAATGCAATTAAATAAATAAGCGTTTTAGCATTTTTCGAAATTCATCCCAAAAGGGGGTAAAATAGGGGTTTAAAGTTTGTGTGAAACTACCTTTTTAGAGTTTTTTTTTGTAGTTTTAACGCGAGTGAAGCCGCGGGTTCTGCTAGTAATATAAGAATGATATTATAAAAAGACAAAGTTTGTAAGGGTGTTAGTTTGGATGTAGGGTGTAATCTATGAAACTACAAACGCTCTTCTGAAAATTCTTTCACTAATAGGAATCTGTATTACTGCTGAGCGCTGAAGACTAATTTTTATTTCGATAAAATTAGGTTTACTGGCAGAAATCAATTACTTTAATTATTGAATTTGGAAAAACTGGACGTTAAAAGTTGGCTGCTTTATCAGTGTGAGCTGTCTAAAAGAGACGCCGAGCGAAGCAAGGGTAAGCCGTTTGTACGAAAATTGTACAATATTGAATGTTTTATGAGATAATTTATGTATTTGCTAGCAGATCTGTAATTTTAGCAATGTTTTGATTGCCTGCTATTTAAATGTCTACCATTCAAAGTTCAGGGTGGATGTTAAAAAATATTTATTTAATAAAAAGTATTAATAAATAATAAAATTGTATTTAAAATTCAATATGGAAGTAATTATTTCATGCCTAAAGGTCAATTTTATATGGGACATGAAAATCGGTTCACAAAAATCACTTCTAGTATACAAAATAGATATTAGATTTATCATTATTTTTCATTAAGACCGTTAGCTTTAAAAGAATATTACTATGAAATACAAACGGGAAACCGAAAGATATATTAGCTATATAAGACAAACACGTCAAAGAACTGTTCATAAAACATTCTTTATTGTTATCTATACATATAATAAAATTGTAACTAAGTCGAATCTGCACATTAAATATTTTTTGGAAAATCTTATTGAAAAAACATTATTATCGATATAGAGGCCGAATCTATAGTTTTTAGAATTTTTGTCTATCTGTCTGTTACCGCATCGCAGAAAAACCACTGGAGGGATTTTGATGAAATTTGGTATAATGATAACTGCTTATCCTGGTCAACATATAGAATATTTTTTACTGCGGGAAAATATCTCATCTCTTGAGAAATCTATACTGAATGTTGATATACTAATGGTTGATTCAAACTATCTTCACAACATCAGATCATTCAAATTAAGTTTAGTTATTTAGTATGTCTAAATAGTCTACGATTAAAAACGGATCCTGAACTAAAAGCTTCTTACCCGCGGGTACCCTTTCTCTGTGGGTAAACCCTTTACAACCCATTCGTAGAAACCCTTCCATTAGCATTGACGTACTATTGTCATTTACATATTTTGTTGTATAGAGAGGCAACCTCGAATTCATTATACGTGTCGATATCCGACCGTTAGAATCACAAGATCACGATCTGTTTTAACTTATCGTGATGTTTTGATTATCGTTATTTGGCAAATCTAGAGCCCGTTATATCATCTGTTAAATCTTATTGTGATTTGGCAATTTAGTACCATTTATTTCGTTAATTGAATTACCCTGACATGTTTAGGTATATCAATTCTGTTGGTTTGTTACTGCTGTCTAAATTAGGAGTTCTCTTACTTAAACTAGATTATAAATTCAAAGAAAAAAAAACGGGAAACGAAGTTTTATTTAAAGCATAAAATTTCTGGGACCCATTCATAAAAAAGCGTTCTGAATGAAATTTCCCAATTATTGAATGTACTGAAAAACACTTTGAAGTTGTGTAATACGTATTGCCAGAAATAACGAATAACCTTATTCAATGCTATTTACAGAAGCCACAGTTTATTCTTATACTACAATGGTTTATGTCAGCCGCCTTGGGTCAGCACCGTCATCAAAGGAAGTCATAAATCAAATTATGAAATATCTGAGCTTATCCTTTAAGCTTTCTTATCTAGAAAAAGATAAAAGCTAAATATCCATAAATAATATTCTTTTGTCTCTTACTATGTCTTGACATTGGGTAATAATATAAATTACCGACTTACCGTCGTTTCGCTTATATTCATTCCTAGTGAAAATTAAAAACCAAATTTATACCACTTGAACCGTACAATTTTTCAGGATAAAAAGTAGCATATGTGCTATTCTATACTATAACCTATCTCTGTGCCAAATTTCATTCAGATCCGTTCGGCTGTTTTGGAGTGATTGATTAACAAACATCCATCCATCTAATCTTTTGTATTTATAATATTAATGGCAAGTATTGTACGTATAAAACCCGACTAATTTATTAATGCAAATGTTTGTATATGTGCGTATTTTAGTATTTAGACTATATAACTATACCGACGGAGTCCGCGAAAAAGATGCCAAAGTCAATAATAGTAGCGTAATGTGCTGTTTATGCTACGATTACCAAGTTTTACAGAACGCTTAATTTCTTTAAAAAAATAAGGATTTAAAAAAATGTTACGTTAACAGTCTTAAAGCAAAGGTGAAAATATGCTCTCGCCTTTGTAAAACAGCGTTGAATATAGGAAATAAATGTAGAAAGTGTTAGAATATTTGTATGTGTCATAAAATTTCTTATATTTTATTACTTGGCTTCATAAATAACTTTTTTTATGCTCGTAATAGTGATGTCAAAGGCAAAACAATTCAGTACCTTTTTCTCCTATGATTGTTAATCGATTTTCCTCTCTTCTCTTTTTTTGTTCAGTTGCAACTCAGGAGGTTCACTCATATATTATGCATATATATATATATATAATTTAATATAGACATTTTTTTTTAGGTTTAATAATTTTTAGGTTCAGTTTTTTATGATGCACAAAATCTTAGCCAATAATTATTACCCAAAGTGATTTTTCCATATGTTTATGTATGTAGTTACTGATATATTAAGGGTGCTCTCATTTAGACTTAATGAAAAAAGTTATACCTTTTAGGGGTCCAAATAATTTCAATTTCGAGTATAAAAGCTGTTTAATTTACGCGTTGAAAAGGATATGTAGAACAAGAAAAAGTTTTAGTATGTCTTTTAATTTTCAACCGACTTCCTCAAAAAGGAGGAGGTTCTCAATTCGGCTGTGTATTTTTTTATGTTGCGAATTTCGAAGTCGGTGCCAGCCGATACAAAGCAAAGCACAATGACTTCAGAAATATTTGATTAGGTATGTATAGTAAATGAAGACTACCAATCAGTTATTTTTTACTTTTTAGTGCTTTTATTTGAATTCAGCTTTTATTTTTTGTTAAAAAGTTTTTATTTCTAAGCTTTTATTTTTATTTCTCAAATGTGTCAGGTCAGGTAACTTTACTTATGTCAGTTTCATTAATTCAGTACTTACTTACTGGATGTCGCGTATAATTTTCAAATGTAAGCGCTTGGAAGCTCATAAAAGGCAGGCAATTTAATACATTTAAAAGTATAAATACAACAGACATTCATATAGGGCTAAATCTAAACTTATTTTTTAAGATAGTTTTAGTTTAGGTATTTATTACTACTTGTAAATTATATTTTTTTTATAAATTAAATTAAATAATTTATTTGACTAAATCAATTATATACTTACTTATTCCATGACAGCTTCAATTTGACGAGATTCCAACTTTTTTCTCTGCTAAAAACTATGTATAGATAGCGGTAACTGGTAACTAATAGAGGGAACAGGTGTAAAACTTGACGTATTCGTTAGTCTGGGAAAACGTACCAATATGAAAAATTGAAGCCATTATTATGCATAGGATGGACGGATTTTGATGAAACTTAGTACACAGGTAAATTAATAATTTTGAAAAAAGAAAACTACCTATATTGTCTATAATTTAACGAGATAACCTAACAGATATTCAGCATAGACTTACATATTATAAATATGGTGTCATATTAACTGTGTGGATTTATCGTAAAGTTACTGAAATAAAACAAATACTGATATTTAACCATTTATTTTAACTTGTACATTATATCTACATCACGACATCCATTGCAACAAGAGTTAAAGATAAAAACATAGTATCAATGATATCTATGAACTATATATTCAATAGTATCTATGAACTAGTGAAGCTTAATGTTATATTTATTGCTCTTAATATTCTTATTTACATTATTTACATTTTTTTACATAAATTCTACTTATGTTTAGGATGACATATATTTATAATAAATATCTAAGTGTTTTAAATTCAAAGTAAATTTAAGTTTACAAACAAAAATATAATTATGTTTATCCTGATAAAATATAAAAAAAATATATTTTGTAACATAAAATATTATCATATTGAAATAAATTGCATGATAGTCCAAAAAAATGTTCTCGCCCTCTTTAAATTATAGATAATATGCTCGCGTTAATAGAAATCTAAAAAGTAGACAAATTTAAGCAATTTTGTGGTAAAAACATGTATGTAGTATTTAGCCCTTTTTAACGTCCCACTGCTGGGCACGAGCCTCCCTTCAGTACGAGGGGGATCAGGCCATAGTCCACCGCGCTGGCCGAGTGCAGGGCGGACTTCTCATGTCTTTTGAAAACTTGCTAGGTTCTCTCAGACATGCAGGTTTCCTCGCGATGTTTTCCTTCACCGTTATGACAAGTGCTAATCATGTTGGAAATGATTCGCAAATGAAAATATCAAACATGCAATTACCGAGATTCGAACCCGTTTTACTCGGTTTCCCAAGCGAGCGCCTTACTACTGGTCAGTATGTACACTTCTCATATTTTGTTTATATACTGACCAGTATAGAAATTCAACTTGAACTGGTAGATATATATGAAAGTAGAGAACGAGTTCATATTTCTTTTAACATTGGACTTCAGTATATCTCTTACTTAGTCATGGTATTTTTATCTACATAGCAAAATAGATATCATCTCATAACTGAAAGAGCGCCTGAGTTATTAAAAAAGATGTAAGAGCCATTGTAGATACTCGAGACTGTGTTTGCTCAACGGTATCTCTGTGAATATTTTTAAAATGACGATTTTATAAATAATATATTCGTTCATTATACTAATTTTTTTAAATCAAAATTCAGCACATTCTACAACATAGTATTAGTAGGTTTGATTTCTGTTAAAAGTAAATATTTATAACATACAAACGTATAGACAGCTGCATGATGTTCTGTAAATTATATATTAAAAAAGCAATATTGAAAAAACTTATGGTATATTGTATTGTTTTCTTAAGTTATAAAAATACTAAATCACATACTTAATTTATACTATAAGCCTATAAGCCAGTATTTACAACTTATTCCCTATAGCCGATTGATATCTAAAACACTTAATAATTACGTATTTGTTTTCCCCCTTTGCAAAAAAATCTACTTTCTATATAAAATATCATATCAATCTAAAAATTAAATTATACGCAAAAGTTTAATTAAAAGTGGCTTAGTTTTTATTCAAATTAAAAATATTCTATAACTATATCACAATAAGTCTACATTGTAATTAATTAAGTTAACATTTATACAATTTATATGTAACTAACTTTTATATGTTAAAGTAAGTTTGTTAGAGGGTTAGTTTATTTTTTTATAAGCATCAAAACAGTAACAGATCTACATGATTCTTTTCATAGAGATAATTTCCCAGTTGGAAACTGAAAAAGGCTACTTTGTTACTTTTCTTCCCATAAAAGTTCCCATAGGAAATTATCTTTTGGCAAAAAATATATTTAGATCACTTATAAATGAGTATGAGTTAAGTTTCATTAAATTCTTTTAACTAAAAGTATGCTTTTAACGTAATTAATATTAATTATTTAATTTAAACTGATAGTAACATAAACATAGAGAAAAAAGTACACTTAATGAATTTTACCTTTATACAGTACATAAAGTAATAAAAAGATTTTATATATTAATACGAAGTCAGCGAAAAAATTACTAAAGATCATTTATACTAGAGCACAGTTTTACCTGTACAGCTTTATTTAACTACAGGTAAGTTGAAGTATACATATTATGGAAAAAATTCCCTTAGGTGGTATGATGCCTTGATGGAGCTGGATGGATTATGAAATATTTATAAAAAATAATTCAAACATATTATATTTTAAATATGTTGCTCAAAAATTTTCATCCTTTATAACTGCGATATTTTTTAAGGAGATACAAAAAAATATTAATTTTTTCTCCACAAATATACTTTCTGTTTTATACCATTATAATAAAAATGTACCATTTCTATTTAAAAAAATACTTAAATATATGATTTTTATATGTAATTTTTATTTACAATACATATAAAAATCATATAATAAATACATATTGCATTATGGTTTGAACCTGTAATAAAATCATTAATTCAATTATAATCTTAACGTAAAATTAGAAACGAAAATGTTTCCTACGAAAATTATTATTTGTCTAATTAACTAAGCGATTAATCTGAATAATAAAATCTTGTTAGCAAAATTAGTTATTTTCACAGTCACGTCATGTCGCATGCTAACTGATAGTTAAACTCCGGTTTGACTTCGGTCACTCGAGAAAATCTTTGTTTTTATTGTTTCAATCAATTATATATTAGGTCCTTATTGCGTGACACTCCTTAAAAGTTTGTAAAAGGTATCTGAATCATTAAATTTTACTAAGAGATGTTTACGTAATATTTGTCTTACGTTTACGAGAATATTTGACGTTTTGAATAAAACAATCTTTTCGGATTTTTCCCGACTTTTCGAATGAATTAATAAATTTTTTTATCATAAAATTGTTTACAGATAGTAAAAAGTAGCAACTAAAATTAAAGTATTTCAAATTTTTAAACTCCATTAAAAATAATCAGAATTAATTATGAAAATTGTACGGTTTTTTGATTGCCATTTCTCTTTTCTTCAAAATTAATGCATTATTTTGTGACTACGAACTGTCTATAACAGTTACATATTATATATTACCACTGTCTATAACAGTTACATATTATATAGTCTCTCCTGTGACCATGATTGCTGTAAAGCATTCGAAACGTCGGGAAACAAAATTAAAAGATTCCTCGAAAAAATCCGAAAAGATTTTATTTAAAATGAGAAATGTTTATTTCGACTACAAGATTTGAATTAAATATAAAGTAACATGCCACTAAATTGACTAACATTTATTTTACATGTTTATTAATTATATGATATTATCATAAAAAATATTTTGTTACAATAAACAGAAAGAATAATAACATAAATAAATTACCGACTTTTTATTATTATCAACTATGCAACCGATCAGCCTTTTAAAATGAACACACTATTTACGTATAAATTATAAAAAGATACAGATATAATTGTAGAAAAAATGAAAATAAGGAAAAAGCGCACATTTCAAGCGTATTTTTGTGAATATTTATAAAAAAATGATATATTTTTGTCACAATAATTTTACAATTTATAAACTATTACACATTTGGAAAAATTTAAAATAAGCAAATAAAAAAACTATTTTTAATAACAAAAAAAAAGATATAATATGTTTGTATTTTATTTGAATTTATCTACACTTAAATAGTAATAGATAATTATAATTTTCAAATCCTTATTTCATTGCCAAGATTATGAATGCTAATTTAGCTAACATATTACATATAATATATAACTCTAAAGAGCGCTTTGTACAGAATTATATTACATTAAAAAAAAAGACAAGAAAAGATTTTTTTCTAACTTATATATTTATTTTATGCTAACAACTTTATAATATATTATACTATTTTAAAATTTATATATATATATATATATATATATATATATATATATATATATATATATAAATCACAAATATTACCTATTCATATTTATAGTTTGGATAAGGCTTGCTATACACTTTTATATAATTTAGCTAACTTGGCATTGCTTATGATACCGGTAGCAGATTCGATTCCCGCGTAGTACAATTATTTTATTTGTGTCTTTTCTTTCTCCCTAATGGAAACTCGCTAGGTGCAAGCTATATAATTTAGATAAACTACGTCTTTTGAAATTAAAATTGTCTATATTTCTACATTTATGATTAATTTCATTTATAATTTAATGTACAACAAGCCTTATGCGATGATTACTTAATTTGTTAAAAGGTAAAAATTTAGTCATAAAATTATTGCTTTCATATTATCTTCCCTAGATGCTGTTGAATGAGACTTCAATATTCGGTTGAAGCCAAAAAGCTATCTGTTTTGGGGAAAATTCGTTGTGTAGTATATATTATTATGTTTTCTATTCAATTGAGATAACTTTGGCATATGCCACAAACTTGTTGAAACACGTTTTAACTCATAACATGTTCTCATGTTAGAATCATTTTCGACATGATTGCCACTTGCCTTATGGTAAAGAAAAACGTCGTGAGGAAACCTGCATGTCATCAGAATGTAGTAAATTTTCGAAAGACATGTGACATCTGTCATCCTGTTGACACTTGTCCACAATGATGGATTATGGCATGATAATGGAATGGGAGGGGTCCCATTGATTTCATTTTCATAGAACTTCATATACAAGATTAATTAATACACTTATCTGTTTAAGTCTATGAAATACTAATTATTATAATAGAATCATTTAGTTAGACAAATAAAATCGTTCACAGCACAATTTGCTCAATACTTTAACCGATCATACTTAAGCAACTTCCCTAGCGGCATACGCTTAGATAGTCGTTTTGTGGTAGTTAAGGACTAATTACCTAGGCGGAGTCTAGATTAAGTCTAGGCTTTGATTAGCAACTGTTGTTAGGTAATTTTAGGTTATAAGTAATAGCCTGAAAAATTCAGACTACTTGGAACGCTTCTTATTTCTAAATTTTGAAAAACCAAAGTTATCTCAAAGAATATAAATTATTATTATGCAAATGAAAGGTTCATCGATTTTGTGAAATATATGCCGAAAATATTTAAAGTTACTTTATTTTTTAGGAAAATAATATCTCCTCAAAATACAGTCTACACATTAAAAAATAGCTTTAGATGTACACGCTGAGCTAAAATGAGACTATGTCACGTACTAAAATATCTCATAGTATAAAATATCTATACAAATAATATATAATACGGAAAATCCTTCAATTAAGATATTTTGGAAAAAAAAACATTTTTTATGTAATAATTTTGTCTGAATTTTGCTTTTTTAATTATAATTAATCTTGGCACTAGTTATTAACTCCACGTGTAAATCGATTATAATGTACTTATTCTATCAAACAAAGGATGTTGTACCAGTATCCTTCCAACAACTAAAACAGCAAGGCAGGGCACACATTAGAGTATTTTTGAACGCGTCTCGGAAATCGCGGTTAAAATACGCATATATTAGCGGATTTAATGCAGAATTGAAGTATCCTATCCAGAAGAGAACGCCAACGACTATAGGTGGAGTTTGACACGGTTCACCACAGACGTTGGTAGTCACGTACCTGATAATCAAAATATTGGTGTAAATATATAAAAAAATAATTAAGATCTAATAAAAGAAAAACTTTACAACTGCAGTTAATTAATTAATTAACTTTCGTTTAATACACGTTTGCTGAACTGGCAAAAAATATCTATTTTATTTACAGTATGCGCTACATAAGACACAGAAAAATATTTTTATGTAACTAATTATAGTAACATCTTTTTCTTATACTATTATTAGATTTTTAATTTTAATCATAGTTTCATGTATTCGTTTGAAAAAATTTAATAACCCAATATTGAATACAAAAGTTATAAGTGTAATAAAACCTTAACTCATTACTTTGATATTCCATTTTATTTAAATTCATTGAACTTTTTTCATCTGCTAAGTTTTTTCCTACATATTAAAATTATCTTAAATACTAATTTTGCCCGCATCGCTACTTGTGTAGTAAGTCCATCAAAAGAAAAGTATATGTCATACCATAATATAAATTATAAAACGTATAACGTTTTTACGTAACGCGCAACTTTAAATGAAGATAAGTAAACAAATACTAAGCAACTTACATGTATGCATGTATGTATGTATGTATGTATAGTATATACTACTATACATGTGAAAGTATAAAAAAATACAGTAAATGTAAACGATTATACTAAACAGAAAAAATATAAATATAGTATAAAACTTAAAAATATCTGGAAAGTACCTATATAAATAAAAAAAATGAAAAATAATAAAATTAAAAAGTACTTTAAAAATTACAGAAATATGTAGTAAAATAAACTAATTAATCAAACAGTAATTATAGCGCACTAATGTGTATTTCAGGAAAAGGATCTGACTCAGCATAGTATTACTAGAAAAGTAACTTCATAAATAGCTAACTACAAGTGATTGTGTTGTAATTTTATTCTTTAAATTATTACAGATGTTTACATATTTCTTATCTAAATAAAAAAAATATATTATCTAAATATATTATCTAAATAAAAAAAAATCATAAATAAGAGATAATTATAACAATTATATTAGAAAGAACAAGAAAAAAAGGTAAAATATAATCTATACTAATATTATAAACAGGTAAAATTTGTGAATTGTGAGTTTGTGTCTTTGTAGGGGGTAATCTCTAGATCTACAGAACCGATTTAGATGAAATTTGGTAAGAAGATAGTTTGAGACCCTGGGAAGGATATAAAATATTTTTTATCCTGGAAATCATCTCTTAAAGGGGTGAAAATGGGGATGAAAATTTGTATGAGGGTGAGTCGCTCAGTGGAATTATAAAAAAAACACAGTTACAACATATATTTTGTATATATGTATTGTAAATATGGAGGCTAGTTTAAATGTGCCAATGAACTACGAATAAAAATTTAAACTTTATAAATCTAAATCAATAATTACCATTTAACTCTCCGTTAAATCCCATTTAAATGCTATTAATATAATTTACTTACCAGAGAAAAAACGGTAGCCAGCATAATAAAAATACGCCAACAATAATCCCCAGTGTGCGAGCGGCCTTATGCTCCGCCCGCCATGACTTGCCAGCGGCTCGAAGCGATGCACCTAAGTAATGAAATATTCATTAGTATCATAATTAATTATATATTAAATGGGACTTTTATTATTATATAGAAAGTTGTATCTCGAAGCACATGATATCTTTACTATAATTATGGAGAGTTCTAATGTTTTTATTTAGCTGATTATTTTTGTACCAACTTCAGTTATTTAATTTAAGTGTTTGCTTGCGATACCTTTGTCAATTTGTAAACCTATTTTGATTTTTTTTTCAAGAATTACTGTAATTTTTTGAGTAATTTTGGACTTAGTGTACATATTTAAATAAAAAAATTGAAGTGAACCTCAAGTATTGGAAATAAGCCGGAAAGAGTCTGCCTTAAGAAACTATTATCTAATACAGATACTTCAAAGATTTAGCGGAAATTGATGACTTTAGAGGAATGTCGACTTTTAGGAAGAAATTATCCACAATCAAAAACAAATAGTAGATCCAACCACTGTATACTCCTCTAGTTAAAAAAAACTTTAATATAAATACAGGCTTCTATAATAGAGCTTTACTGAAGTCATATAATCATACATATATTGTATGTATTGTTATTTTTAAGGATTTCATAAATAAACACAAAACATCCAACCACAAAGACTTTTCTACTTTCTATTTGTAATTTAACTAAATCCATCTCAGTTAGACAGCATTGAAAATAAGAGCACGGAAAATGTAATACGTCGAGTTTGAAGAGAAGCTTGGAGAATTGCAACTCTACAATTTGCATATCGATGTTCCGCAGCGGCAATTTTATACGATGGTTATTGGCTGGTATTATTTTATTTATATTTTATATAGAGTTTCTCTTTTGATATTATGTATCTGAACAGTGTACGTTCATATATACAGTAAAATTGTAGTGGGTTCGTACTACATCAACCCCTAAGTAAAGGGTTCAAAGTAGAAACCTAAACACATTCATTAATCAGATGAAAAGTACAAAATACTTTATTAAACACTATTTCCATATTGGTAAATTCCAGCACAATAAGCGGCTTTATCGCTAATGGAGTGATCTCTTCCATGCGACTGTAGAGGATTAAATAGAAGGAGTGTATACTTAATATATATAGACATATACATCATACTTTTTTCTCTCTCTCTCTCTATTATGTCATTTCGTTTTTAATGCCTTACAGTGAGGTATGGACCTCAATCGCAATCTTCAATGCGAAGGAAAACCCATCGTCCACCATGCTGGCCAAGTGCGGGTTGGCCGAGTTCATAATATTATGTCTTCGAAATCTAGTTAGGTTATAACAGACATGCCTCACGATGTTTTTCTTGATGACTCGCACATGAGAATGTCTGAGGTGCGAGACCCGGGATTTGAACCTGCTTCCTTACACAAGCAAGCGTGTTATCACCTAGGCTACCACTGCTTTCACTACTACTCTAAATAGTTCAGTAGTAAAATACTCACCTGCCATATATAAAAAGAAAACAAAATGATAAAAATAATAATATAGCAAAAAAGGATAATAATATAAATAACTATACAAATTGACACCTTAATTTGCAACCCAGCCAACTCCACATTTCGTTAAGAAATATTTTCTGGTTCAGATTATATGCAACAGTAATTCAATAAGATTATTTTAGTAGGATCTTACAGTATCAAAAATAACAGTTTACGATATTTCTACCAACTGTATTTTAGATTTTTTAATGAGTAGTGTAAAAAAATATTATAAAGCTTTAAGTGTCTCCTGAAAAATTTGCTCATATGGCATTAGCTGGTTTGCCAATTAATTCCCAACTCCGGGTTGTTACTGAGACTTACTATACAGAAAGACTCAATAACTAAACTTGGCCCGACCCGGGACTCGAACCCAGGACCTCCGAGTGTGCAGCCGTACAAGCTAACCACTACACCACCAAGGCAGTTAATATGTATATACCCTAGCTATATAGCTTAAAAAAGAGAAATACTTATTTCAGCAATTTGTTAAAATATAAAGCTATTTCATGAAATGGAAATATAAATGAAGTAACAAGTACAGCCACGTAGGCCCACTAGTATTATATTGTTAAATGTTAAAAGTTATTGCGACAATATCTATTAAACCTCTAACTATACAAGAGCTATCTACTTTTTTATGGCTAGTGGCTATTAGAAGGCACTGGAATTGAAAGGTGCACAGACTTAAAAGCTCATTACGTTAGTCATTGACATTTTTCATAAGCAGAGTAAATTGTTTTGTATGAGTTTTGTTTCTTTTGTTTTACATTTTATTAAAGAGACTGAATGGAAATTGTTTTTCTTCTTTCATTTAAATATGATATGTATATTTTTATTCATATTAAATCAAATTATATGTACTTTATTTAAATAGACTTTTACAAGCACTTTTGAATCATCATCATTTCTACATTTAAATTAAATGTATCATATCATCATTTTTACATTTAAATTAAATGTCTGTATGTAAGTCTACGAGGAATTTACCACCGGCTCGGAAAGCAGTTCTGCTGAGAAGAGCCGGCGAAAAACACAACAGTTGCTCTTTTAAAATAATATTTGTTTACAATATTGCAATACAATAATTATCTACTTATCCTACGTGAGACCCAACCAGACATTAGTCCCGTCCCACACATTGATATCTGCAAAGTATTCCGTTATGTGTAATTAGCTTTATTGAATAATATATTTTTAATTTTAGACTTAAATGGCTTAAACTGGAAGAACTATTACTAATTAATACTAAGTTCTGTTTGAGCACTATCTAAATCTTAAAACAAAAAATACCTTGCTATGTGTAGAGTATAATAGCTTATTATTAGTGCATGTATTGCATACAAGAAAATAAAACAAGTATAATTTATCCGTCTTCTTTCATCTTCTTTTCTTTCAAATATGAAAAATACAGATAGTTGTGGGCTTAAATTGAAAATTCCTTTCCTAAATAGAAAACGAAAAATATGTTACATTACTTTGCTATTTAAGTGCCTGCACTGCCATTATTCTGTAATGTTAGGTAAGATACTCGTATTAATTGTGTTCTACCAAATAACTGTACTCTCAAAGAATACTAACATATTATGGTAAGTTCCTATTAAGCAAATTCATTTCGTTTGATTTCTAAGAGCGTTGGAGGCCTATCTATTACATTTAATTAAATTATAATATGTTATTCATCTCTATCTTTGACGGTAACACGCTATTACGAAGTTTGGTATTTCGATCATATATGTATGTTAAGTTACGTTTCTTGATCATTATAAGGCACCCTTAATCTTTGTTGGTACCCTATGTTTATGGTATGGTAATGATAAAACAAATAATATATGAATTTTTTTTATGTGTCTAAAATAATGAATTGCAAGGAATTTTATTTGTAACTATTATTATTGTCCATTTTTAGAAAAAAATGACAACGTCTAAACAAAATTTATTGTGTCTTCAAAATTTATTTCAAAATATATCAGAAAATTACATTAAACTTTAAGTAATACTATAATAAAATGTTTCAAAAGAAAATAATATAGGAATAGAAAAATAATATGGAATATGCATATTACAAGATTGCTGGGATAAACAATAGCATTCCCAAGGAGGGTAGACGTCAGGCAGGCGTGAGGCGGCCGGTCGTAAATCTTTTGCCAAATCCTATCAGCAGTACAGATGATGTACTGCGCCGACCCCAAGTGATTGGGAAATGGACAGGGAGATGATGGTGATGATGATTACCATCAGGCTTCACTCGGGTAGGTATTGTAATGACTCTGCTTTGGTATTATATATTGGAGAATATATAACTCTTTCATACATTTGTAATCAAAACTTGCCACTTCAAAAACAAAGCAGCAATCTTGTAAAAATCTAGAATATTTTATCTTGGTAATACTTTTGAGCTATATAGAAGTATAAAAGTATTTAAAACTTTATTTCATGGTGATAAAATCTAATTTCAAATAAAAAGGAAATCCCCAAGGAAAGACTATTGGAAACGGATCGCTTGGATTCATTTGGTTGGATAAAATCAGTTTGACAGTTATATATAGACTTTCTAAGTTAGTTGTGTGTAAAATTTGGTCTTCAAAATATATCCTTAGTAATATTATAAATAAATATGTTTCTTTATTGTCTTCTAATTTTTAAGTAAAACCAGAGCGTGGTTTTTGTATTATATGCGGTTTTTTTTAAAGTCCTACTGCTGGGCTTCCCTTCAATACAAGAGAGGCTAGTTCACCACGTAGTTCACCACACAGGCCAAGTGCGGGTTTTCGGACTTCATATGTTTTTCGAAAACTCCCTAGATTCTCTAAGATATTCAGGTTTTCTCACGACGTTTTCCTTCACAATAAAATATATGATAATCGTTTTGAAAATGATGCACACATGAAAACATCACAGGTCGAAAACCCACATTTTGAAACCTAAAACCTTGGTTTCTTAAGTAAGCGCGTTACAATTGGGCTACCTACCACTGAACATTACATACATTTCAACATAAAAAAACTTACAACAGAGTGATTCTAAAAGGTCAATAAGATAAATTAAATTATAGTGACAGACAACGAGTTTCACTACAGTAGTATGGCAGATCAAGGCCTGATCCCTGTCATATTGAAGGGAGGCCCGCGCCAGCAGTGGGACGTTAAAAATGGTTCAATACATACACACAAAACGAAATTTTGACGTATGTATTAAATTAACCCATAAAGATCATTAAAACTACCGACAGATAGCAATCACATTACCGACAAGTTTCAAAGAGATTTATCTGATTATACAATGTCTGACCATATTCATTCCCTCACACGATGTATCGCTTTTATCTTATATCTTTCATTACTCACTGCTCTACATTTATGAGCGAATAAAGTTTTTATTTTTCATTTTATACAGTCTGTTAAAATTTTGCTAGATTTGTTTGATTATTCAAGTTATATTTTTAAACTATACAAATAACCTTAAAATAAATTTCATTTATACAAAAACTAGCGACTCACCCTCGCTACGGTTGGGTTTGTCCCTACTTACTTTTTAAAGTTTAGTATAGATTTGTCAGTGATGAGATATTTTCCCGCAGTAAAAAGTATCCTTTATGTGACACAAAAATATTCTATAACAAATGTCATCAAAATCTATTTAGTGGTTTTTTCGTGATGCGGTCACAGACAGACAAACAAGCAAAAATTCTAAAAACTGTAGATTCGGCCTCTGTTTCGATAATAATGTCTATTTCAATAAATTTTTTCAAAAAAAAATTTAAAGTACAGATTCAGCTTAATTAGAATTTTATTATATTCATAGATTTTAAAAATTGACAGCTTATAATTATGTTTTTGGAAACTGTTTTAATTTAAACGGTTTTAGTTTTTATATTGTTTTTTTGGTAATAAGAGAAGATAAAAATTAGATAATGTGGAGAAATTACCTATATTAATGCTATATTAATGAGTTATATTTATTATATAAATTAAGTCATATAACTTTACTTCTTTGGGTACAAATATGTATAAGTTAGTTTTTTTGTGAATTTAAAAATGATGTTCCAGTTCCTATTCATACTCGTTCAATTAATAAATACAATATATAATAAAAATACGTCACTCTGTTTCAACGTGAAAGAATGACAAACAAACACACTTTCACATTTATAATATTAGTATGGATTGTAATTATTGTGAATAACCAACCTACTATTTCATATAACTTTTACCTTGAGAATTAAGTTCGGTAGCAGCTTTAGCATAGTCTCTCGTAGCAACAGCTGATGTACAACTGGGTCTCCACCCAGATGGTGGCTGTCCACTTGAAGACCTCTTGTTAGAACCTCCTGAACAGTATCCAGAACTTGCTGTGTCGCAGCTGATATTTACAGACTTTCTAGGGCTGGCTTCTTTACTTTGACAAATATCTCCTAAAGCCATCACAACTTCCCCACCTGACTCTGGTTCTTCTGGACCAACTTCAGTAAACGTACTGTAGTTAGGACTTATATCTGATGGCCTTCTATCAGGATGTAAGTAATGTGAATGGTGTGCACTGTGAGACGTGTGTTTTATATGGACAGAATTGAGCAAAATATTTGATGATGTCCTTGTCAACGCTTCTCTCTGCCTTATCGCCTCTCTAAATATCTTACAATACATTGATATCATCACAACACTTGGTATCCAGAAGGAAACACTAGATGATATTATAGCATAAACCATATTGACTTTAAATATACAAATATCAGGATGAGATCTTCTCTCTTGTCGATGTTGTTCCGTAGTGTACCATCCCATGAAAATTGGTACGAAACTAATGAAGGCTGGCCAAAGCCAAACATTTGCAAGCATGAAACATACTGTTTTGTGTGTCATTGTGACAGGATATTCCAACGGTCGAACTATAGCATAGTATCTATCAACAGATATGCAACATAAGTGAAGAATTGAGGCGCTAGAGAAATAAACATCGAGTGAATTGAAAATATCACAGACGATAGGCCCAAAAAGCCAAGTGTCGGTTAGCTCAGCTGTTGCGTTAAACGTCATCGCGCATAGTGCGACCAATATATCAGCGACGGCAAGGCTGACGACATAATAGTTGGTGATAACTCGAAGTTTTCGATGACGATGGACAGATATGATAACAAGAGCATTTCCAAGGAGGGCTCCAAGAATGATTGTGATGAAGATGAGTCCTTTAAGAATAAGAGAGATGGTATGCCAGGTTTCGGGCGCGGCAGGTGGCAGCGTTGAATGTAGTTCGTGGAGTAACGCTGGCTCCGTACCGCGCCCGCGTAGGTCTACCTCCCCCCGCAAAGCGCCATCTGTTAACAAAATATAATTAAGTTGAACAATTATTTATAATAGTAAAAGCTAACAATATAAATAGAATAAAAATATAACTTTTATAATATTAAGACTTTCTTATTTTCATCTGTTATTATAATATCTCCTGAAACATATAAAATGTCGTTTACAAATTTAAAATTTTTGATCTTCCGGCTGAATTTGGAAATTATTCCATACAAAGAAATATTTCCTGATAAAATAATATTTTATGAGTACTTTTAGTTTTATTTTGATACTAAATAGTTTTATCTAACGATTATTTTAACGACACGTTTTTTTTGACAACACGTTTGGCTCAGTTTGTAGTTACCTTACTTGCTGTATCAGCGGTCGCGGGTTCGAGTCCCGCTGGGGGCATTCAATTGTGTGATGAGCACTAATGTGTGTACTCTAGTCATGGGTTTTTATGTTTATAATATGTATATATTTAAAGTTATATATGTGTATCAACTATCTGGTATCCGTAACACAAGCCTCGTAGCTTACCATGGAACTAGATGGCGCTGTTGTAATTAATGCCCCCATATATTTATTTATTATTATTTATTTATTTAATTAATTAACTTTACCTGAATCCTCCTTAATATTCTCTTTGAATGCTTTTTTGCAGCATTATTTGAAATTGTAATCAAGATACTTCTAAATTGATAACTTCAATACGTTTAAACTTATAAAGTAATATTTCGCTAAGTGTAAATAAACATTTTACGTCTAAGTTTCATAAAAGGACAAATAATAAGATACTTATAAGAGAACAGAATGGAAACTCAAATTTCATGTAAAGCAAGTTTTAATGAGGGTGGAATGCAGACACTCTTCAAAACGAGTCCATTCGTACGCGAGCCTATAAAATAGATATTTCTAAGCTATACAAGAATATGAATACTATTCTCTTTTTAACAACGTGAAAGTGCTTAATAAGGTAATTTTTTTTTGAATTTTTTAGACAGTTTTTAGGGTTTCGTATGTATGTAAAAAGTCAAGACAAGACACTGTTACTAAATGTATGTATATCGTTTGTCCTTCGTCTTTTGTCCTTAAAATGTTGACTTTAAAAAAAATATGTCGGAGACCAATCATAATCACAACTAATCGGAACGCGAGCGCCACCTTTTTGGGCTCGAAAGAGTCTACTTCGTGACACTCGACCTGGCTCGGCTGAGTTACGCTTGGTCGGTCGCACAGTGAACGCTAGTAGAAACTGTCTTGCGTTCCGTATTGTCTATACGTGGTAATAGTGAAGTGGTATATGGCTGTGTAGTGAAGTGCTGTGTAACTATGTACAAAGTGATTATTGTTCATTTGAAATACAACTTTGATTGCAACGACTTTTATTTGAACCAACACTTCCCGTATAACGCCCACTGTATGAGTCATGATAAAATAATGGAAAATAATAGAGAAAATTAATGCTGCTTCGATAAATATAATATTTAGAAAAAGATGGAAAGTCAGAGGTCACTAGGACGTTTCTCGCTTGTTGCGAAGGCTTATATCCTTCATATAAGTGATTATTTAGGCCCCAATATTAAATTTTATCTCAGATACACGTTTTATTATCTCGATTCTATTTAATATATAATGTCCTAGATCTTTCGGAGAAATTGTTCTTTTCTACCTTGTCATTATTTAGACATAATTGAAATATAACTTAGGTGTAGAATATTAGTTTTATATTATTAGTTATAAAATGTATACTAAACTAACGACTCACTCTCGCTCCGCTCGGGTTCGTCCCAAAGTACGTTTTAACGGTTAGTATAGATTTCTCAGAGTTGAGATATTTTCCCGCAGTAAAAAGTATCCTATCTGTTGACCCGGATAACCAGCTATCGTCATACCAAATTTCATCAAAATCTGTCCAGTGGTTTTCTCATGATACATTCCCTGACAAACAGACAGACAAAAATTCTAAAAGCTATACATTTGGCCTCTGTATCGATAGCAATGACTATTTCGATAAGATTTTTCAAAAAAAATAATAATAATGTACAGATTCTACTCAGAATTTTATTATATGTATAGATTGTTATTTTTTAAGACAACAGATTTCAATAAAATTTTATTCAGAGCTATTAATATTTGAAATACAAATTTGTCAATATAGACTAACATAAATAATAATAATGACAATATTTATTGGAACAAACCCAATAAAGATTACGTTAGTTGAAAATTGTGTTGTAGGCAATAACGCTTACTTCCAAGATGTTTGAACGATTCTTACAAAAATACCTTTTACATGTACATTGTACATATAACATAATTTTCCATTATAATACTTATTAAAGAGTACTGCCTCCTTGATCTTGATTGTGTTTATGTACGGTTGCCGATCCGAAGGCCCTGGGTTTGAATCCCGGGTCGGGTGAATATAGATAGGAAGTCAGCGGTGATCAAGTACCGTGTTTTCCAGATCACCTTACCAATCCTGCGCCTGATCTGTCTCCGATCGAAAGTCTTTTTATGTCACACAACATGTTATATGTGCATAAACGCACTTTATTATGTGTCCAGCACAATCATATTAAGGAAGTCCACCAGGAGAATATTATTTTATTAAAGAACAGAACACGAAGTAAGTATTCACAATAGAGTAAAGTTTCACGATTCCTACACTTCATACAATAATAGGGACTAGTGTTAGCGGTTGAATTTCAATCTTAATCGTTATTGAAAGTTTGAGGAAATCAAATATGAATAGAATTTTGCTACCTACATATATAAAGAAAAACTATTTCCAATATATATATATGTATATATATATATATATATATATATATATATATATATATATATATATATATATATATATATATATATATTGATAACATTAAAGCTCGTCAACATCTATAAATCAATGTAAAAAAAGGGAAAATCAGCTGATAAACATAGGAGAAAATCGTACTGAACAGTTTGTATTTGCCTATTTATATATGTATAATAATAGCAGATGAATAAACGTATGTGATTATTCAGTATGTGTATGAAAAAAACCGATCCGACTTTCCGTTTCGGTGTCAAACAGATAAGTTATCATAATACAAATTCATAAAAACACTTTTGCACTTACAATATTAAAGACTAAGCCTTCTTTACTTATAATTAAGGAAACCTTCTTTACTTAATTTTATAAATGAAAAATTGTACTAAGAACTTATTCACATTAAATACATTTAAAAATTCAAAATGAACGATATTTTCAACACAAGCTTTAAGTAAATTTTAACATGAACAAGTTATTTTATGTATTTCCACCTGTAAATCTCCCAAAAGCTCGCTATTCGACCACAAAGCTCTCAACAACTTAGCACTTTTAAGCTGATAAAGTGTTGCCAGTTTTCAGTACAGCCTTTAGTTACAGTACAATATTTTGAATGCCGCAGAAAAAGCTGTGCTGCGGTTTTCTTTTCATTAAGTTGATTGAGAGTGAAATAAACAAAATTTCGTATTTTTATAAGTTTTTATTTTAATTGTTATTGAATTTTTTTTTAATTGGTTGATGAAAATAAGTAGTAATCATAGCATGTTGTCCTAGGAACATTTTGCACATTATTACCTAAGTTGAAAGGGATAGGGAGAGTGAGGAAGGAAAATAGCGATAGAAATTAGGTAAAAATTTTTGGTCTAATCGGCCAATTGATATTAATTGTAATCGGGGATTGCTGCTACGGTCTACTCTGCTATTTGAGAAGTACCAGGAGCAACCATCACCTACGAGAGCATCTCATTACTCCACGCTCAACTGAATCGACAAGGTGAACATATATGGGGATATTCATACTGTCTAAAATGTCAATGTCAAATTTAGTATGTAAGAAAAAATAATTATCTGTGGCTTGTGACTTGTGTTTTTTTTTCATTCGAGCTAATTAAAGTGTGCTGTTCATTTTTTGGAGTTTTATTTAAATCGTTAAAATATAATACTTACCCTAGCAAGGCACAAATTATTAAACAATTTGTGTAGTGTATGTAGTGGTATAATCCATACATATAATAAAATTCTAACTAAGCCGAATCTGTACATGAAATATTTTTTGGAAAATCTTATTTCAATAGACATTATTATCGATACAGAGGCAGAGTCTATAGATTTTAGAATTTTTGTCTGTCTGTCTGTCTGTTTATCTGTCTGTCTGTCTGTTACCGCATCACGATAAAACCACTGGACAGATTTTGATGAAATTTGGTATGATGATAGCTGGTTATCCGGGTCACCATATAGAATACTTTCTACCGCGGGAAAATATCTTATTTCTGAGAAAAAATACAAAAACTGCAATGTAAAAGTATACTAATATGTAAAACTTGAGAATTTGGATTTAGGTCATCTGAACGCGGGCGGGGCCGCGGGCAATGCTAGTTATAGATAAATATATACAAACTTATGTAATGTGTAAATACAAATATGTAGTGGTAAAACTCATTAGACAAATTCGAAACACATGCAGTATGTTATGTTTAATTAGTTCGATAAAGTTTCATAATAGTTTTGTAAAGTAATAATTAGAATATGGAATGGTCAATTGTAAATAGACTAATATCATAAACAAGTATTATATTGATAATCCTATATATAATAAAAATAAATAAATATATTGGGACATTACACACACCACCATCTAGTTCCATGGTGAGCTACGAGGCTTGTGTTATGGATACCAGATAGTTGATACACTACATATATATAACTTTAAACACATACATAATATAAATATAAACACCCGTGACTGGAGTAAAAACATTCGTGCTCATCACACAAATGATTGTCGTCCGGCGGGACTCGAACCCGCGACCGCTGGCACAGCAAGTAGCTTCACTACAAACTGAGCCAAACATATAAGCGTTTGTTAGGTTTTTTCATCAAAGCTAGAATCTACATATTGATACTAGGATTGGATCGTATAGATCAAAAAAATTCAGCTCGACAGAGAATGAACAAAATATTGGAATGAAATTTTTCTATATGCTAGTCCAATTTGCTACTGTTTAGATTAAAAGAAATAAAAATGTTAGTGAAGCAGAAGGGTGATGTATTAAAAAAAGACAAGTACTTGAACTGATTATATTTGAACAAACGGACAGAGTTTCGGCTTACAACTTAACAATGTTGTCAAAACTAGTCAAAATGAGCTTGCGGGGCATTATATAGCTTTACCCCCACCGGAGGCATCCGGTAGCTGTAGTGGTGGCTGGGCATGGCTTGGATTGGCTGGTTCGATTGGCTCGCTATGATAGGCTGTGGCAGTGTAGCGTAACATTCGGCCGTCCTGAAACAGTAATTGCTCCCGCAATGGGAGATAGATTGGTTAACTTTCAAGTAGGTCAATTAGATCTTCAGTTTCAAGTTGTTCATCGGAACTGCTAGCGCTGTCAGATATAGGAACCGTACTATGATAAGGTCTTAAAGAGTCCGCTGCAGCTAGGCCTGTATAAGCTTTATAACCTCGGACTCCCTTTATACTACGGATCCTATATCTGTCATTGCCCACCACCTTGGTTACAATATATGGACCTGAGAAAATGTCATCAAGTTTAGAGTTTACTTTTGTTGTGCTGTTTGTCGGCGCCTGTCGCCAAAGAACTAAATCCCCCTTACGATATATACGACTAGTTTTGCGTTTTTTGTCAAAATTACGTTTCATCCTATCGCTTGTTATCCTTAGATGAGCACTAGCTTTGTTACGCCTAACCTCTACTGGCTCACCAATGATTTCATCAGTAACTACATCGCATCGCGGTCTAGCGCTTTTGGCAAACATCAAATCATATGGCTTATAAGTTGTACTTTCATTTGCAGTATTGTTAATACCCCACAGAACGTCAGGGAGACAATTCGCCCAATTATTCGCAGCCTCGCTAGGGTCTGTGGTACGTAAAGCATTCAGAATGGTACGATTAGTGCGTTCAACTTGCCCATTGGCTCTAGGGCATGCAACCGAGGTCAAGATATGCTTAAACTGTTTATCAGCTGAAAATTTTTTAAAATATCTACTGGTAAAGGCCTTTCCATGGTCACTTACTAGTTTATCAGGATATCCGAATAAGCTGAATATTTTTTTTAGTGTTCTAATAGTTTCTACAGAATTTACTGTTCGAGTGGGCTCCGCAATAACAAATTTTGAAAAAGCATCCGTTAATACTAGCATGTACTGATAGCCTTTAGCAGTCCTACAAAAGGGGCCTAAGTGGTCAACGTGAACCATGACCATGGGCTGTGTGGGTTTGGGAATAGGAAACAATTTTCCTTCTTTTCTTCCATGATCTCCCTTGCCATAAGCACAATGGAGACATGCAGTAACATACTTTTTAATGAAGCGAGTCATTTTTGGAAACCAGTAGTCTTTTTTTATCAAGTCAATGCACTTTTGGAAACCCACATGCCCAATATCATCATGGTGCATTTGGACCAACTTCCATCGAGCTAATGCTGGCACTACAAGACGATTGCCATACAACGTTTTTCGATATAATCTATTATCTAAGAAAACATAATCGTTAGTAATTTCAGTTGCAGCTGTGCCATCCCTAAGCTGGTCAATGATTCGTTTCAATTTATCGTCCTGGTACTGGACTGTATAAAACCAGTCTGATAGTTCAAGGCGATTGATATTCACAGTATCGACTGGGTTTCTACTTAATGCGTCTACATGTTTCATTCTCTCCCCAGGTCTATACTCTACACTCATATCAAAATCTTGGATCGACAGCCACCACCGAGCTATACGTGGGATTATGTCACGTTTAGTTAAGGTGGCGCGAACAGCCGTACAATCAGTCACGACTTTCACATGTTTTCCTACAATATACACCCTAAATCTACGTAATGATTCGACTACGGCGAGCGTTTCGAGTTCGTAACTGTGGTACATACTTTCTTCTTTACTTGTCACCCTACTGAAATACATGACAGGTCGTAAGGAATTATCAATTTGATTCTGTAATAAAATGCCTGCAATACCTAATTTACACGCATCCGTATGAATCTCCGTTGGCAACATAGGATCGTACAAAGCAAGTATAGGTTTTGTACACAAACACTGTTTTAATTGTTCAAAACTATTATATTGTTCATTGCCCCAATTCCATACTGCATTTTTCTTTGTTAAATCCGTTAGAGGGCGAGCAACTATTGCGAAATTTTTAATAAATTTACGGAAGTAACTACATAACCCTATAAATTGACGTATGTCATGAACGTTACTAGGGGTAGGGAACTGTGACACTGCTGCCAACTTTGATTCACCAGGTTGAATGCCATTCGATGAAATTTCATGCCCTAAATATGAAATTTTATTTTGTAAAAACGAACACTTGCTCATATTTAGTTTTAAATTTTCTGATCTTAATTTATTAAGAACTTTCTTTAAAATATTTAATCCCGATTGTACGTCAAATGATGGCAACAATAAATCGTCTAAAAATGCTAGTACTTCATAATCGTTACAAAAGTTATTGCAAAATATCGATCTACCGTCTTTTGAACTGTCATTGGCATTCCGTATTGAATCTACGATCTTATTCATAAGTCGCATAAACACTGAAGGTGCATTAGCTAGGCCAAATGGAACACGTGTATATTCGTAGTGACCCTGTTGTGTTATAAAAGCTGTTTTATATGTATCTTTAGGATCGATTTTAACTTGATGGTAACTTTGAGCTAAATCAAGACTTGTGAAGAAATTTTTACCAGCTAATTTTGAGACCTGGTCCTCGATGTTTGGCAATGGATACCTATCTTTGACTGTTATAGCGTTAAGTGCTCGATAGTCAACACAGAGTCTTCGATCACCGTTTTTTTTCTTTACAAGAATAACTGGGGAAGCAAAACATGACTCAGACTCTCGAATTATACCTGCATCTAATAATTCGGAAACTTTAGACCTAACTATCTCCTGTTCACTAAGTGATAAGCGATAAGGTTGGCGGTAAATAGGTTGTTCACTTGTTAATGTAATTTTCATTTGTAATAAATCTGTACATCCTAAGTCTTGTGTTTTATTTGCAAAGCAATCACTGTAACTAGTTAATAAAGTAATTAAACTATCGTGATCTTTCTTATTTATTGGACCTGACTTTATATCATCTATGTTAACTCCCCCAATAGCTTTAATATTGGCTAGACTAGTATGGCACACAGATGCTATAGGATGGCTATCATAATTGGCTTTGGCTATAAATGACGATGGCAAAGTGTAATTTTGTAGACTAACCTGAGCGTCCGATGGCGGTGTCGTAATGCAGCTGTCGGCTCTGGTAAGCACTTCGCCTTGTTTCCAGATGATGTTTTGCTTACCATTGTTAATGATCTTCATGTACCCGACGGTGCCTTGTAGCAGTGTGGCAGGAATTGAGTAGGATACACCTTGCAGCTCATAATGTTGTGGAGTTGTGACGACATCGTTACCTTCATCATTATCCAGCACGTTGACTTTAATTATAGAAAGCCCAGGTAATAGACACTCTTTTCCTGTAGTGACAACCTTGAAACGAGTGCGTTCCTCAATTATATCCATGTCTCTTGTGAAATCTATATCTTGCTTGAGGGTAGCTTTGCCTTCGCTTACCACTAAGGTCATTCCGTTGCTGTTGATTACAGGTTGTCCAACTAATAGATTGATGTTCCCCATATCCACGTCCGTTAAATGAGCCTTGCTAGGAATACAAATGCCGTCGATTTCTAATTCAAAAGCTACTTCCCCGCGGCTTTCTAAATATTTTCCAGAGAATCCCTTGAGAATAGTTCTTGTCGGGCTGATTTTAAGATCCAGTAGTTTAGATACGTGGCTAGAGAGTACATTAACTTGACTCCCGGTATCAATATAAGATTTAACGTATACGCCATTAATTTTTACTGCTTTTTCATAAATCCTGTTATGATTTTGTAGAAGCTTGATTTCTTTAACCTTGTCATCAGTACATGGCTTTTGAGATATAACGCAGCGTGTTGCAATGTGGCCTTGCTTGCCACATTTAAAGCATATTCGTGAATCGGGATACGGACAGTTACGAAGTATGTGGCCAGTTTTCTTGCAGCGCGGGCATGGGTCAATGTCTGGGTTGACAGATTTATTATTATTTTTCTCATTTACCTGCCGATTATAGGTAATGGTATCTTTACTCGCCGTACGTATTCCAATAGATGTTGACGGTGGTTGATAGTCGTCTAAGGCACAGAGGAAACCTTCATACAATTCTTCAGGTCGCTCGCATTGATATGCTCTTGCGTTCGCTTGTAGTGATGGTGGTAGGCCACGAATGATGCAAGAGACAGTCGCGCTATCGGACAGCTTACATCGGAAACACATGGCGACTTTGTCCTGATAGTACTTCGTCATCGATTCTGAGGGTAGTTTTTTTCGGTTCATCATCTCTTCTAACATATTCCCGAAGTCGCGATGTCTAGGAAAGGCACGCTTCAACATCTGCTTCCAGTCTTCCCAGGAATAATCGTATTCATCTAATCGGTTGTACCATCTTCTTGCTTGGCCTCTTAATCTGTCTTGTAGGTAAAACGCCTTTGTGGTTTCGCTCCAGTTGTGTATTTCACCCAGTTGATCGATCTTTTTAAGCCATGCTGATGCAGTAGTGCATTCCTCACTGTCGGGGTCGAACTCAGGAATAAGTGAGGCTGCGCGGTGTTCTTTTCTTGCTGTGACGGTAGGTATCTCTTCATTTAATTCGTACATAGCCTTACGAACTTCGGTTTCTAAGAGTCTTCTAAGGATTTTTCGAGCCGGAGGAGTGCCTGGCGATGTATCTTCGGTTTCACTTGCGTCGGGAGCATCTCGATTATGTGTTTCGAGACGGTCTGTACTTGCCGCATCAGTATGCTGACGTTTCATTGCTCCTTTTTAATATAATTTATCCCACTTCTGATATGAAGCAGAAGGGTGATGTATTAAAAAAAGACAAGTACTTGAACTGATTATATTTGAACAAACGGACAGAGTTTCGGCTTACAACTTAACAATGTTGTCAAAACTAGTCAAAATGAGCTTGCGGGGCATTATATAGCTTTACCCCCACCGGAGGCATCCGGTAGCTGTAGTGGTGGCTGGGCATGGCTTGGATTGGCTGGTTCGATTGGCTCGCTATGATAGGCTGTGGCAGTGTAGCGTAACATTAGTGAATGTTCCACTGGATTGTGAATAAAATGTTATCCGGTGCGAAGTGAAGGAAAGTCATTAGTCGTACTACTATTCTGTATGCGAAAATTTGCATGTGTGTATGTTTGTTTCTTTTTCACGTTGAAACGGTTGACTGACGGACGAATTTGGACAATTCACTACTAGATATAGACTATTGTTAGGCATCCAGGGATTTATCCGAAGCAAACGAGGTAAGTCGCGAATCTATACCCTTAATAAAATAAATATTTTTTGGAAAATCGATCAATGGAATCGATACAGAGGCCGAAGGTATGCTTTTTAGAATTTTGAGTGTATGTATGTCTGTCTGTGATTGCATCACGATAAAACCATTAGACAGATTTTGATAATATTTGGTATGATAATAGCTTGCTATCCGGGTCAACATATAGGATACTTTTTACTGCGGGAAAATATATCATTCTCTGAGAAATCTATACTAAACTAGGGAGGAACCGGAGCGGAGTGAGGGTGAGTCGCTAGTATTAAACAAAAATGCAGATACTAATAGAAATGTTATAAAATCGATAAACGACTTACCAATCAAAATCTAAGTAGGTATACCGTATACTATAAAGCTGATCAAATCGATTCAGAATAATTACAAGGCTTTGAGCGAACAATTGTCCCAACGATTATGGAAAAGAGAAACTAAATTATACCCAAATTCTCTGCTATTGTCTCTCCATTTAAATCCTACGTAATTTTCAAACAGCTCATTTTCAAACTGTTTAAGTATTCCACCAACATCCAGCCTAAATTACGATTCACTAATCGAGTGACGGTTTTAGATTTGTATATCTTTGGTGTGTGAAAATGCAATAGTTATTTTTTTACCAAATAAGTACAAAGATTATAATATCACTTCAAATAAAGAGATTTTATACTCGAAATTGTTTTTTTTTTTATTTTTAAGACCATTTTTGAGCTATGTATTCTATTATTAGTGTACTACTAAAAACAGTTAAATTCATTCTCAATAGGCGAAAACATCATTTACAAAAAATATTTCTGAATCTAACTTATTTTGTAGGTAAAAAACTTTATGTACAAATAGTTAGTTATATACTTATGCTGTACTCTATCGATGTTTTCATTCATGTTTACTAAATTATTTTCTGAAAAAAAAAATAGAAAAGGAAGGATCTAAATGTATATTCTCGCATATTGAACTTCCGCTTTGCGAATTCAAGCGAGATTGAAATTATTATTTAACAGTTTTATTTGCCCAAGATATTTTGCTAAGTAAAGAGGTAGGTATAAGAACCGTAACATAATTCCGAAGCATCAAATATTTGAAAGTATACAGCAATCTATAGAAACTCCTAAAAATTTAATTAATTTCTTAGAAATTTACCTGGAGGTGTTAATATCTAGCCAAAAGGTATTTGGAAGAATGAAAATTTCTTCTTTCAATCTTCTTTCTTAATTCTTCTTTGTCTTTTTGTTTTGTGTACACAAGTAGATTTTTTCATGAAAATGCTTAAAGCACAGTTTCCTTTCGCTGCTCGTCAACTTGCTGTATTAGTATACTCGTACTAGCGACTCACGAACTAGCGTCCCTACTTACGTTTTAATGTTTAGTATATATTTCTTAGAGATGAGACATTTTACGGAAGTAAAAAGTATCCTATATGTTGACCCGGATAGCCAGCTATCATTATACCAAATTTCATCAAAATCTGTTCAGTGGTTTTCTCATGAGGCATTCCCAGCAGACAGACAGACAAAAATTCTAAAAACTATAGATTCGGTCTCTGTATCGATAATAATGACTATTTCAATAAGATTTAAAAATATATATGTAATGTACAGTAGTACATTTAACAGTTGATACACGTTTGAGAGAACCTAACGACGAGTAGTTTTCGATAGACATGAAAAATCTGTTATTCAACTTTACTTTACGGTCAGGATAGTGGACTATGGCCTGATACCCCTCGCAATTAGAGCAGTCGAGTCCCAGGAGTACGACGTTCAACGCCCTGAATTTAATTTAAATTAAATTAAATTTAAAACTTTTGGTTCAGTTTGTAGTGATGGTGCCAGCCGATAATATTTTAAGATATAAATATCTAATATGTAAATATGTATTTTACGTATCGAAATATATTAGATTTGCTTTGCATCGGCTGGCACCGACTTCGAAAATATCTGATTAGGTATCTTTCTAAATGAAAACCTCCGTTTAGTTATTATTTACATTTAAGTGCCTGGAAGTCAGTTTTTTTTAGTTTATTTATTATTTAAAAAGGCAGTGGTAGCCCAGCGCTTGTTTGAGAAACCGAGTGAAGTGGGTTTAAATCCCGGGTCTCGCACCTCTGATATTTTCATGTGCGAATCATTTCGAACATGATTACCACTTGCCTTACGGTGAAGGAAAACATCGTGAGAAAACCTGCATGTCTGAGAGAACCTAGCAAGTTTTCGAAAGACATGTGAAGTCCGCCAACCCGCACTTGACCAGCGTGGTGTACTATGGCCTGATCCCCCTCGTATTGAAGGGAGGCCGACCCCCAGCAGTGGGACGTTAAAAAGAGCTGAATACAATCTATTATTTATTTATACAAACAAAAATTTAAATAATATTTGTCTATAACATTTCTATTGCAAATGAATGCGACGAAATATGGAGCTACGAGAACGTCGATGAATACCATTATGCGTAACTACTTTAATTAGATTGGAATGTTTCGAAATTAGTTTTAGCTAGTAACAGTTAGCGCTTAATGAGAACTAATTTATAACCATCTTGCTTAAGTTAATTGTATATGCTTCGTTAGATATATTTCTACCTCGTTTGTCTTGATTAGAACAATTTAATGCATGAATTTGGCTTCACTTTTAATAGTTGAGATTTATGTTATAAGAAATACTTGATTTTCAGGGTGCTAAGTTCGAATCCTGTGCAAAAATAGTATTTAACATACCAAATAATATTAAAATTATCATCCTACTAGTACAAGCTACGAAAGTTTGTTTGTTTGTTTTGTGACCTTTTCACGTAGAAACGGTTGGATGTAATTAGATGTTCAGTACACGGATAGGTTACGCCCTGGAGTAGCATATGGGCTACTGTTAGATTTCTAGAGACGCGCCTCTGAGCGAAGCAAGGGTAAATCGCTATAGTTTAATAATAAGATAATGAGAACTTATTTATGTTTTGTAAGGAAGGATGAAGAGTAAAAAATTATCATCGTTTTATCATTTTATCAAAAAAAAAATTTTCTGATTTTCTCGACGTTTTAAATGGTTTACAGCAAACATGGTAATGGCATCGACTAAGTTTTGACGTCTCAAAAGTCAAAGTTATTACAGGCAATGTCTATACTCACTATGACGGAACATAAAACAAAAATAAAACCGGGAAAACCCGAAAAATTATTTTTTTTTTATAACTCTTAAATTTTCGTGTATATCTAGTCAATTCGATTCTCGTGGCTTTTAGGCGTGCCAGTTGGGCACAGATTACTTCTCCAATGTCGTGGAGAATGGAGAACGGGTAAATCTAAGAGGTATTATATCGCTTTTTAGGGTTCCGTACCCGAAGGGTACCAACGGAACCCTATTACTATGCCTCCGCTGTCCGTCCGTCTGTCTGTCAGAAGGCTGTAAATCATGAACCGTAATAGGCAGAGAGTTGAAATTTTCACAGTGTATGTATTTATATTACCGCTATAAAAACAAATAATAAAAAAATAAAATACAAGAAACATATTTTTAAAGTTCGTAATCGATCATCAAAGTTAATATAATTCATACATAGAGTAAAAGTTATGTTAATAAAAAGTACATGTACAATGTTACGGAACCATCCGTGTGCGAATTCGAGTCGCACTTGAGCGATTTTATTCATTTTAATATAGTTTATGATGGCAAAGAGATAGTCAAAACAACTTATAATGTACACACACTCGATTCTGTTCAGTGGTACCACGAAGATACTTGTTACAAACAAATATTTGATGAAAGCTGCAAGCTGCGGTTTAAACACCGACCTTCACCTTTTAATCGATTCGCTTTTATTAGCTTTTAATAACTGTTGATCAAATGCATTTACGTCATCATTTCATCACCATCGAAATACAGTGTTAGAACTATCCTTTATTTTTTTTATTAATTTTTTTGGATTTTTTCGCGGTTTTGATTTTTGACTTTGAACCAAAAGTCAAAATGAATCCGCGAAGAAATCTAATTAATTAGTTTTATTTAAAATGTCAAATATTTGCGTAAATCTAAGAAAGTATTATTTTTTTTTAATTTTTTTTCTCTTTCACTTTTTTTTTCTCTTATTTAAAACATTAAAATACCATTGACATTCAGAGGAAAGAGTGGCACTGGCTATTAAAATAGAGATAGCACGTTCGATACCCACGTAATATTAAAGCTATGCAAAACCAAGTTATCGGACTACTATTATAATTGTAAAAGTTTGTATGTTTGTTACTCATTCACGTTGGTTACCTCTAGAACATATTCATTATAATATCGACGGGTGTGAGGCTATTTGGTTTAAGCGACATTTTCTTAACTTGTTACGAAAATGTCTTCCGCCTTTCACCCGTCGATATGTAACAAACGAGAAAGTCATTTATTATATGTATGTAATATGTATATCTAAGAATTCATAAACCCTGAGCAGATGACGTAAGTACCAAATAATACATTGGTTCAAAGTAAGATTTCATGTAATAAACATGTTGTTGGCGTGTCTCCAGAGTCCATTGCCAAGTTCAGAGACAAAATGACCTTTGGAAAATCAATATCTTAGTATTATTGGGAAATTCGAAAGGTCTATGTACAATGTACATATATAGTATTAGCATTGCCCGCGGCTCCACCTGCCTTCAGATGACCAAAAACTAAATTCTTAAGTTTTACATATTAGTATACTCTTACCTTGCAGAAATCTCAGAAATGAGATATTTTCCCTGCGGTAAATAGTATCCTATATGTTGACCCGGATGACCTAAGCTATCACCATACCGAATTTCATCAAAATCCCTCCAGTGGTTTTTTTGTGATGCGGTAACAGACAGACAGACAGACAAAAGTTCTAAAAACTATAGATTCGGCCTCTGTATCGGTAGTAATGTCTATTTCAATAAGATTTTCCAAAAAATATTTAATGTACAGATTCGGCTTAGTTACAATTTTATTATATGTATAGATTATAACTATTACTCTTTGCCAGTGCATTGAAGTAGCGCTAGCTGAAGAAGACGAAAGGCAAAGCAAATCTATTACGTATTACGAATACATACATACTTACATACATAAATAAAAAGACGTAATATTTTGATTATAATTAAAATTAACTCCTAATATTCATATATATAATAAAAATGTACGGTTTTTATGATATTGTTTTTTTTTTCAGTTTTTCTTTAAATTATATGGTAACATCGTTTTTTTTTAATAAATACGGTTTAATCTAGCGCTATCGGGTAAGCCATTTCCGAGAAATCAGCGGCTATATATAAAAAAATTACACATCTAATAATATATGTAGCACACTCCTTCTTTAGAGTCGGTCAAAAATTAATTAAAACCTTTTTATTACTTTACCAATAGAACTCTGAAAGGTGTGTTTCCACTTAGAGTTATATTTAAACCGTTAAGTTAAATAAATCAGTTAACTTGTATAAACGAGGGTCTGTTATCATCTGGCTCGCGGCCAAGGCACGATGCCAAGTGTTAGATAATGACCTTCATTCGCCAAATCAATAAGCTGTTATCATACAATCGATACGGTTTCCGTTTCGATAGATTTATTATTTTATTAATGTACTACTGCTATTAATCTTCATATATTATATATTTATTTTATATGTTATTTATTTATTATATATGTTATTAATCTTCATATAATATTAATCTATTATTAATCTTTTAAATAGTAGCTATTAGAAGAGTATGTGAGCTTAACCCTTTTAGTAATTCAAGTATTGTGTTCCGTGGCTTAGACAAGCTGCCATTTTACAAAATTTTACAAATAGAAATTTAATAATATATGGGATTGCCATATTATAATTTAAAATATCTGCCCATTTAATAAAAAATATTAAAAAAAACTAGAATAGCTTTCTATTGAAAATATGTTCTGTACAAGATTACTTTCAGACATTTTCATTTTCAAATAAAAAAACTCCTGACTGATTACAACTGTACATACATAAAAAATAGACAAATCAACAGAAGCTTTATCGTTTGGCTCAGTTTGTAGTGACCTTACTTACTGTGCCAACGGTCGCGGGTTCGAGTCCCACTGGGGGCATTCATTTGTGTAATGAGCACGAATTTTTGTACTCCCATCATAGGTGTTTCTCTTAATACTTTCTTAGATTTACGCGAATATTTGATAGATTACTAATTAATATTCTTAAAATTGTAATAATTATAATAATAACAGCTAAAATTAAATAAATAATATTCAAGTATAAAACTAATTAAAGTTATAAAAATGTTTAAAGTTAAAATATTGTAAGGTAATTTTTGCAATTTTCATTTTGTTAATTGTCTGTAACAACTAAACCTTCAAGACGTGTAACACCTCAGTCTCTCCCGTGACCATGGATGCTGTAAAGCATTCGAAACGTCGGAAACCAAAAATCAAAATAAATCCGCGAAATAATCCGAAAAGATAGTTTTATTTAAAATGTTTCTCTTTGCAATATAAATGTATTTAAAAGTTATATACATATGTGTAGTGTATCAACTACCTGTTATCTATAACACAAGCCTGGTAGCTTACCATGTAACTAGATGGTTCTGTGTGAATATCTCAACATATTTAAAAAAAAAGAATACCTGGCTACTTGAATCATCATACATATACCTATAAGAACTAAGGATCATATTTTTTGGCATATTTTGCTGCACAAACCCGAGTGCGGATGCAAGTATATGAAAAGATTAAGAATTTGTATAATATTTACGTTTAAACAAAGCCTACACAAAGACGTTTCAAATTGAAGCTCGAGCCTATTTGTGATAAACGCGAAAAGTGTTCTCTGTAAAAAATTCATGCTTGCGTCTATTTCTAGGCAACGCAAACAGTGTAACAATGTGTATGTATGTGTGTAAGCAATTCACTCACGGTAGAAGTGAAACTTCAGAAAAGTAACCTACGAGAGAATGAAATGAACATATATAGAGTATCAGGAGTAGGACAGGTAGAGTGGGTAGTAAAAAAAAATAAACCTTTAAATTATTTTAAAGTTTATTTTTTTTTTACCAAGTTTAAAAGTTATTTTACATTGTACTTAGCATATATTACACTAGCGACTCACCCTCGCTCCGCTCGGGTTCGTCCCTACTTACGTTTTAACGCTTAGTATAGATTTCTCAGAAATGAGATGCTTTCTCTCAATAAAAATTATATATTAATATTATGTTGACCCAGATAACCAGCTACCATCATACCAAATTTCATCAAAATCCCTCTCGTGGTTTTTCCGTGATGCGGTAACAAACAGACAGATGGACAGACGGACGGACGGACGGACGGACAGACAAACAAAAATTCTACATACTATATATTCGGCCTCTGTATCGATAATAATGTCTATTTCAATAAGATTTTTAAAAAAATATTTAATGTACAGATTCGACCTGTTAGAATTTTATTATATGTATAGATAACATATTATTCACAATTATTTTTCACTTCCTGTGTAATTTATTCTATCTCATTCTCTCGCCGGCTTAATCCTATATATTTATGTGTTTGTCTCTTTCTCGAGTCGCATTTTCGCCCCGTCGAGTTCCTAATCACAACGATTCTAAAGAAGTTTCACTTCAAAATGAAAGAGTGCGTGTATCAATTTGTTTTGTGTACCAAGAAGTAAAACTTATGTAGGTTATCAGTATTTTTTATGAAATTCAATTTGTTTAGAATAGAAGAGATACTAAAAAAAACTTACCAAATCATCTAAAATCAGTTCAGTAGTTTCGAAGCTTATTCGGTACAAACAAACAAACAAAAAAATCGAATCTTTCCGCTTTATAATATTAGTATAGATTATAAACATAAAATACATCTAGAGACGCAGTGCGAACGAAGCGACTATAAATCGTAAGTAACTATATATATTCAGTTTTTTTAACGTCCCACTGTTGGGGGTGGGCCTCCCTTCAGTACGAGGGGGATCAGGCCATAGACCACCACGCTGGCGAAGTGCGGGTTGGCGGACTTCACATGTCTTTCGAAAACTTGCTAGATTCTCTCAAACATACAGGTTTCCTCAAAATGTTTTCCTTCACCGTTAGACAGGTGGTTATCATGTAGAAACCGATTCGCACATGAAAATATCAGAGGTGCGAGACCCGAAATTCGAACCCGCTTCACTCGGTTCCTTAAGCGAGCGCGCTACCACTGAGCTACCACTACTTTTTTTACGATAATAATGTAATGATATAATCCAATTCAAATGCCGTGCGTATTTTTTAACCTTGATTGCATGACCATCGGTTTTATTAGTCTATCATATTATTATTTGCTTATTGTAGCATATAACGCACGCAACAATAATTTGAAGTATAATATATATATATATATATATATATATATATATATATATATATATATATATATACTTACTTATATATAGCAGTAATTTGAAGTATAAGTAAGTATAAATGTATATAAAAACTTAAAAAGAAAACCGGCTTCCAGGCACTAAAATGTAAAAAATAACTAAACGGGAGTTTTCATTTGGAATAGATACCTAATCAGATATTTTTGAAGTCGGTGCCAGCCGACACATAGGAAATCTAATATATTTTGATACGTACAATACATATTTACTTATTAAATATTCATATCTTCAAATGTTGTCTGCTGGCACCGACTTCGAAAATATGTGATTAGGTATCTATTTTAAAAGAAAACCTCCGTTTAGTTATTTTTTACATTTTAGTGCCTGGAAGTCGGTTTTTTTTAAGATTTTATTTTTACATTTTTAGTGTAGACGTAATAAGCAGGTTGTAAGAAGAAAGCTTTTAATAACATATTCGATTAAACAATTCGTTTAAAAAATATATTTATTGTTGATTTTTTAAATACCGCTCGACCGATTTCGATAAAATTTATATGGAACCACTTGAAAAGAATAACCTTTGAATCTACACAAAAAACATTCCAAATTGGTTCAGGCGTCTTCGAATAATCGGTAAACATACAAAAGATTGCGACGAATTGAGAACCTCCTCGTTTTCGGAAATCGGTTAAAAATGTTCCACTGAGTAGGCCCTACCTTTTCTAACGTAAGTAGAAACCTGAGTAGAAACGCTACAACTTCGAGAAACGGCTGAGCGGATTTGCATGAAATTATAGTATACAGATAGATTACAACCTGGAGTACCGCATAAGCTACTATTAGCCTCCTAGGGACTAGGGAAGTGACTAATAATACTGTAAAATCAAAAATTCTTATATCACTTATCCGCCAAAAATATTATTTTGTAAAACGTATATTGAGAAAATGTGCTGACAATAATCCAAAAGCATGTCTCATTACGATCCGCCACAAAAGAGACCAACCATCATTTCAAACGGTTATACGCGTTCCATTTCAATACTAATTATGCCTAGATAAGGGTTTTTTACTTACTAGAAGGAGAGAATTTTCTATAAGGATTATTTATTTGTTATTAAATAATTTTTTTATATAAAAACTCGGTGCGTTTTTAAAAGTTAGTATGGAATATATGAACTATATATTATATGATATATAGTCTATAGCCTTCCTTTATAAATTGGCTATCTAATGCGAAAAGATTTTTTAAAATCGGCTTAGTAGTTCCTGAGATTAGCGTGTTCGAACAAACAAACTCTGCCTCTTTATAATATTAATATAGTTTATGACATTTTACTAGATATAAGATTTTTTATAACTTATCTGTTACTTCGTCATAGTCTATCTATATACTGAGCTAGCGACTCCTCGCTTCGCTCGGGTTCGTCCCTAGGTACGTTTTAATGGTTAATATAATAACACACAGACTATATACGTATTACCTTTTTCAATAAACGGGGTATCTAAAGCAAAAAAAAAAAACAAATCGAATTCGTAGTTCCTGAGATTAGCGCGTTCACACAAACAAACAAACAAACAAACAAACTGTACCTCTTTATAATATTAGTACAGATTTTATCCAAATCCTTCCAGCCGTTTTAGGTGTAAGATAAATAAATATACACGCATACTTACATACAAACTTTCACATTAATAAGTCATTGAAGCTCAGTTCGAGAATTACTATAAAATCACAGAATATCGCAATTTCTTTTAAAAGATATCTGCACTATTTTACATATATATGACATAGAGCGCTCTATTTTTTTACATCCCTAGTGAATGCTAAATGCCAGTTCTAATTCTAAACCTTTTCCGTTCATTACTAGTCCAAAGGGCTCTTTAAATTCATTAGATTCACAATGAACTATTAGTTCCCACGTCGAAGATTTTTAATTAATCTAAGCTATTCAGAAAAAGTAGTTAGTTACTCTGGATATATTACTTTAATATATGCACTATAGTAATTGTATTATTTTTACTTTTTTTATAGAAAAAAGGGACAAATGCGAACGATCTACTTGATGATATGACTTTTGTCGCTTATAAACATTTGCATTTTCATTATTTACCGTTTTAGTACAGATCTCCACTATAATGCCGATCATGGTTCGCTCACGGTCTGATATCGGTGTGGTAAAGTATTGTTATACAAAAAACTAATCGTTCGTTCACACTATCAGTAAGAGTCACGTTCCGGTCGAATCTCACTCCAGCAACGTTTCTTGTATATAAACTTTACCAGACCGATATCGTATCGAGAACGGACTGTGATTTAGCACTATAGTGTGAATCGGCCCTTATTCTCACGAATTTCACTGAAATTGTGTATTAAAAGATTTATACAACTTCAATAATTAACTAACACGATTTCGTTAATATTTGTTGTTGTAAATTACTCGAACGTGTTTCCAATACGTGGTCGGCATTAAAGTTCGCTTGAGAGCTAAAACCAAAAAAGCCTTAAAATCATGATTCTTAGATGGATTTATCCCCTCCTGCCCTTGTTTGAGTACATGCATTAAATAAACTACAGCTATTAGGGCGAAAGTTTTTTTGTCTGTTTGTATGTTTTTTGCCCTTTTGTAGATACACATATAGACTATGACTTGATGTAGCGTATAGGCTACTATAAAGCCACTAAGGTCGGCAGTGAAGGATATTCTTCAGATAATTTCTAATGGCTTCTTAATAAAGTTATTTTTTTTAGGTTAGACCTTAAGTATAAAACCCTTAAAATAACTATTTACGGTATGAATGTATGTAAAAATAATAACTCATTTAAAATTTTGATTATCTCATTTAAATTGTTGATTGCAAAGAATGAAATATTTTAAATCCATTCACTTCAAGTTTTAGTACAACATAGTGTTTGTCCAATGATCGAAATCCGATTATTATAAATTTTTTTATTGATAAAACTAAATCTCGTTAATAGTAAACAAAAAATCGATAGACAAACAGAGGAGAAAAAGGTACTGAACCGTTTTGTCTTTGCCTATTTATATATAGACTAGCGACTCATCCTCGCTTCGCTCAGGTTCGTCCCTAAATACGTTTTGACGCTTAGTATTGAATAGATTTTTTTAAATGAGTTTTTTTTCCGTTAAATTTTCCGATGTTTAATAGTTATTCTGCTATTAAAAGATGCTATATAAAGATATAAAAAATCGGTTTAGCAGTTCTCAAGTTATAAGTGTTGTAACAAACCCGACTTTGTTTTATGTATCCATACTAATAATATAAGTGTAAAAGTGTGTTTGTTTGCTTGTCCTTCTTTTACGTCGAAATATAGTGACGGATTGGCGTGATTTTTTGTGTGGAGATAGTTGGAGCTGGAGAGTGACATAGACTACTTTTTACTACGGGAGATTGTCTCATCCCCACAAGAAAACACCTTATAACACAATCCTAAAAATATTTATGATCAGAATTACTTGAAACTTGGCATTAATACTCTTAAATACAATTAAAGAAAAAAATGCTTAAGCATTTGTCGGTAAAAGTTTGTATGATATTATAATCTACCTTTTTAGATTATATATACCTTTTTAGATATAGATTTTTTGTAGTTTTTGCGCGAGCGAAGCCGCGGGTTCTGCTAGTAAACATAATAAATAAAAGTTACAAGTAGGCAAAATGTTTTGCACAAAATTTATTCTTAATCTTTCAACTGTGCCAACTCAAAAGTTACTTCAGATGATATGTGTTGCGTATAATTCTTTCGACCACGCAGTAAAGCCCATGGGATTCCCCGCCAGCACTATAAGAAAAATCATATATCTAACTCTACAAATGACAAACTTTCTTACAATTTTTCTTTTCGTTTTTTCATTTCTTTTTATTTCATTTCCTACCTTTTTCAAGCAATGAATCTTCAACCGGCGAGTTTAATTTAGTACATTTTTCTATTGTTGACGTAATAATTTGATTCAAGCGTTTAATTCTCTCTCTCGATTCTCTAATACTTTTATGTGCGTAATTTTCAACATGAGGGTCCCGTACCTTAAAAGGTACCTCAAGACTCTTTTTCTGAGGAACGCGTGGTAGTATATAGTTGAAATTAATATCAAATACACAGTTTTGTAGATCCTTAAAGCTGTGCGAAAATCAAACTTCTAAGTCAACGCAATCAAAAGATACGGCTGTTTATACCCCATATTTAAAACACTCGTAATTGAATCAGAACCTATAGGGTACCTACTTCTTGTTGAACTAAAATCATGAAATTTGGCAAGAAGCAATGTATGTATGGATGATGATGATGTTCTCCTGACCGATTCCGGCCATGGCGGCCAATCTCATTGAGACTAGCCAACTGCGCAGGAGATATTATAGTGCACAAGTGTACGCGCAGACACAACGTGCACTCTCTACTCCTGTCACTCTCATACTCCGGTTGGACGACACGAGACACGATCAGTGAGAGTTAAGGATGGTAGAAGAAGTATGTATGTATAGTAACAAGTAAAGGTAAAAATCCGGAAACTGTAAATTTGTAGTTACATCACAAAAAACTACACAACTCTTAGTGTGCGAGTCAGACTCGCATTTGTCAGATTTTGTAAAATACGTCACAGCGTAAAATCTTAATCAATTGGTACACATAAAACCAATTTTTAATATTTACTTGTAATATTAGTAAAAATTAAAAAAATATCTTAATGTTTAATGCTATGGAACCCTTGATGTGCGATCCGGACTCGCAATTGTCCGATTTTTATTTATCATATTATGATCTTCTTAACACGTTCAAAAACCAGTGACTATAAAAGGGGTGAGAAAAATGATTGCGACTTTATACTGAAATAATTAAATAAATATATAAATATAAAATGTATTAAAAAAAAACAAATAAATATGAGCTAGTAATAGAATAGAATATATAATAAAAGTATTACTGTTCGTTGTGTGTCTATGTGGCCTTTATTAATGCAATAGAAGTCAAAACAATGATTTTTAGAATTTTTATCTTTTTGTCCGTGTGTTTGTGCGCGCTAATGTCAGAAACGGTTTAACCGATTTGGGTGTGATTTTCACTAATATATTATGGTAATCTTACATTTAGTATTTGTTTCATTTCAACCGGTTAGTTAATAAAAAAGGCATGTGAAACCGAGCGAAGCGAGGGTGAGTCGTTAGTCCGTATCTGTATTTAATATTATAAATGTGAAAGTTTGTAACTTTGTACGAGAATGTATGTATATTTGTGACTTTTTCACGCCAGAACGGCTGAACGGATCTGGATGAAATTTGGCACTGAGATAGATTATAGTCTGGAATAACACGTAGGCTTCTTATTGTGCCGGAAAAATGAACGGTTCCCGTGGGATAGGTTTGTTTTTGCTTTTCTAGAGTTGAACCCGAGCTAAGTGAGGGTGAGCTGCTAGTATAAAATAAAAATGATATTATAGAAATAAATTACACGTTGTAAATGAACATTTATTGCTTTTTTCATATGAACGTCATTATTTTAACACTTGGCACGGCGCCTTCAATTTCCACTCGACATAGGTAATATGTTCAATAAATCGACCTTGTAGTAAAGTGATATAATCGTTCTGACAGCCGAAACTTCAGTGAAAAGTGATGTTGTCCGATTTAGCCTGCTACAGAGTAAGTAATTTTGTCAGAAAATAATTTGTCCTGTTATTTTTATGTTATGGAGAATCGGAGATATGTAAATAGAATTATTAGTTTTATTTCTAATATATCATATTCTTTTTAAATAAAATAAAAACTATAAAAAAATATGTTGGTACATTAACACACAGCACCATCTAGTTCTATAATGAGCTAACAGGCTTGTGTTATGGATACCAGATAGTTGATACACTACACATACTTATATAACTTTAAATACATACTTATATATAGGACTTATATTTTGGTAAAGGTACTAAACAGAGTGCAAGGTATATATACCCCCTTATGTTAATCTACCGTGCTGGAGTAACTGCGAAAATCCCCTCTTGGGCTCCCCTACTATTTCGCTAACTGTTTTATTATATGTATAGATAGATTAATGCTGTGAAACAGAAAAAGATTTAAGAAAAATACGATAATGCCAAAAAATATATAGAAATACTAGCATTGCCCGCGGCTCCGCCCGCGTTCAGATGACCAAAAACCTAATTCTTAGGTTTTACATAGTATTGGTATACTCTTACAATGCATTTTTGTATTTTTTCTCAGAAATGAGATATTTTCCCGCGGTAATAAGTATCCTATACGTTGAACCGGACAACCAGCTATCATTATATCTCATCAAAATCTGTCCAGTGGTATTCTCGTGATGCGGTAATAGACAGAAAGACAGACAGACAGACAAAAATTCTAAAAACTATAGATTCGGACTCTGTATCGATAATAACGTCTATTTCAATTAGATTTCTCAAAAAATATTCAATGTACAGATTTGACTTAGAATTTTATTATAATATGTATAGATAAAATATCTTAATATAATAATAATATTCTTGCGTCATCAACGCTTATCACACCATAATTTCATTATAATCGTATCACTTTCTTTGTATTCGTTTCGTTCTTATTATATCTTTTGTTTGAAATAATGTCTCTAGAAAGAAAGCTAAATTGATTACGTTATATTCGCTTATATTGTTACGATATATGAGTTCTGGAATCGGAATTAAAGCACGTCTTTTGCACTATAGATGTTTTATTGCCATTGGTTCCGGAGAATTACTTTTGGCAGTTCACGAACTTTAAGATCAGGCAAGTCTCAGTCTCTAGCTCAGTCTAAGCACTATTTTCTATTACTCGCTATGCTTCCACCATGATTGGTTCAGAATCGCAAGTTTAATTATTATTTTTGGTGTAAAGACGTTACACACTCCACTTCTTCTCCCTTCCCATTTCCCAGTTACTTGGGGTCGGCGCAGTACATCTTCTGTACTGCTGATAGGATTTGCCAAAAGTTTTACGACCGGCCGCCTCACGCCTGCCTGACGTTAACCCTCCTTGGGAATGCTATTGTCTCTCTTTGTCTGAATGGTGTCGAGGAATATGCACTTTCGTTTTTTTTTATAATTTTAAATATAATTTTAAAGCATTTTTTATACTATTACTTAAATTTTCATTGTTATTTTCGGATATATTTTAAAATAAATTTTGATTACACACTCCACTGCGAGACGATATTGTTTGCAGAAGAAGCCTGTTTTTTTATACGTAATGAATGTTGGTAAATCTATTTATGCCAACCATTTAATCCCTCCACGACCGCCGACACGCCGGCGTATCAGTAAAGAATAGATTTCTTAGAATTTTAATTAATTTCTTAAAAATTTACCTTTTACCTGGAGGTGTTAATAATACAAATTTTCTTACACTCCTTAACGCTGAAACGGCTGTATGAATTTCGATAAAGTTTAATACTAATTAATTACCTATGTCATTGCCATAATAATAAAATAATGAATATAACCTTACAAAATAATAATAAAATAAAGAAACTTGTTCAGTACTTAGATATATTGCATTAATCTACACCAAAATAGTTAAGTGCTGCAGTGCTCACTCAATGTCAAACAGATGTCTGGAGATTAATTAAACGCTAACTAAAACTACTCGAGCCCATACACGTGAGTCGGTAAGATCAAATACGTGTGATGTCAATCCTATAAACAAAAATACTCTATATAATATATACTAGCGAATCACCCTTGCTTCGCTCGGGTTCGTCCCTAGGTACCTTTTAACGGTTAGTATGGAATATATAGACTATATGTTATATGATATATACCCTATAGCCTTCCTCAATAAAAGGGTTATCTAATGCAAAAAGAATTTTTCAAATCGGATTAGTAGTTCCTGAAATTAGCGCGTTTAAACAAACAAACTCTGCCTCTTTATAATATTAGTATAGATTAGTAGACACCGAAAAAGAGATAAAACATACAATATTTGGAAAATGTACAAGAGGCGGTCTTATCGCTAATATAGCGATTAACTGATTGGTAGTTTTCATTTACTATACATACCTAATCAAATATTTTCGAAGTCGGTGTGCTTTGCTTTGTATCGGCTGGCACCGACTTCGAAAATAATTGATTAGATATAGGATATATATATATATATTAAATGAAAACTACCAATCAGTTATTTTTTACTTTTTAGTGCTTTTTTGAAGTAGGTTTTCATTTTTTTGTTAAGAATTTTATTTTTCCCTTTTTAGTGTAGACATAGTAGTAGCAAAGTAAGAAGAAAGTATTTTTACAAAATATTCGCTTAAACCGTTTTAAGGTACTTTGACGCCAATTTTTATACGGACACTTACAAAATAAAATTCGCTTTTATTAGTAACACTAAAAATTCTGGCTGTAAAATCCGATTCTAACGTGTTAGGGTGGTCAATTCAAACAAAATAAGCCCAAACTCAAAGTATCTGCTATTAGCCGTTGAAGAGTTCCACCTATCCACCTTCTGGCCTTACCATCAGATCAGGTCAACGATACCAAACCGCTGCACTGTCAACGGAAATAGAAACACTTGCAAAGTTTCAAGTCAATATGACAATTAGAACTAGGTTAAATTCATTACTAGCTATTTTTCCACCCTTTGGAATCTGGAATCTATCATAATCTGGAAGTATAAACTTTCAAACAAAACAAAAATTGCCCAAATCGGTTAAGAAATGACGGAGTTCTGAGGTAATAGCCCGAGAGCTCGCGACGAATTTCGAGAAGGTCCTTTGGCAGGTTGAAATTGTGAAAAAATATAGTAATTTTCAATAATATTTGCAAATCGCCAGACGAATTTAGCGGTTTTAAGCCCTTCCCAGACGTAAATAAAGTTTACAAATTAGTACTACAAAAAAGTCTTTTTAGGTGTAAGAAAGATAGCTTATCGAGGTATGCCAGCAGTTGATGGGGGCCCAAGGTCCTCGCGCTGTGATTGGTTATCGAGAAACCGCACGTTTCGAACTCATGGTTCGGGCCCTGCGTTCACAACTGAGTATTTTAGAGTAGTTTATTAGGGTTCCGTACCCAAAGGGTAAAACGGGACCCTATTACTAAGACTCCGCTGTGTGTCCGCCTGTCTTTCCGTCTGTGACCAGGCTGTATCTCATGAACCGTGATAGTTAAACAGTTGAAATTTTCACAAAAGATGTATTTCTGTTGCCGCTATAACAACAAATACAAAACAATAGAATAAAATAAATATTTAAGGGAACTCCCATACAACAAACGTGATTTTTATGCTATTTTTATTAAACAAAAATCGAGTTGCCAAAAGTATGTTTTTTTGGATATTTTTTTTTTGGCAAATGTTGTATACTGCGCAGTAGCGAAATAACCGCTAAAGCTATACCAGACTCGCGGGACTGGACTCGCCAATTAACGAAATTATATTTTTTCACAATTTCAACTTGCCAAAAGGACCTTTCCAAAATTCGTCGCGAGCTCTCGGAATATAATAAACACAAAAAAAACATACAGCCGAATTGAGAACCTCCCGAGGAAGTCGTTGGAAAATGTAGTAATACCAAGCTAATAAGGTAACTAAGCTAGGTTGCGCTAGTTTTTTGTAAAACTACTCCGCTCTCGTAGGCTTCAAAAAGCAAAAAGATTGTTTTAAATCATACCATAAGGTCCAGAAATTAGCACGTACAAACAAACAAATTCTTCAGTTTTATATATTGGTATAAATTTTGTTGATCTGATTAAAGGCTCAACAGGTAGCTTCCTAAAACAATTATAAGTTATCTTATCTTCATATTAAAGTTTGAGACCTTGAGATGTCATTCCATCTAGCATATTTATAATAAAGCGCCCGAAAGGCTACTTAATATCTGGCATGATTGTAGCATAACTTAGATGAATAATGAACCAGACTTTAGATTGGACCTTTTGTGTTTAATATTAGCGTTATTTAACAATTGCAAACTTTAAAAAGTACAAATTGTTACATTTTGGGGCTCATAATACAAATTTTTAGTATTTCTTCCTTATAGAGATGATAAAAAATGACTGTGTCAAAATTGATAGCAACAGCAATATTACAACAAAAATTATTAAAATATTAAGTATGTTCAAATTTAGATTTTGTGTTCCTAAAACGATAAACTCAGAAATGCGATTTCTATTAACAGTAAAAATATTTCACTCAAAGGTACAAAAGATTTGTGGCTTTAACTTATTACTGGCACATACTAGGAAATATAAATAAAATATAGACGTGCTTACTGAAATTTGGTTCATGTGAAGGAATAATTTCGCTTCGACGCACAGGCTCACGTAATCTAACATGAAAAACATACACGAAACAGTAAAATGTTTTATTAATCCACTCGACACTAAAGTAATAAAAGAGGTTACGTTCATGAGTTTCTTATTTAGCCCTTTTTAAGGTCCTACTGCGCATGGACCCTATTAAATTGAAGATTACGAGGGTCAGGCCATAGCCCACTACTCTGGCCAAGTACGGTTTGGTGGACTTGATATATTTTTTTCAGCCGTTAGTGTCCCATTGCTTGTCAAAGACTGTCCTCTTAGTGTCCAATAGTTGGGCAAAGCCTATGTAACGGCATCTAGGTCATTCATCCACCTACGTCTAGGTCTACGGCAATGTCTTTTAACGTTTTGTTGCGTTCAAAACGTGGTGAACTTAGCCCACATTTCGTCGATGATGAGGCAGATATGTCACATTCAAAAGTCCCAGTCCCATTTCAATTATACGAAAAGTTATTAAAAAAAATTTGGAGCTAATATTTGTACCATTTAGGGTTTTCTAAATACATAAACCTCAAACACTGTGAACCCACTCCATAGGAATGTATGGCAATCACGGTAGAGGAAGTTGCCAATTTTGACTAAAGCGTACCGAATTTAACCCGGCGTGATTGAGGAGCTTGAGAGATTTAGTTGACAGGAACAGATCGTTTTATTGTCCTAATATACAAGTGGAGTCGGCGAAGAAGCTAGCGCTAGCTATATATATATATATATATATATATATATATATATATATATATATATATATATATATATATATATAATTTTCTTTTCGGATTATTTCGCGGATTTATTTTGAGTTTTGGTTTCCGACGTTTCGAATGCTTTACAGCAATCATGGTCACGGGAGAGAAGTTTTAAACATCTCAAAAGCGTTATGTACTGGTTAGAGACAGTGCCTACCCACAATTTTTGTAAAATAATCCGAAAAGATAGTTTTATTTAAAATGTCAAATATTCGCGTAAATCTAAGAAAGTATTATGAAAACATTTTTAAATAAAATACTTTTACTAGGTTTATTTATAGTGTAACTAAAATAGTTAGCAGGAACAAGCGACCTCGCACGCTATACCCTTGACTGGTAACCTTGACTTCGTTGTTATGATTCTGATTTAAGCTTCAGTTATAAACACGAGTTTTTATAATTACTTGCTTATTAGAGATTAAACTTGTAAATCCTACTAACTCGATAAGAATAACAAGTAGGTACAGGTTAGTAATTTACAAAATTTATTATTATTTCTTACTTTTTACGATCGAGTGGGCTTGAATTTCGGTAGGTTTTTGTCAAAGGTCATTTCATAAAAAACTGAACCCATGACCTACGAAGTATGAGTAAATAATACGTTTAGGATTTACATTTGTATTGTCTAAGTGCAGTTGAAAATTACATTAATGTACGGAAAGGTTGCATGGTTATATATTTTTTTTAATATAAATATATAAAGGCAAAATTCAGTACCTTTTTCTCCTTTGTCTGTGTGTTTGTGGACATATTTTTTTGTACTTACTATTGTTGAGCGTTAGTGTTATCAACAAAGAAAATTATTTTAGTCCAATTTTGACCAGGATGTGAACACTAGAAGTTGTAAGTAAAAGTTCACCATGCTTGTTAAATAGTCTATATTACTGGCTGTAGCTTCTGCTTTCGATATCAAAAGTTTTAATTACATGTTACTACTTGAAATAAATGTAGAGATAAGATAAGGGATAGGATGTGAGGGCATGATGTAGTAATATATTTTTGCCTTCGGCTTTCAAATTCGCCTTACGAAATAGCCAAACTCTGAACAAAGATAATGTAATCTAAATCGAGTTAACGGAGTTCAGTAGAAAGTTTATTTTCAGTTGAATTTTTATGCGTAACTAGCAACTTGCCTTTGCTTCGGTTGGGTCCCTACGAGCTTAACAGTCTACCAGCTTATATATCCATAGATCTATAAGTCATACTCTATCTTTGTATGTAATTTACATCTAAATATGTTCAGTCGTTTCGTCTCGTAGGTAACAAACATACAAACATACAAACACATAAGCTTTGGCATTTATAATTGTAGTATTTTTTTTAATGTCTCATAAATGCGGAATATAGGAATCGATTTTCGATTATAGTTTATCTACAATAAAGGAAATTACAAATATACTTAATTATATATACAAATGTACCCTTAATTATATTTACTGTACAAGTCATGTCCGCGTGGAATAGGGGCAAGAAAGCTAGCCGTTCTCCCGCTGAATGGTAATGCCGAATCTTTGAACGAAAACGAGCTAGCTCTGCTGTTACCAGTAGAGATAAGGAGTTATACCATTTAATGTATCACAATCAAAGTGTATAAAGCTTTCTTTAGCAAAATTCGAGTTTATCCAAGTATTCGGTAAGCCACTTTGGCGTAACTTTTTCGTCTCTTAGACGTATATATTTCATGAAGTATAAATTAGATTAACCTCAGCCACAGAAAAGTTACCTGTTACTATGTAAGTGACTTTTATATTTTCTTTAGCCAATCTATTAATACATTTGATCTTCATTGGCAGTATATTTAAATGGATTTCACTGAAAAACTAATTCAAAATATAGATTAAATAAACTTTTATAAGAACTTTTAACATTTCATATAGAAATTAAGTAAATTAATGCCCAATTATTTACTGCATAAATAATAACACCTTGTAGAAACTTGTGATTTAAAAATAAGTCATGTGTAAATTATTTTATATTTTTATCCATTATATCTTCTGTATATATTTTTCCGTTTTTACATATAAAAAAGTATTTTTATATATAATTTAATTGATGATTGTTGTATCTTGCGTCTGCCCAACTATTTTAGTCATATGACATGAAGACCGCTGATAATACTCCAAAAACTCACTGGTAGTCTTATCGCTTTAATGTCAGGAAGCCCTGATAACGAGCAGGAAGGTAATTAAAATCTATTCAGTATAGGGTCTAAGAATGGCTGGATCATATAAAGAATTAGGAATCTATATATAAATAGGCAAACACAAAACAGTTCAGTATTTTTTTTCTCTGTTTGTCAGATAATGTTTTTTTGTTTTTTATGATTCCGTACGTTAAGAGGAAAAAATGGATAATGCTCACTACGGGACTTAAAAGCGTTAATTCGTAAGTGGCTAAATATATTATTCCGATGTTTGGACCAGTCGTGATCACGGCCAGTCTGCCCGTAGTGTGTGTATTATATAATAATACGGAACGTGAGAAATTATAGGAATTCTTATCTCTCTCTCTCTTCGAATCTCTTCGTTGTCCGTCCGTCCGTTAAGAAATTCTTGGAGGTATCAAGTTGAAATTAATATCAAACAAATCAAAAAATCCGAAATCCGTAAATTAGTTACATCACAAAAAAAACTTTTTTTAATGTTTCATGCTACAGAATCCTCGGTGTGCGAGTCAGACTCGCACTTGTCCGATTTTTTTATTCTGTAGTAGCTATTGATTATAGCATTACCAATATTTTTGTTTTGGAAAAAGTTAATCTTTTTTTTATAGATTTAGTAAGATTCAATAATGAGTAATGGGTGGAATATAAATGATTACATACGCATGCGAAATTACAAGTAGTAGCTATATTTAAAAAAAATGTTCTTGTAATCCTTGTATAAATAACCTAAAACTTAAAGAAAATATACTTAAGCCATAAAAACAAATGGAATTAACATCGAAGCGGGAACAAGTTAGGCTTAACCGCATTAAAGCCAAGGGCATTATTTAACTTATAAGGCCAATAAAATATGTTCAATTTGCTAATACGTTTTGTTACATAATGTGGACGAAACATTTTCAAACTTGCTAATATTATATTTATTGTTGTAATTAGTTTATCGATTGTACTACAGTTGTTACATTATGAGAGATCTCTTTAGGCTTTCTAGACTGCTTGGCCATAATTCAAGGGGTGACATATCTATACTAATATTATAAAGAAGTAAAGTTTGTGTTTGTGAATTGTGAGTTTGTGACGTTGTAGGGGGTAATTTCTGGATCTACTGAGCCGATTTAGATGAAATTTGGTAAGAAGGTAGTTAATAGAGACCCTGGAAATCCCAGAAATCATCCCTTACGGAAAATGGGGATAAAAGTTTATATGGGGAATTAACCTAGGAACGAACCCGAGCGAAGCGAGGGTGAGTCGATAGTTAGCTATAAGCTGAGCCAAACATATCGTCTATATAATAATATATAGATAACACGTTTGGCTATGTTTGTAGTGATCCTACTTGCTGTCCTAAACGTCTTATTTCTCTATTTAACTTTATAAAAAAAGCGGGGGTAAAAGAGCTGACTACTAAGTAAATCCAGTATCTCATCAAAGAAGTCAATAGAAATCATTAACAAAGTCGGCAAACAGCTGCTATCGACTGTGACCGTGAAATTACTTTTTTAGGGTTCACAAAGAAAAAATTAGCAAAATTTGCTTTTGTTAGCCAGGCTATATTGTGCCTTAATAAAAAAGTATAGAGTCTCATTTTGTTTAAAGAAATTAATAATTTGTCATCAGTAGAGTGGAAAAGGACAAGATTTATTATGTTCCAGATTATCCAACTGAGAATGAAGAGGGTATGCGTTATCGCCATCGAGTCTTTGTAAAGTGAGATAATTTTTAATAAGGTAAAAAAATATTTTTATGGCCACATCTATACATATAATAAAATTGTAACTAAGCCGAATCTGTACATTAAATATTTTTTTGGAAAATCTCATTAAAATAGTCATTATTATCGATATAGAGGCCGAATCTATAGTTTTTAGAATTTTTGTGTATCTGTCTGTGACCGCATCACGGAAAAACCATTGGAGGGATTTTGATGAAATTTAATATAATGATAGCTGGTCATCCGGGTTTCTCAGAGAAGAGATATTTTTCCACAGTATGTAACAAGTATTCTATAAATTGATTCGGCTATTTATTTTTATTAGCTATCATCATACCCAATTTCATCAAAATCTGTCAAGTAGTTTACTCGTGATACGTTCCCAGACAGACAGACTAAAATTCGACTACTAAAAATTATAGATTCGGCCACCGTATCGATAATAATACTTATTCTAACAAGATTTTTCAAAAAAATATTTAATGTACAGATATGACTCAGTTGGAATTTTATTATATGTATAGATAAGCGTATTTAGACATACAAGAAACAAAAAAAAATAACTTAAGCGAAAAAAAACAAAGAATAATAACAAATACAATAAAATAATTTGTATAAAAAATGCAAAATAATATATTACAACAGTGTAATATTACATAAAGGAAGTTCTTTGTAAAAGACATTTAACCCTGTATTTGAAATCTGAGAATCGCACGCAAGGACTTCTAAAATCCAAAGCTGATATACGAGTATGTAGGTAAAGGCGTTGAACCAAAATCTATATAATAATATTAACGACTTCACGTTTGGCTCAGTTTGTAGTGACCCCACTTGCTGTGCCAGCGGTCACGGGTTCGAGTCCCGCTGGGGGCATTCATTTGTGTGATGAGCAAGAATGTTTATACTCCAGTCATGGGTGTTGATATTTATAATATGTATGTATTTAAGGTTATATATGTGTAGTCTATCAACTATCTGGTATCCATAACACAGGCGTAGCTTATGTCTCAACATATTTATTTATTTACCAAATAAGCATGTGTAAACACATGAAATAAATGTATAAATGTAATATTTAAGTTTATCTTTATACGTGTCTTTTGAAAAAACGCATTTTTTATATCTTTTTCGATATTTTCTAAGTATTATTTAAAACACGTTGAAATTTAATAACCACACTAAATGCGAAAGCTTATGTTTGAATGTCCTTAGAAGTAGCAAACGTATACACATACATATTACATAAATATGTATAAATAATATACAAACAAATTTTACAATTTATTATAGTTGTTCAATTTCAGGACCAGCAGCCAGTGTTAAAAAAATTATTAACTTCAGGCGGGAATAAACCTACGGCGATGTAACCTACATAGAAGGAAGATGCAGCCAATCGCGTACTATCTATACTAAGGTTTTGATAACCAAAAGTTTTAACTAAATAAAACTAACTTAGACTGAAGAAGTTTGATGTATTTCTGAGAACTTCGACTAGTTTCCACATATTTTAGGCATTTATGTTTAGGAAGCTATAGTAACGTTATCTCACGTTCTAAATTATATATTCTGATCAAATATAGTCAGCTGTTATAATAAACCATATAGTGCTTTAATCTAAAATTAGTATTAGCTTCTAGCAAACGGAATCCTTACACATATGTGTAGAAAGGAATCGCTTACATAAGTGCGCTCTAATCTCAAATCTACTAAACAAATTTAGATGTGGTTTTTGCTTTTATGCAGAAAGATGCTGAGCATTGACGGTAGTAGTGAGTGGAGTCGGCAAAAAAAGTTCTATTTGTCTCAGCTGAAACACATCCACTGCTGGACCTAGGCTACCCCCAAAATGAGGTACTTTACTGTAGTAAAAGTTATCCTAAATATTGACCCGAGTAGTAAATGATTGCTATAAAAATTTAGTTAAAATCCGTTCAGTACTTTTTGCGTGTAATGCAAATAGGTAAACAGACAAATAGACATACAGACAATCAGACGAAATCAACAACTATTATTTAACGTATTGTGTACACTGTACATAATAAAGACCATATTCTTCAAAACGATCAATTTACATAGGGAATTTTTATATACGCATTCAATTACTATAGCCTGTTCTAAAATCTACCATGACTTAACTGCTGCGTCCATGGTTGGCTTCAAATGAGACTGAATTATGATTTAGTTGAGTTTAATAATGCATCTACACCATTAGATGTAAATTAAAAAAGAAGACAATAAAGCTGTAAAAGTTTGTTTTTAAAATGCATTTTTACTATTGATTTATTATTATTAATAAATTATTCCTATGATTATTTCCTTATTATTAAATTACTTAAAAGGAATATTTTTTTAGAAGAAAACCTTTCATTATAATCTTTATTATCTAGTTATCTCTTGAGATGTTTTCTTATAGGATTGGTACAATTGCGAAACACTCGAGGGATATTGTGTTCTTTGAAATTCAGAATTTTCATGTTTTTGTTGTTCAATCGCTTTCGAACATTTTGTTCTCATTGTATTGTTACACTGAAGTCTATATATTGGCTTTATGTTTTCTTTTGTATTTGATGAGTGCCTATTTAAATATATTAAATGCTTGTAAGTCTAATTGATACCTAATGTTACTGCTATATAAATGCGAAAGTTTGTTTGATGGATGTTTGCTACTCAATCACGCCAGAACGGCTGAACGGATCTGGATGAAATTTGGCACAGATATAGATTATAGTCTGGAATAGCACATAGGCTACTTTTTATCGCGAAAAAATACATGGTACCTGTAAGCTAGGTTTGTTTACGTTTTTCACTAGCAACGAATTCGAGCGAAGCGAGGGTGTGCCGCTAGTATTGTAATATAAATATGTAGCGACTTGCCTTCGTTTCGCTGGGGTGTATCTATAAGTGTCTAATTGAATCTTATATGTTACTCCAGGTCGTAGTCTATCTGTGTACTTATCCATAACCATTCAGACTTTTAAGTATTAAATATTAATAAACATACACACACAAAATTTCACATTCATAATGGTATTTTCGTAATAATAAAGCTTTTATTCGACCTTAATATTTAATTTGATCTTTATTGATACAGAAATAAGTTTTAATTTATTTATATGGATGGCAAATTTAAATTTGTCGAATCATACAAAGCTGTTTTTTGGGCGTTAAGATCCGTTTTTGAAAAATGAATAGATAAATACTTCTCGTTTCGTTTTGGCTAATTTGAGCTCACGAATTCTAAAGATACATGTATATTAGCGACTCACCCTTGCTTCGCTCGGGTTCGTCCCTAGCTTGCTTCCCAATACAAGCTTTCACCCCTTTATTCACATCTTTAAGGGATGATTTCCGGAATAAAAATTATTTTATGTCCTTCCTAAAGTCTCAAATTATCTTCTTACCAAATTTTATCTAAATCGGTTCAGTAGATCCAGAGATTACCCCCTACAACGTCACAAACTCACAAACTTTACCTCTTTATAATATTGGTATAGATATTCTATAGATATTTATCATAACCCTTAGCTCTATATAAACGATAACTTGATTTAGTTATCCATACTTTCCTTACCCAGTTTACAGTATCTTTGGGCAATCCCTTATGGGCTATTAACATATGGATCCTGGCTGATGTGTCAAGTTTAATGAATTTGATTCTCTTAAAAGGCCTCTACGTGTTGGACCTGTGTCTCCACACAAGATTCCTAAAGGACCAGACTCCTTCAAGCGTGAAATCCGTAGAGAATTTAAATAATAAAACGTTGGGAAATGCATTTACGCACGAGGTGTGGGACTCACCGGCGAAGCCAGTACTACCCACTAAAACCCAACAAAGCCTTCCCCCGTCTTAATGGGGCGTCGCAGGATCGCTTACGCATTCAACTACGACGCCCCGACGGCAGGTCTGCCGAAGCAGACCACAACAACCACGGGGTTGCTCTAAGGTCCACTCTGCTATCAGAGAAATACCAGGAGCAACCCGCATGGTACACCGCCCTCCGAAGAGGGCCACCTCCCACCGCCCACCGAAGTGCGTGTCTTGGCTTCGCGCCCGGCTGTATTGCCGGGCACTACTGAGCCCCCCCACCACGACAAGGTGAACGCACGTTGGGGGGATACAACACTTCCCCCAACCCGATTAAAACCCTTAGAAGAAATTAGCATATTAACAAATAGACAGTATATAATTATTATAGTATTGTAAAAAGTTACGATTTGTATGTTTGCCTGTATGCGCCTTTATATGTTTAATGAATTACTTATTTTAATACTTTGCTGTTATTCTGTGATAATAGTACTTTAAGCATTGTAGATTATAAGCTTTATACACAATAAAGTGGCTATAAAGATAAATTGCTTTATCTCTTCATAAAACGTCTTTCTCTAGTATGTTTATAGTACCTAAATAATATAGAAAGAGAAAGGAGAGAGGTTGTAAATGTGAATGTGTGTATGTTTGTTACTTAGTATACACAAAAGTCATAAAAGTTAAAAAAAAATATGGCTGCGATAGGACTCATAATATTTAACATTAATATTTATTTTCCAACATTGTAATATCAAAAAGGTACCTTATTTAAATGGGATCCTAAACCTCATTTCCGACATTAGATTAAATCTTTAATTGAATTTCTTTCAAAATCTTAAACGGAATGCGAGAGTGTTCTACATTCTTAATCATGACAAAAAAAAAGAGCTCAAAAAAAGGGACGGACAATATGTCCGTCGAATGTAACGTACCTACTCAATATAAATATGTTGGAACATTAACACACATCACCATCTAGTTCCATGGTAAACTACGAAGCCTGTGTTATGGATACCAGATAGTTGATATACTACATATATAATTATTATATATACATACATATTATAAATATAAACACCCTGGATGACTAGAGTACAAACATTTGTGCTCATCACACAAAACTGGCCCCAGCGGGACTCGAATCCGTGATCGCTGGCATAGCAAGTAGGGTCACTACAAACTGAGCCAAACGTGTCGTCAATAGTTAAAAAAGTTTATTTTAAAGGTGACAGGAAGTTTAAGAGACATTAAAAACAAGTTTTAAAGCTTAATAACATTAGTAGAGTAATAATTTTATAAATAAGAAATTGTTAAAATTGTTCAATATCTATTATTCTATTCTTAATATTATAAAGAGGAAAAATGTTTTTGTTTGTTTGTTTGTTTTTTTATGTCGAATAGGCTCCGAAACTACTGAACCGATTTAGATGGAATTTTGTAAGAGACCCTGTGAAGGACATAGGATAGTTTTTATCACGGGAATCATCCTTTAAGGGTGTGAAAACGGGGGTGACAGTTTGTATGGGGAAGCAACCTAGGAACGAACCCGAGCGAAACGAGGGTGAGTCGGTAGTTCAATATAAAACCAAAATAAAGCGCGGCCTTCACTATAGGTGCGATTTAAAACGATTCCGTCCTCGAATTCCTTTAAACGGGTAATTAGTAGTTAATTACAGATGGCTCGGTATGAAAGTAAATTGTATTACATATAAATGAAAGTATACTTACGTAATTTAAGCGCTGGTAATAGGTCCTTTAGAAATTATAAAATAGTTAAGAAATTTTAGGCAGACTTTACAAATGGAGATATTTTCGTTAATAATATTAATATTTTGACAGTTTCGCTATCATGATTTTTCTTTTTAAATAAGTAAAAATAGATTAAATTTAATATTCTATTTACAGATTTCGGCCACGGCTGCAATCTCATTGATTGATTGGATTTGATACTCGGTAGGACGATAATTCGTCATGGTCGGCGGATCATGAGTCACAGGTCCAATGACTTTACATGGTCTCCGAGGTACGAGAATGAAATATTCAACTTCGGGCTATCACCGAGAACTTCTGGGCGGAAAAATTCAATAACTATACTCGGCCCGACCAGGGAATCTAACCCAGGACCAAAAGTGAGACTGTTAACTGTGTTGAAAGAAAACGAATTTGCACTGGCATTAAAGTAACAAGAGGCTTCGAAGCGAAATATGAATACTGAATAAAACGAAAATAAGTAAGGAAAGAGAAAAAGATTCAACAAAAATATTGATTTGAGGTCAATCAGTGAAACCATGTCACATTCGCTCGAAGAACAATTCTGAGGTTGTACTCTACGAGCTTTCGTGCTCAAAGCTTGCGTATTATTAAATTAAATTTAACACTGCTTTTGTCTAGTATAGATTTGTATTAGTAATATTTTTTGTATAAAAGATATCTATCTATACATATAATAAAATTTGGAGTCGAATCTGTACATTAAATATTTTTTGGAAAATCTTAATGAAATAGTCATTATTATCGATACAGAGACCGAATCTACAGTTTTTAGAGTTTTCTGTCTGTCTGTCTATCTGTATGTCACCGTATCACGAAAAAACTATAACGGGAAAATCTCTCATCTATGAGATATGTATAGTAAAAGTTAAAACGTAACTAGGGACTACCTGAGCAGAGCGAGGCTTTTTGGCGAGCTTTTTAGAAAATAAATACTATAGTGTGTACTTGTCATTTTGGCTCAATAATCTCATTCGGTGCAATAAATTAAACTATTTTGACGCCGATTTTAACAAGCTTTTAATTCTTTAGAATAAAAACTTCATCATTTTCAACTTTACGAAACTTTATTAATACCTAAGCGAAGGAAAATATTTCGAACATCTGTTACAACATATTGAAGTTAGCTTTAAAGCGTCTAAAGTGTAATTTCGACCTACTTCATATTTTTAGCCGACTGCCGCAGGAAGAGGGTAATGTTTTTAGAGTTTTAAGTATACGAGTATAATAAAAATATGGCTTACAATTTTAAAATGCTATTTTTTTTAAAGTAAAATTAATTTGAGAAATTTTTTGCAACAGTGTATCTAAATATACTAATATTATAAAGAGGCAGAGTTTGTTTGTTTGAACGCGCTAATCTCAGGAACTATTAAGCCGATTTGAAAAATTCTTTTTGCATTAGATAACCCTTTTATTGAGGAAGGCTGTAGGGTATATATCATATAACATATAGTCTATATATTCCATACTAACCGTTAAAATATATAATTATTATTACATTGAATTAAATTTTAAATTATAAAATTTTGAACTCATATTAACTTCCATTTAATGCAATATTTTGTTACTTAATATTTTAATTTATTTGCTTTAATGTTTAATTTTATTTTATAATATTAATATTTAATTATTTAAATGACATTTTTTATTTAAATATTAAGTATATGTGTATGTATGATGTGCCTCTTTGCCATGATGTACCTACATATAATATATTTCTATAGCTCTAAACAAATAGAATATTAATATATGTACATAGTTTTGCAGTTTTGCTTGATTCTTATGTAATCTGAAATTCTTATAAGAAATACATAATATTATATTTTTCTGTCTTGACCCATAAATTTAGGGGATTTCCTGCTTTACACTATAAATTATAATCGAGAAAATATGTATACACTAGCATTGCCCGCGGCTCCGCCCTCGTTCAGATGACCAAAAATCAAATTCTTATGTTTTAAATATTAGTATACTCTTACATTGCAGTTTTTGTATTTTTTCTCAGAAATGAGACATTTTCCCGCGTTAAAAAGTATCCTATATGTTGATCTGGTTAACCAGCTATCACCATACCAAATTTCATCAAAATCCCTTCAGTGGTTTTTCTGTGATGTGGTAACAACCAGACAGACAGGCAAAAATTCTAAAAACTATAGATTCAGCCTCTGTATCGATAATAATGTTTATTTCAATAAGATTTCCCAAAATAATATTTAATGTACAGATTCGGCTTAGTTACAATTTTATTATATATATAGATTATTATGCTCATACAATTTTCATAAAATATAATGTTTAATGCACCTAAAAGGTTGGCCTCGTTTTATTTTACGTATGCCATTATATGTAGCTTTTGGTAATCCAAAGTCTATGCAGATTTGCATTTGAAATAAAACTATGTTTTCGGATTATTTTGCTGATTTATTTTGTTTTTTTTTTTGGTTCCGGACGTTTCGAATGCTTTACAGCAATCATGGTCACGGGAGAGACTTAGGTTGTAAATGTTCCAAAAGTTATTATATAGCTGTTACCAACAAAGAAAACATAGTTTTATTTAAAACTAGCGATTCACCCTCGGTTTGCTTGGGTTTGTCTCTTGATACGCTCCCGCGGTAAAAAGTAACCTATGTCACTCTCCAGCCCTCCAACTATCTCTACACAAAAAAATCAGGCCCATCCGTCACTCTATTTCGACGTAAAAGACGACAAACAAACAAACACACTTTTACATTTATAATATTAGTATGGATCTCAAATATTCGCGTATATCTCAGAAAGTTTATAATATGCAGATTGAAGTAAATTTTGCTGAAATAGAACTTACTTGGATAAAATTTTGATCATAAAGATTGCTTCATATAATGCAAATGATATATTCCAATAGCGTATCAAAATTCGATAATGTCTCGGAAGAGTATTACACAATACTTCGACGTAAACAAGGTTAGGTTTAATGTTTACTTGTAAAAGTTAAAGTATAAACTGAGGCGGAATCTATATATAAACTAGCGACTTAACCTCACTTCGCTTGGATGAGTCCCAATGTAGGCGAATTGTGTTCACAGTTTCATTCGTGGGCTTTAATTTTTTGCGTGGAACCCTGATTCTTTTTAAAATAAAAGTAGCTTATGTTACTACATATAACATCAGCTATCTGCCAGTGAAAGTCCCGTTGAAATCGGTTCAGTCGTGTCGAAAATTAGCCGGAACAAACAGACAGACATTTTTAAAAATTGTTTATTTCTTATTAGTACCGTATATTATATGCATTTAGTAAAAAGCCGTTATTTTGACATTACAAACAGACACTTAAATTTTATTTGTCTGTATAGATAGGCAAAGACAGGTTCAGTACGTTTTTCTTCACTTGCACTAAATACATACGAGTGTGTAAGCTATGTGCTAATAAGATAAAATCATTTGTTCAATACCGGTTGTAACACATAGAATTTGACTTAATTTCACAGAATCAGTAAGCAAGACACGCAGCTAGTATAAAATATGTACGTATATCCGACTATGTTCCTTCGTCAATTCTTTCATTTTTAGTACGCTTCTTATGCAGTCGATTATTTTAGTATTGAAAATTGATTGCTCATTTATAGCTTTTTAATTTGGTCCTTTACCTGTAATTTGATATTTGATTCACACGAAAAAACATTTTTTCAATGTAAAAAAACTGGCACCTATAATATCTGCTCTTTTGATTTTTAATCGCATTATCGAGACAAATATAATGACTTATGAATCATCAAAATCGGTTAAGCCATTTATTAATTACGAGGGAACACGGGATCGGACATTCATACATACATAAATACATTTTAACACATAACCCCACTTTGGGCTTCGCTGCAGTCGAGTAAAAATTCAGGTAAGCTCGTAAGAAAAAGCGAGTATAAAACGTAATAAATCTTTAGTATTCGTATACATGAAATCAAGTAGTTCAAACGTGTGTTGTCAAATTCTAAAGCAAATGTCCAATTTCATCCTTGAATGAACAACCAATCTAATGCTTGCCTTCTACGTGGTTGATTCAACATTAGTTCCCTAATACGAGGGTCAATATTGTGTTATTGTAATTATTTTCAACTATAAAGGTATAATGATTTCAAAGTTCCTTAGAATGTATTCCAAGTGGTCGAAAATCGACCAGAACTATTTCTTTATTGATAACACTAAAGCTATATATATATATATATATATATATATATATATATATATATATATATATATATATATATATATATATCCAAAAGAACATTTATACCTATAAAAAATTGAATGTATGTAAAAAATAATTTTAAGGTAAGACGTCTTGTATGGATGTTTCGCCACTGATATATATATATATATATATATATATATATATATATATATATATATATATATATATATATATATATATATACAAGAATTGCACATTTAATAATATAAGATAATAATTAATTATTGTTACTACTTATCATTAAGCCTAGCCGTAGTCTAATAATGTATTTGCTTCCAAGAATCTTCATAATTACATGTTGTATTCATCTTAAAAGGTAATGCGTTTAGCTATAATAATTGTTGTACATACATATATAATAACTAGCGACTCACCTTCGCTTCGCTCGGGTTCGTCTTTGGCTTGCTTCCCAGTACAAACTTTCATCCCCATTTTCGCCCCATTAAGGGATGATTTCCGGGATAAAAAGTATCTTATGTCCATCCCAGGGTCTCAAACTATTTTCTTACCAAATTTCATCTAAATCGGTTCTGTAGATCCAGAGATTACCCCCTACAACGTCACAAACTCACAAACTACCTATTTATAATATTATTAGTATACATAATTAGTTTTAATATTGTAATTGCCACTGAATCGCCTAAGTGCTTATTTGTTCAAACGACCAATACTTATCTAATACCTTTCTTGTATCTTTATTTATTTATACCGGCGATCCCGGAAACGGATCTAACGATTTTGCTGAAATTTGGTATGTGGGGGTTTTCGGGGGCGAAAAATCGATCTATATTAGTCTTATGTCTGGAAAAACGTGTTTTCGAGTGTTAATGTGGTTTTCTTTCGCAATGTGCTATCCCAGACTATAATCTATCTCTGTGCTTTTTATACAGATCCGTTTAGTGTTTTTGGCGTGATTGAGTAACAAACATCCATTCAAACTTTCACATTTATAATATTTATGGGATATATTGGATTTAGCGTTTTATTAGAAGCACAAAATATGCATTAATGAACCATAATGTAAGCTAAATCTAACAAGTGGTTAATTAACTATATATACTACATAGTTAATAAGAATTTCTCTTACATTTTGTTTACAATGCTATTCTAAAGGTGTATTCATTTTGCGTTTTTATTCGTTGCAGATATGAAATAAAGACAGTTATACTAAAATTCTACTGGTATTATGCACACATGGGACGTGGGTTCGATTCTTATTTTGCTGAAGACAAAATATGTTTTAATTGTATGTTCCATTTTTTATTATGGTGAAAAATTCAAAAGAAAGGAAAATATCTAAAGATATCTCTTATACCGTGGTCTGAAGTATTAAAAAGTAAGTGATAACCCTTAATTGTACACCCAAAAAGAGAAAATATACAAAATATAGGAGAAAATACCATACGCGGCCTTATAGCTAAAATAGCGGTTTTTCAGGCCTTTCCAACCTTTAAGTGTAGAAAATAGTACTAAAAGGGTTTATATATCATTCGATTTCGACCTGATATATAATGTAGATTGTGAGTAAATACATTATGCAGATAGCAACTTCAATGAAAATTTTCATTCAATCATTTAAACTTACCCACGAACTGAACGGCGAAGTTATATCAAAGCATTGTTATTCGAACAGAAACTTGTTAAATAAACTATAGTTATTATATGAAATATTTCGTCTGATCTGAAAATGGGAACGTATTTCCAGTAAAAAATTGTTATTTCGTCTTTATGATGTTTTTTAGCAAAAACGAAAATCATTAACTTTTTTAAGTAAACGAAATGCTATTTTATTTATATAAATTACATGTGACTTACGTCCCTAAGCTTGAATGGTGTAGGTTGTGACAAATGTCCAAAGAAAAAATATTATTTTTTTGGACCCGAAACATTTGCAGTTGTATATAGAACCCACTAGAGTTTCATCATAATCGGATCAATGGCTTAGGGGCGCATAGAGGACAAACATACAAACATTCATTTTTATTTATGTATAAAAAAGCTATTTACTGTATAAAAAATAGCCTATGAGAGACTTGTACTACAGTTAGTTATGGTCCAGCTTTGATATGCGTAGTTTTATGTATATTATAAATGTAAAACCGTGTTTGTTTGTTTGATCTTTTTTCACGTTGGAACAGAATGACGTATTAGCGTGATTTTTTGCGTGGAGATAATTGGAAGGTCGAGAGTGCCATAGGCTTCTTTTTACAGCAGGAGATTATCTCATTCCCACGAAAAAACACGTTATAATACAATCCAAAAATAATAATAGGTAAAGTAATGTTGGTTGATAGTTTTGAGCCTTTCTCTGTACCTACCTCAAATTATAATTAAAAACAAATCTATACATGTAATAAAATTGTAACTAAACCAAATCTGTACATTAAATATTTTTTTGGAAAATCTTACTGAAATAAACATTATTATCGATACTGAGGCCGAATTTATGGTTTTTAGAATTTTTGTCTGTCTGTCTCTTACCGCATCACAGAAAAACCACTGGAGGAATTTTGATGAAATTTGGTATGGTGATAACTAGTTATGTGGGTCAACATATAGGATACTTTTTACCGCGGGAAAATATCTCATTTCTAAGAAAAAACACAAAAACTGCAATTTAAGAGTATACTAATGTGTTTAACCTAAGAATTTGGTTTTTGGTCATCTGAACGCGGGCGGAGCCGCGGGCAATGCTAGTAAATAAATAAATCAAACTGTAATCGAACTTTCGACTTTCATGAAGTCACCATCACTGTGCCACATCAGTTAACTTTCATAAAAATATAAAAATGCAGCTATGAGCATAAGCTTACATTAACATAGATTTACATTTATTAAATTTAAATCCAACTTTCTAATTCTTTTAACTTTGTGAATCTGAGCGTTTATACAAATCTTCATATTTCAACACCTGCGATATAAATTATGCATGCTGAGTTAACTTCGTTGTTCGGTGCCTTGGTAAAGCTACTTAATAATTTTATATATAAACAAACGAATTTTGGTAACTAATAAAAGCTCCTTATCTCTAATAAAGGTTTTTTCAATTCTTTTTTAACGTCCCACTGCTGGGCTGGGCCTCCCTTCAATACAAGAGGGATCAGACCTTAGTCCACCACATCCACCACACTGGCCAAGTACGGGTTCGTGGACTTCACATTTCTTTCGAAAACTTGCTAGCTTCTCTCACACATGCAGGTTTTTTAATGTTTTCCTTCACCCTAAGACAAAGTAATCTGTTGGAAATGATTCGCACATGAAAATATCAGAGGTGCAAACCCGGAATTTATACACGTTTTACTCGATTTCGATTTCGCGGATTTATTTTGACTTTTGGAATTATTTTGATTTATACATAATATAATAATAGCAACACTAAATAATATTAGTAATTAATAAAGTTTTTAATAATTGTAATATTTATAATAATAACAGCTAAATTAAATAAATAATATTGCTTTATTTAATTATAATATTTATTTAAAAAAAAAAATGTTTAGAAAAAAAATCAACAAATATTGTAAGGTACTTTATTGCCATTTTTTGAATCTTTGAAATCATTTTTGTAAAATAGTGTGTAGGCACTGTCTGTAACAAGTATGTGTTTGAGACGTCTATAACCTCAGTCTCTCCTGTGACCATGATTGCTGTAAAGCTTTCGAAATGTCGGGAACCAAACATCTAAATAAATCCGCGAAATAATCCGAAATTATAGTTTTATTTAAAATACAAACACATTGTTTCATCAACAATTTAAATGCAAAATTTAATAATATATTTACACCAGTTGCGCGCGTGCAGTGGAAACGAGCCGCTACGGCAAGTTCTATTTTTTATGCTCGTGACGGAGTTGCTATGTAAGTTACAAACTCCAGCGCAGGTATCAACCCCGCGCCTGCGCCCGCGCCCGCACCTACGCTATACGCTCGCAACTTACGTTACGCTTGTTTACGATCCCATGGATTCGAAACTATACCTTACGGTCCAGTGATTACGTCTTATTTTCCCTGCTTACTTTTTGCATCTACGATTGTATTAAGTTATAACTGCTGTGCTCGATATAATATTCTCCTTCTAATACTATGGACTTTTGGTGGACTGTTTGGTATTAAGTGAATATTATAAAGTGAATAAACTCGATCGAACTGAGCTAAGCGTTATTTTCCTATTACGGCACAGATTATTCTCGCACACATAATCCATCTAACACCAGATAGTCCACGCCTTCACCACCACCAACGCCAAATGTTTTTCTCTTTTACGTTGAAATGGCTGGGATTGGGATGAAATTTGGTACCTGGATTAATACATGAAACCTGGATTAATACATAAGCTACTATAAGGCATCTAGGGATACACCCAATCGACGTGAGAGTAAATAGCTAGTATTATGTAAAATGTTTATCTAAAATGATTTCATTTTCGTTTAATAAAAGTAAGATATATATTTTACTATACATTCTAATTGTGGTATTTTTTTTCAAAGGTTTTGTATATAAGAAGAATTAATAAGAAAAAAATGTTTGGAAAACTTGACGGTGGTTTTTTGTTTTATTTCTGCGAAATAACAATGCGTTCGTTGGCCTCATCGAATACCATGGAGAGGTGCTTGAGTCAAATATTAAAATATCCGGGCAAAAATAAAATTTCCGGTGTATGGCAAATCAATTATGAAATATTGAAGGGGATGCTATCGGATACTCAAGGGGTATAACGGAAGAAAAGTAAACTAACTCATGAAGATTTTACCTTTCGAAAGTTTTATTTAACTTTAAGTAATTTCCGTCTTAAACTCCTTGAGTTTGGTTAACAGTAGGTAAATTTAAAGTTTACACGCATATTTATAGTTTTTATGGGAAAAAATAAAGGCTTAAAATATGATAATTTATTCTATTTTGATAATGTACATACACTTTATAATAATGTAATTTTGCCAGGATAGAGAATAAAACTTGTTTAAAAATCTATTATTATATATACAATTTATAATGCTTGATAGGTTCTGTGTAGATTTTCGCGAATATTTAACATTTTAAATTAAACTATCTTTTCGAATTTCTCCAGTGATGAATCATGTTTGCTGTAAATCATTTGAAACGTCATTTCAAAGACCAAAAAGCAAAGCAAATCTGTTTTAATTAAAATCCTCAGAAAAAAAAATTTGCACAACAGAATAATCAGTATCTTTTCTCTGTGAATTTAAAGTTTTTTTAATTATATTTATAATAATAATTAATAGAAAATTTATATTTATTACCAAGATATTCATATACAATATTTAATCCATATAAAACGATAATTGAACGATATTTTCTATAGAATTTCTTGGGGACGAAACAAGATTTAGGTCATATAGTTCCCTGAACAGATATAAGTATAACTATTCAATAGCCACATATACTGTACTCTATTTCTAGTTCTCGGTCTGCTCTTACTGTACAATTTCTATTACGTTCATTCCATTTGTTGTTTTAATCACTTATATTACAAATTTATCCATACATATATATAACAGAATTGTAACTGAGTCGAATCTGTACATAAATTATTTTTTAGAAAAATCTTATTGAAATTATCATTATTATCGATACAGAGGCCGAATCTATAGTTTTTAGAAATTATATCTTTTTGGGAACGCATCATGAGAAAATCACTGGACAGATTTTTATGAATTTACGGATGATGATAGCTGGCTATCCGGGTCAACATAAAGGATACTTTTTACTGCGGAAAAATATCTCAACTCTGAAAAATCTATACTAACAGTTAAAAGGTAGGGACGAATCCAAGCGGAGTGAGAGTAAGTCTAGTTGATTTATATAACACTAGCGACTCACCCTCGCTCCGCTCGGGTTCGTCCCTAATGAAAATTTAGGTTTGTATGTATTTTTTAATGCCGAATCATAACATTTTTTTTTTGGGTGGACCACCCTTATCATTTAGGGGTATGGAAAATAGATAGTAGCCGATTCTCAGACCTACTGAATACGCATATAAAATTTGGTAAATATCGGTAAAGCCGTTTCGGAGGAGTACGGTAACTAACATTGTGACATGGAAATTTCATATATTAGATAGATACACATTTCCTAATAAATATCTATTCAAAAATGGCGTTGAAATGGAATGTTAAGTCAAACTAAAGAATAAAATTAAAAAATCGTAAATTCTTATTGTCTAAACACAAATTCGAACATGCGCACACCACATAACATACTTTTTTAAATGAAACAACATGCGTTTTAATTTTGTCATCCGAATAGCAATGAACAAAAAAATATTTGAAAATATTTCAATTTAATTTCGAATTGTGCACTTCTTTTTGAGGACACTTTTGAGACGCTAATTTTGTAACTATCTTGAGTTTTTGTATAACAATGTATAAATATGAAAGTTTGGTTACTTCTTAAAGCTTTAATGCTTAAGCTTAACAAAAAAAGCCACGCCAGCGGGGTCGCTACGAAATTTTTAATTACTGTATAATTTAATAATAAGTCAGATTTTTACAAGAAAAACATATAGTGGTAATATTTTTCATGCTTTTTTTGAACGTTGGGAAATGTATTTTGTGGATTACCTAATGGTTGCTGAATAGATAAGTCAGTACAATTAAAACCTATAGGTACCTTATCCTTATAGAAATAGTAGGACTTTAGTACTCAATTACGATATGGTAGCTGGCCCTCGATCATCTATCATCTCGGCAATTCCTACCCTTATATAAGGGGTAGCTTTTTCATGAGATTGTTTTACTCTCCGTCCACAAAACAACGACTACGAGGGTTCGTTCTCAAGGTTTAAGGGCAACTATCGATATTTTAATTTCTAATAAACGCCCTCTAAGTGGAATAATACGTATAAAATCAATTTACAGTGACATTGAGGTTAAAAATATAATTGGTACATTTGTACTTACTTTTAAGTGGGTTATGATAAAAGTCAAAGTAATAGTTATTTTATTTGATAGTGTCTATCATTTTGAATAAACATTATCAAATTTAATAAGACGTTGGTAGCTTTCGTGCTTATCTAATATCTATACATATAATAAAATTGTAACTAAGCCGAATCTGTACATTAAATATTTTTTAGAAAATCTTATTGAAATAGACATTATTATCAATACAGAGATCAAATCTATAGTTTTTAGAATTTTTGTCTGTTTGTCTGTAACCGCATCACGGAAATACCACTGGAGGGATTTTGATGAAATTTAGTACGATGATAGATGGGTTATCCGGGTCAACATATAGGATATTTTTTACTGCGGGAAAATATCTCACCTCTGAAAAATCTATACTAAACGTTAAAACGTAAGTATTTAATTTAAACAAAAAATAATTTAAACATTACTAAAAAAGTTGAAAGGGATTTTATTTACTTATTTATTACTTTATCTTAATCTTTCGAGCAATTGCATTTTCAAATTTTTTAGGACTATAAATATTTAATTTTTCCACTTACTAATCTTTCTCTTTATGTTTAAATGAACTAATGAATTAAATCTATACAAATGCATATATAAAACAGAATAGTTTGTTTGTTTCAAAGCGCTAATCTCTGGATATAGGTACTAGTCTGATTTGAATTTTTTTTTTTTGCGTTTCATAGCCCATTTTCTACTTTATATCTCAAATTTACATCATGATCTACAAGTGCGGAGTAGTTCTGCAAAATTAAAAGACGCAGCCGCAAGAAAACGCTAGTAGATAATATAGAAAACTTCTTATAAAATATAACAATATTTTACTTCAACAAACATACAACTTTACAATTCCTATTTTTTATATATAAGAGAAAACACCGCCAGTATTTTTAAAACGATCTGCCGGTTTACCATACGGTCCATTTACTTCGAAGTCATTTGTTCTGTACTTTTGTTCTGTACATTATACCGTAATGTATGGAGTCTAAAAATTTTTGTTGTTTTACTGAGCTAAAAGTACAATTTTTATGAGCATTTGGTATATTGGCAGTTGGTTCGGTATGTTGGCGTAGTGTCTACGTGAGAAGTTGTGGGTTTATAGCCCACATTGTATTTAATGTACTTCAAAGCAGATTTATATATATATATATATATGCTTTGTTAAGTACCTAGATACGTACTTGGCCGAAGCGAACGTACTTAGATAGTTTTATATATGGTTGTCTTTCAGTTAATCTATGAAATATTATCCATATAATAACGATGAAGCAAGATAAGGAGTCGCCCAAGTTGCTTCTGATAAATCATGATATTACATTCGTTAGAATACAACAGTTACGTAAGTAGGTATTCTATCCATATAAAAAATTTGTAACTAAACCGAATCTGTACATTAGATATTTTTTGGAAAATCTTATTGAAATAGTCATTATTATCGATACAGAGGCCGAATCTATAGTTTTTAGAATTTTTGTCCGTCTGCCTGTTTGTCTGTCTTTATGTCTGTCTGTTACCAATCAACCAACAAACCCCTGGAGGGATTTTGATGGAATTTGGTATAGTGATAGCTGGTTATCCGGGTTCAATATTTAGGATACTTTTTACCGCGGGAAAATATCTCATTTCTGAGAAAAATACAAAAACTGCAATGTAAGAGTATACTAATATGTAAAACCTAAGGATTTAGTTTTTCGTCATCTGAACGCAGGTGGAACCGCGGGCAATGCTATTACATAACATGTATATACATAATATGTAAATTGAGAATGTTTATTATATGTAAGAGAGAGAACTATTATTATACGAGTAAATGCAAAAGCTCGTTTATGTGTGTATTTGTTACTTTATGGAAAAAATGGAAATGGAATTTAGATGAAATCTTTGAATTAATATACAGATAGATAATCACTTGGAGTAACATATAGACTACTGTTAGTAACAAAACATGCCAAAAGGTGGCGCTACTTATATATCCATACTAATATTACAAATGTAAAAGTGTATTTGTTTGTTTGTTTGTCCGTCTTTCACGTCGAAACGGAGTGACGGATTGGCGTGATTTTTTGTGTGGCGATAGCTGGAGGGCTGGAGAGTGATATAGGTTTTTTATCGCGAGAGATTATCTCATACTCACGGGAAAACACGTTATAATACTATCCAAAAAAATATTTATGATCATAATTAAATAAATCTATACAATGAAATAAATCTATGTTTTCGCATATTTTAAAATTTATCCTTTAAGGGGGTAAAACAGGGGATGAAAGTTTGTATGAAACCTAGCTTTTTAGAGATTTTTTTGTAGTTTTAGAGCGAGCGAAGCCGCGGGTTCTACTAGTAATTTTATATAATATACAAAAATCACATAAGGACGCAAGGGAGAGAAGCAAGGGTTAGTCGCTAGTATATATAGCTATGCTTAAACTTGTATAGTGTGGGCGCTCCAGGCAATTTTGGTTAAACGGCTGTGTTAAGTGGTGATTTATTCCTTCCAATATGGAGGTATAACTAGGAAGTAACACAGTTGTATGTTTGTTTATGTATAAAGTTATACAGTACGCCTCTTTACCCTTGCGAAGCCCAGGCGGGCTCGTAATTTCCTATTTACATTTCCAACAAATTAACGTACTACCTTTTACTGTTTATTTAGTCACTCCCAATAAATGCCTGGTTTTTATAAAGCAAATAGGATTGTATAATATATAAATAATTTTAATCAAACGATTGAAATTTTTATTAGAAATTATTCTTAAAGTTTTATCAAAATTTGTCAAGCCAAAGAAAGAGCTGAATACGATATAATTAAAGCCAATCATTTACACCCAAGCAATTATCTAATCTATACAGAATATAGAGCTCTAAATGTGTCTCTACTTAACATGTCGTGCCAACATTTCGGCTATCAACGTCAATTCCTGCGGCTAATCGTACTATACGTTCATTACGCTTGACAACGGGTTCTCGTAATGGCTTAACCAAATTTACAGAAATTACGTTTTGTCTTCTATTTTTTACCGACATTAAAAGAAAAGAGATATGTGTCTTAGTCTGTCTGTTACACGATATCTTCTATGTGCTTATTATGAAACGATTTTTTATGGTTTTATTTTTAATACATAACATGGTGTTAAATTCTGAGAAATATTGCCAATTTAAGGGTGCAATAATATTTTAAGTGATTTAAAATTGATAATTTTCTAGTTGAAAGCTATTTTCAACCGACTTCCGAAAAAAAATTTTATTTGTCTGTTGAAGTCGATAGATTTTTTTTGGTAGAAGCCAAATCATTTTTTTTGCGTAACTGTGTAATGTTTATATTCTGGTCTATTGTGTGTCTATTTTTGGTTATCTGTTTAATTGCGCTGTATAATAAGTCAGGTTTTAATTATACTTTATTTATTCAAATACATAATAAAAAACAAAAGCTCCATTTCTTCATTTGTACTAGTTTACTCCTATTGTTCAGAATTTCTATCATAATCATTATGGATAATTTGTTGGAAAATACACATAAATAGAATTTACCTATTTATAACTTATTCCAATATTTTTTTGGGAATATTGAACTGTTTTTTATTTGCCTATTTATTTACAGAAGTTGTTAAGAAATATTCGAAACAGTTTCTTTTAAATTATACTCCAGCTACGGTAATTGAGTTCCAGTATTCGTAGCAGATCTACGTTTGACGAGTAACTTGGTACTTATATACTTATACTCCTATTGCCATGTATGTATTATGTTTAAGTATTAAAATTTTGTCGAAAAGTTCTTATGGAAGTCTATTAAAAATGTGTAATTTGAGTTTCGAGTTTACAATTTTTTTATAAATATAAATTTTGAATTTTGATAGAATAATATCATAAATAATTGTTATATTTTTTCCTAACCATTAGTAAATAATTTTTTGACTATGAAATTTATATAACATACATTAAAATTATTAACAGATGCAAGCAAATAAAAAAATACATATAAAAATAACATAATATAAATATATTATATGTATCTTCACTATATAATATGTATATAAAAATATTTTTTCCTTTATAGATTTAAAAAAAAATGCAATCTGTCCTGTTTCTATTATGCATTCAATACTCTATAATAAGCTAGCGTTTTACCATTGCTTGGCTTATGCCTCCCTTAGTGCTTAACAATAGCCTATACGTTACTCCAGGTCTATCTACTAATACTATACTATCTGTCTACTAAGATTCATCCAAATCCGTCCAGCCATTTCGGTGTCAAGGAGTTTTAGCAGTTATAATAGTAATTCAATTTACATGTAAACATATTCTTGTTACAACAATTTATACTACAGTGATAATCAGCTACTATTCTATTTATATAAATTGTTAACAATGTGGGTTACGTCTTCAGTGACACAGATTTGCATAATATGTAGGTAGCCTCACTATATTCTAGCCCAGTCTCGTGTTTATAGTCGATTAAGTTATCCAAAATATTTTATAAACAAATTTTTTTTGTAAGATGTAGGGTTTAATTTACACAATATATAACAAATATTGTGTAAATTATTAAAGAAATATATTAAACTAAAAAATCTGTTGAACACTAAATTTATGATATTTAAATATTAATGATGAATTTAGCTGAATAAATTATTTTTATTACATTACTAAAATAATAATAAAAATATTACTTCGTTTAATGTTGGGACATGATATGAAAATATTTATATATTATATTAATTGAACATTTTCACCTATTTTTTATTACAATTTTATTGTTCAGTGATATCATTACTAAGCGTTTTTATTATATAATAGAAACAATATATCAAGTTTAATAAAAAAAAAAAAACAAATTTCATTAAAAAATTAAAAAAATCCCACAAAATGAACATAAATTTAAATACAAATTACCTTCCAAGCCGTAGAAACCACTCGCATTGTCTCTCACTATGATATTGTACGTTTGCTTTACAGTCAGAAATTTATCCACTTTTTTACATAACAATATACATGCAAATGAATATATAGTACTCACTCATAACCGAAATATTTACGACTTATAAAAACAAAATGGCGTAGACGTGCTACGCGGTCGCTCTACAATATAACACTGGCGTAGCAGAGCTACGAGACTCTACATAACGTAGCTCTATTTCATTTCTACCTGCAAAGGTTTTATATGTCCGTCTTTTTCAGCGAATAAGGTATCTAAATAGTGTAGATATAGTTTGTTCAGAGTTTCACTGGAATCATTGTTAGCATTTTGGCGTTAAGATTTTTCTTTGGTAGAGCGTGTGATTTTTGACGGGATGGATTAATTTTTGTGTCTAGATTTATTGCCGTTTTGATTGTGAATTGGTAGTTTAAATAGCTGATATTTTTAGTTTTATTAAGTGTTATTTATAAGGTCTTGTTAAGTTTAATATTTTAAGGAAGTGTAACTTTGTTTTATTTTAAATATGTTTTATGTTTTTTATGCTGTTTAAAGAACGTTTTAATACTAAAGCTTTAAAATTTGCAAGTATTTTTTTTATATAAAAAAAAGATAATTTTGAATGAATTAATGAATTACTCTTTTTTGTACACCCACAAAGAGAAAAATAAAATATACAATATAATATAGAAGAAGGTACAAGAGGCGGCCTTATCGCTAAAAGAGCGATTTTTTCCAGGCAACCTTTAGGTGTAGGAAATAGTACTAAGATGGAAGGGGCGCGAATAACAAATAAAGAAACAATAGAAAGATTATATATTTATACATATACGTATCATACAAATATATAATATAATATACAAAATAAATACAAGTAAAATATAATTAAACAATACGTAAATACTATAACTACATATATAAATACTATACCCATATTATACATATATAAATATAAAATATGATAATTTTCCAATAGTTAATAATTTCATTATTAATAAATTTTATAATTTTCTTTTATTATATTATATTTTATCTTTTTGATAATTGTATTTTTTATTATTTAATTTCCTGTAACGTTTTCCGTGATGAAAATTTTTGAAGAAGAATTTTTGAAAGATGAAAAAAGTATTAATGCTATCTATCATAAAGATTTTTTATACATAATTACAATTTTTTGCAAATCTTGAATTACATATATGTACATAGTATAATAATGTCATCATGACATTTTTTTTCTTATTCAAATTCTATCTTATGAATTTGATTTTACATAGAAATCTTTTATTATTTAATATTAATCTAAAAAAATTGGTTAAGGAGTAGTTACGTTACATAGTAGTATCTAACAAAAATACAAACGAGAACCTTACTGCAAACGCTAGATACGCTACATGTGAGTTATTAAAAGTTTTCAATTGAACAAATTAAATCCTGAAATAAAGTTCTTACTATCCCACAAATCCATTGTTAAAACTAACTTTTAACATTTATAATTAAACAGTTCAGTAACATTTTACGTGACCTAAATACTTTTTATATTGAAAAAAACTTTATTTCGTATTTAATCTATTTGAAACGTTGCAAGAAATACTCTTTTAAAGGGGCAGCCTTTGAATCTTTTGTCTTAACACGATCTTTAAGCTTAAGATATAAAAAGCATTTAGCTTAGAAGGTTATTATTAACCAGCCTTGACTGCTAAATAGTATGGGGACAGATTACTTACGGTCATTGAAAGATGTAGTTTATTCATACTTTATCTATAATATACTAGCATTACCCGCGGCTCCGCACGCGTTCAGATGACCAAAAACCAAATTCTTATGTTTTACATAGTATACTCTTACAATGCAGTTTTTGTATTTTTTCTCAGAAATGAGATATTTTCCCGTGATAAAAAGTATCCTATACGTTGGTCCGAATAACCAGCTATCACCATACCAAATTTCATCAAAATCCCTCCAGTGGTTTTTCTGTGATGCGGTAACAGACAAACAGACAGACAAAAGTTCTAAAAACTATAAATTCGGCCTCTGTATCGATAGTAATGTTGGTTTTAATAATATTTTCCAAAAAATATTTAATGTACAGATTCGGCTTCGTTACAATTTTGTTATATGTATAGATATTAATTTTATCTCCATTTAGATCTGGTAAGCTATAGGCTTGATCTCTGTGCCTGGTGACAATAATATGAGTTTTATAACCAGAAATCAAGCTGCCAGTGTTGTAGTACCCTTAGAATGAACGTAAAGCCACACAATCTCTCACCGGTTGTATTGGATTGCTATTCTACTAATGTATGAGAGTCAACGTATGTTTGCTACATTATAATATTACTAGCTCACTGGCTAGACTCACTCTCACTTCGGTCGGGTTCTTCTCTAGTTACGTTTTTACGGTTAGTATGGAATAGATAGCATTCCACAATAAACGGGCTATCTAATGCAAAAAGAATTATTCAAATCGGTTTAGTAGTTTCTGAGATTAGCGCATTCAAACAAACTAACAAACAAACTATGCCTCTTTATAATATTATTAAGATATTAATATTGCAAAGTTCAATATGAATAACGTCATTATATCAAAAAAGCACGCTTAACTAGGTTTAAGAGTAGATGTCAAGATACTTGTTAGTTACGAAATATTGTTCAGTACGTGTACCAAGTGTGTATGTGAATTGCTAAAATTGGCTCTGTTATTAAAGCTGTAAAACATCAAGTGCTAGCGTATCACGTTAATTTCTAAGCTCAGAGTTATAGCTAGCTACTCGTTTTTTTTCTTATTTTTCCTATAAATAGAAAATTTATTTTATTTAATTTTATAAAAAATATATATTTGTAATGAATTATTTGTATAATAATAGCTTAAGATATGTTACAAAAACAAAAAAAAAAATATTTCCACACCTTTATTGTTATTGCTTGGGACTAAGCAGACCAACTTTATGTTATTATTTTATTCGCTTGAAACCTAAAATTCTCAAAGAAAATTTCTCCTTAGATAGTTTCAACAACTAAAAGCTTGTGACTTCAAAGCTGCGTAACCAGTTATAAAAACAATACAATTATACAACCTAAATTGAGAAATAAAAAAAAAATATTGCTTCAAATTAAAACTTACTTTAATAATATATAATTTAAACTTTATACATATATAAAAAGATAAATGATAGACTTACACATCAGCCCCTAGCCTAGACGACTTAATATGTCAGGACATTAACACACAACACCATCTAGTTCCATGGTAAGCTACGAGGCCTGTGTTATGGATACCAGATAGTTGATACATTATACATATATAACTTTTAAATACATACATATTATAAATATAAACACCCATGACTGGAGTACAAACATTCGTGCTCATCACACAAATGAATGCCCCCAGCGGGACTCGAACCCGCGACCGCTGGCGCAGCAAGTAGGGTCACTACAAACTGAGCCAAACGTGTTGTCAAAATGACTTGATCTATAAGAAACGTGAAATTTTGCACAAGGTTTCCTTTCATAATGTAGGCGAGCACTAAGAAAGGGTTTTTGTAAATTTAATTCCTATTAAGCATTTAAATAAAAAAATATGGAACTACTATTATAAATGCTAATGTTCGTGTGTGTATACATTTGTTCTACCTACACGCTAAAATGGCTGCATGATTTTGATGAAATCTACTACACCGATAGAATATATTATTTAAAGTGAGTTTAATGTGCTATTTATAAATATATGTCAAGTTTTTTATAATAACCCCAGATCTATTCGAACCTACGACCTGTAAGTAAAATAAAAATATACCTTTCCTGAGCTATAGCCATTTTAAATGAAAATGCCATAAATATCTTCATTTCAGGAAGACAATTTTTTATTCTGGCAACCGTAAATTGGGTTTAATGGAGATAAACTCAGCTCTATTTATAATGAAGCTCGAGGAGGCAGTAATCTTTGCTTTATCCTTTTCATCTATAATCAGTTATCTTGTAAGTTTGTCGTTGACAAACTGCGGCTTAACGAACTTTAAAATGAGTCATTTTAACTGCGATCATAATGAGATAAAAGTGTAACAAAATGATATTAATACTTTATTAGATTAATGCGAATATTTGACATTTTAAATTAAAATCTTTTCGGATTTAGCAGCTAAAATATATTTTTTATTAAGATTCACCAGCAGTAATTACATTATTAAAGTAAAAATTATGCTATGTTACAAAGTTCTTATTGCTAAATGCATTACCTTTTAAGGTGAATACCGCATACGAAAATATGCGTGAAATGGTTATAATATACAAAAACAACATTTCTGAGATCTAAATTCTAAAAAAAATAAACAAATAAATTAAACCACTAAACAAATCTACCAAACAAGACGAGATATACTTAACAAATAAAGAATATAAATAATTAAAAAAATACTATTCCATATTCAATGATAAAACTTATTAAAATTATAAAAATGTTTATAATTAAAATTAACATATATTGTAAGGTAATTTGGTGACATTTTTTGAATTTGTTATTTTGTGGGTAGGCTGTCTGTAACAACTATATTATACTCGTAATGCCTTTGAGATATCTAGAACTTTAGTCCCTCCCGTGACCATGATTGCTGTAAAGCATTCAGAACGTTAGAAACCAAAAATATAAATAAATCTAAAAATTAATTTTATTTAAAATAACTTAATACTTTAAAATGAGTTTTTCAACTAAGTTCTTAATGAGACAAAAATATAAAAATATGATAATATTAAGCTCAGCTCTTAAACTTGACAACTTCCAATGGGTTTGTTATGTTGTTTTGGAGAACTTAAGTCCGATTAGGGATTGTATCACAAATACATTCTATGACAAATATCAAGCATAGCAAATAAGCAACATTCTCTTTTAACTTTATCATGGATAGGCATCGAACCCACGACTAATGTAATCAACAATTTCGTGGGTACTTCTCTAACGTGGTTAAAAATTTCGTAGTCATGTAGGACTGTTGAAATAACCTCGCTTCATTTACGTGACTCCTTCGAAATCACGACGCACGGATATTTGTCTTCCCACATCAGCTCAATTTGATTCTTCTCGTACTCAAGACAAACTAACGTAAGTAAGAATAAAGTAAAACCTGTGTTAGCTAACATAATATTATAATAGAAGTGAATCATATAAATTGTATTAGAAGTTTCCAAGTTATTTTAACAAGTAGTTAATCATCAGTAAAGTAGAAAGACAAGCGATTTAACTTCGCATTGCCCGTTCGTAGGTACCTAATGTAAGCCACGTGTTTACATTAATTATAATTTAATTGTGTACTGTAGTGTATACAATGACATATCTATTAAAATATTATTTCTTTTTCATTAATATATGTATGTATATGCGTATATGTAATCATCATCATCAAAATCAAAAAATGGGACCAATCTGGAAGTATACACTTTCAAACAACACAAAAATTGTCCAAATCGGTTAATAAATGACGGAGTTCTGAGGTAACAAACATAAAAAAAAATACAGTCGAATTGAGAACCTCCTCCTTTTTGAAGTCGGTTGAAAATGGGCATAATTTTTAAATAAATTTATACTGATAAGCTTCATACTATATAAATTCTTCATCGAAATTAAAGCTTAAAGCTTCAGTAGAATAAAGTCCATAATGTGACCCTATTCAAGGCAATTTATATTTACAGCCACCGTATTAAATTAGGGGCTAAAACAAATAAATTTGTGAGACAATCACTGTATTCTTTACCCGCTAATATATTGGCTAGGTTGGAGACAGATAAACTAGTTTGAACATATTATCCTCCCTAACTCATTATGGTCCGGCAGTTCAGTCGGGCGCGAAGCCAAGAAATGCACAGGGAGGTGGCCCACATTGGTGGGTGTATACCATGCGGGTTGCTTCTGGTACTTCTTTGATAGCAAAGTAGACCGTTGGAGCAACCCCATGGCGGTTGTGGTTTGCTTTGGCAGACCTGCCGTCGGGGCTTCGTGGTTGAGTGTGTAAGCGATCCAACGACGCTTGCGACTTTAAAATGTTAAATTAATCTATAGTGCTATTCTGTAAATCTGGTGTCACTAATATTTTGCGTATAATAAGAAATTAAACTAATACATAATCTTTAATTTTTGTTTTTATTAAATAACTACAGACTCACCCTCGCTTCTCGCTTTCTCAAAGATGAGATATTTGCCGCAGTAAAACGTATCCTTTATGTTGACCCGGATAACCCACTATCATTATACCAAATTTCATCAAAATGTGTCCAGTGGTTTTCTCGTAAAGCGGTTACAGACAGACAGACAGACAGACAGACAGACAGACAAAAAAATTATATATATTCGACCCCTGTATCGATAATAATGACTATTTCAATAACATTTTCAAAAAATATTTAATGTACAGATTTGACTGAGTTAGAATTTCATTATATGTATAGATATAAAAAATATGATTATCTGCATGTCTCAGAGAACCTAACTGGTTTTCTAAATACGTGTGAAGTCCACTAAACCCGCTTTTGGCGTGGTAGACTATGGTTTTATCTCTCTCGCATTGAAGGGATCTTACTTACGGGACATTAAAAGGGCTAAAATAGTATGATCATCTGAGAAAAATTGATCAAGAGGGACTACAAAAGAGAGCGTAATGCACTGTTCTTTTATTTCTATCTCTATATACCTAAGTAATTTTAAGGATTTTCATTATATGTATTTTCCCTATGTAACTTAATAATTAAACACATACAAAATCAATTGTAAATTGTAGTATAATATTATTATAGAATTTATACCTTCTTTGGCTTATATAATTTATAAGGTAATATTTTACTTTTGTTGTCAATACCGCTGGCGTTAAGGCAGAGATGAGTTACGCTCTAAATCCCTCTTGTATAATGTAGGTAAGAAATCTTAATGAATAGATACTTTTTAGAGTATAAAACTTGATGAAAAATATTATGTTTTTTCATTTTATGGAAAAAATTGCTTATTTTAATGAAAATTAATTTACTTCTAAATGTAAAAATAAGTAAAGATATATTGAAATACAAACTTAAAGCTAGCTACACATGTACAATCCATTTTTTTTAATTATTGACCTAATTCAGCAAAAATAGCCTGAGGCAAATTTTTGATGACAACTCCTCTGGGTCGTGTTTGTTAATATGTTTTATGGTTTAGAAAAAATCGTCTGGAAAAAGAGTGAGGGGTCCACCACATAGATCGGGATCTCCTACTAATACTTTCACCTTATTATAAATCATTAAGAAACGCGAGAACTTTGTACCATAATTTAAGTTACCATTAACTTAACAGTAACTTAACAGTAATTAAGTTACCATTAACTTAACAGTAGGCACTTAACAGTAGCTCTTTGATAATTTATTTTTGTTGTTTTTAAATAATTAATTAATGTCTTTATACGATTTCTGAAACTTTACTAATTGTAAATATGAACATACTGCAAAGTAGAGTCATAAATCACTTAAAGAATGTAATTATAATTAAACTAGCACTGCCGGCGGCTCTGCCTGCATTCAGATGACCAAGAACCAAATTCTTAGGTTTTACATATGTATTTTTTTCTTAAAAATAAGATATTTTCCAACGGTAAAAAGCATCCTATATGTTGACCCGGATAATCAGCTATCACCATACCAAATTTCATCAAAGTACCTCCAGTGGTTTTTCTGTGATATGGTAATAGACAGACAGACAGACAAAAATTCTAAAAACTATAGATTCGGCCTCTGTATCGATAATAATGTTTATTTCAATAGATTTTCCATAAAATATCTAATGTACAGATTCGGCTTAGTTACAATTTTGTTATATGTACAGACAAATACTAGTTTCACCTCCAAGTTGCCTAAAAGAGATCGCTTCCAGCGATAAGGCCGCTTGCTGTGCGTCTTTTATTTGTGTTTTTTTGCATTTTTGTTTCTTTTTTGGTGTGCAATAAAGAATGCTATTATTATTTTAGTTAAATATTTCTTAAATACCTTTTACATAATATTTTAAACGTTTTTATTATTATTTTATATATAAATACATCACATGTAAAATATAACATAAAGAAGAGGATATAAAAATATTTATTTTATTGTAAAATTTCCAATGTTATGCAAAATTTATTGTTTCCCATTAATATGAATAAAAATGAGATTAATCTTTTAATTTATTAGAATTTGTCCCTAAAGATATAAATTCTCATAAAATAACAATATCTTTATGAATGTAAAATAAAGTACATATAGATAATTTTGCCTTAATAATTATTCAGGCGCTTTGCACGAACATTATGTATGCAAAGAGAACTCATATTTCGAAAAATATAATGCAACGTTATCGATGTCGTAAGTATTATTAGCGATTTTGATTTAATATCATATATTATGTAATTTCATTTTTGTCATTCATCTCACTAGTGTTTCACTTGTAAATACAATTATCTTTATATTATACAGTTAAATTTAGTATGAATAGCACCGCAAGGAAACTGGCTTTCAAATGAAAAAAAAACCGCATCGAAATCGGTCCATCCGTTTGAGAGCTACGATGCCACAGGCAGTCATACACTCACACAGACAGACAGACATTGACGTCAAACTTATAACACACCTCTTTTCGCGTCGGGGGTTAAAAACAACGAATATGTTAATAATCTTTTATTTTGTAATTAGGTATGTACTTTACAAAAATACTCTTTATAATGAATATTAGGGATGATAGATATTCTCCTGACCGATTCCGGCCACGGCGGCCAATCTCATTGAGACTAGCCAACTGCGCAGGAGATATTATAGTGCACAAGTGTACGCGCAGGCACAAGTGCACTCTCTATTCCTTTTTACACTCGTCGAAGTCCGATCGGACATTACTTCGATACGACCGGTCTAACGTTACGTGCTCTCCAAGGCACGGGGGTATAAGATCTCCAACTCTTCAACTCCGGGTTGCTATTGAGAATTCTATGACAGAAAAAATCAATAACTGAACTAGGCCCGATTTGCGACTCGAACCCAGGACCTCCACACCTGCGGCTGTATTTGCTGGCCATTATACCACCGAGGCAGTACAGATGCATACTTTACTTCGATCGCAATTTAAATCAGGAAAATCAAATCGTGAACCTCCGATTCAGAAACAGTAGACATTACACTGTGCAAGTAGGTACATGTACTGTAGATACATAAAATAATATCAAAATATATAAAGATTTTTAGCCTTGCCATGTTGTGTTACACCTTCTGAACTTTATTTCAGCCTGAGAGGCTTAAGCTATGCTCATTAAACGTATAAATAGTGATGTGAAAAATATAAAGTATCGATATTTTATTATAACTTTTTCCAGATCGATATTATACCGCATATAAATATGAATAACATGGATTTGGAAATGTATATTTTAAAATTACAATATAAAAAAAGTCGTAGAAGAGATTCGATGAATAAAATTATAATAAATTTTGGGATGGATTACAAAGAATTTTTTTTTTATAAAAAATATATACATTATACAGTCTATAATATAAAATTGATTAAAATTTTACTATAATTGCGTCTTGTAGTTCCATCCTCAAGTTTTACCTGTGGAGTTAAAAGTTTCTTTAACTGTTCACTTCTATATATTGTATAAGTGACAGTTAAACACGCCCTATTATACCTGTGCAGTTTAATAATGCTGTCAACCATACAGGTGTACTTTTTTTTTCAACATTTTAATTTTATTAAAATATATTCAAAGTTATTACGACCATCAAAAAACTTGAAGTATTTAAATGAATGTTAAAATGTGAATCATCTATACTAATATTATAAAGAGATAAGTTAGTAAGTTTGTGCGTTTGTGAGTTTGTGATGTTGTAGGGGATAATCTCTGGATCTACAAAACCGATTTAGGTGAAATTTAGTAAGAAGATAGTTTAGAGCCCTGGAAAGGACATAGGATACTTTTTATCCCGGAAATCATCCCTTAAGAGGGTGAAAATGGGGATGAAAGTTTGTATGGGGAATCAACACAGGGACGAACTCGAGCGAAGCGAGGGTGAGTCGTTAGTATACAATATTTTTTAGATGACTACATCACTATTCTCAAATATTTTAGTAAGGGCCTTTAAGCAAATAGAAATAAGCAGCGCTACGTACACTCTACCTGTCAAGTATTCATTTAAGGGAATATAACCTCTACTTCATGGTTATAATTTCTTTTTAGGGATACATTGTGTTGCTCTTTGAATGATGTTAAGATATTGTAGTCAAAATGTACGAATTTCCCTACTTGTTAACATTCTGTCAACGATTTAGATGTTGAAATTTTGAGTAATTATGAATGTTTGAATAATTTTTCTTTAGAGTAAACTTAATAAATTATATAAAATATTTACTGAATATATGTTTTACAAATTACATAGAAATTCTTATATTTGAATCGCTTAGATTGTTTACTTTACTGAAACCCACATTCATATTATTGGAAATGTTTGCAAGAAAATCTAGATATCAGATGTCAGTTACAAGTACAGTGTATCCTTTCCATTCATTTATTTGACAACTACAAACTTTGAGTGACATTTAAAAAAATCATATAATAACTGGCTGAATCCTCATCTTTCTCTCTCCTTCTCTCTCCCTCTCACTCTCATCGAGTCTTCCGGTTAAGAAAGTCATAGTAACAGTCCGGAGTTGAGAAGTTGTCGGTGTAACTAACACCCCTGTGCCTTGAAGAGCACGTAAAACCGTCGCTCCTGCGGCTGATTTCTCACCAGCCGTCTTGAATTATCATCGCATCAGAATTTGGAAGTGAAAGGAATAGAAATTGAACTTGTGTCTGTGCGTACACTTGTGCACTATAATAATTCCAACGCAGTTGGCTAGTCTCAATGAGATTGGCCGCCGTGGCCGGAATCGGCTAGGAGAACATCATCATCATATATTTATTTTATATGTTATTTATTTATTTATTATATATGTTATTAATCTCAACAATTCAATCTAACATTGGCTTCCGTAGCCAAAATCGATCGCGAGGGTATCAATACAATAATTTGATACTAACGAGTCGATCCAATAGTAAATCCAGTAGGTAAAAACTATTAAATGCCTACTAATAAAATCTATCAAGTTTATGAACATTTTATTCGTCGATAAGATTAAGTTAAGACGTTCGTATAACATATAGGTAAGTTGTTTATGCTACTAATATGTATTTTTTACTAAAGCAGTAACTTAATTACAGTTACGTATTATATACATCTATACAGATAAATAAAATTGAAGTGTCTGTTTGTAATGTTAAAATAATAGAGTTTTACTAAATATATATGAAATTATATACGGTACTTATAAGAAATTTTTAAAACTTTGTCTGTCTGTTTGTTCCGGGTAATCGCTGTTAAACGTTAAAACGTACCTAAGGACGAACCCAAGCGAAGTGAGGGTGAGTCGCTATTACAGAATAAATTGTGTAAAAAAACAAAGAAATGTCAATAGTTTTTAGTATTACTATTATATACTGGCATTGTTAGCTATTTTTAAATATTCAAAAGTAAAAAAAATACTGGAAAATCATTTATTTCTTAAAGCGTATAATATAAAGAAACTTATGATAAAGCTTAGAGAATTGAATACCCATTGTAATTCGAGATCTTGCCTTAACTAGAATATATTTCATGTCGAAAGCTTTGAAATTCTTTCTTTGAATTCTTTAATGAGGTGTTTCATTGAATAGAGATGTTTATTTTTCTAAATAAAATTCATTTAACTACCAAGCGTGAAAAATCAAGTACCGTGTACAAGTGTGGATATATAAGGGTATCGACAAAAAATACTGATACACAATCCCATGTAAAAGTACTCTTAAAACTGTCACCAATTGTGTTTAGGTAATTATTCTAGTTGAAATAAATATACAACAATGTGAATTGAACCTTAAATTCTTAAATTATAGTTGTTTATTATTGTTGTGTTTATGTAAATTTCATCTGAATTGGTTCAGTAGTTCAAGAGATTACTTCCTATAAACAAACTCACAAACTTACAACCTACTACCTACCTACTACAACTACCTGTTCATAAATTAATAAATTCAATAAATTAAGTAAAACCTCCCAGCTACTTCAAAGTCGGGTAAAAATATAGTTTTAATGTCACATCGTTCATATTAAGATATTTTCTTGGGCGAGTTAATATTCTAGCTTGCATACTCAATTTCCGTGACACACTGCTGGATAAATAAATATATTATAAAAATAAAAAAGCCGACTGCGTAAAAGCTAAATAAAATGATGAAAACACAATCAACGATGAAAATACATCTTTTCAGTTAGTTTTCATGCAGTCGAGTTTTTTTTTTATTTTTAAAATATATTTATTTATTTTGAGTTTTTAAAGATTTTTAAGTAGGAAAATTGACGAGAATGGTTGTTAACCAAATTTAAATCAATACATATCCTAAACTGTTATTTAAAATGAAAAATAATGAAAAAACCTAAAAATGATTTTTAAATACCTATTTAACGATACCCCACTTGAAATAGTTCGTCGATTTTCATTTTTTTCTTTTTCACATCATGGCGTCCAAAATCGGCCATTTTGATCTTTCCAAATTTTTATGCCTTTTATCACATTCGTGCCGTCAACGCGTCAATAAACATACATATACCCACAAATTTTCGTATTTATAATATTAATGTAATTAAACAAAATAGCCATTAATAATTAAGAATGGTATAAAAAAATATGTTATTTAAATTAATTTGATTACATATTATATTTTAAGTTTTAAATGTGATATTTCGCTGTCACCATCAATAAACACGTAAAATGATGTAGTCCATAAGCGTGGGTATACATTATCTATTTCCCTACTCTTATATAAAGTGGCAATTTATTTCCATGGGAAAAATAGACATAAAATCACCAACTTTGTGATCTTTGGACCACGAGGGCGTTAACAACGCTATTTGGTAAATTTGAGCTATTACTGAAAATTGCTAGATAAGAAAACCTCTTGGCCTACCTGGTTTCAAACATAATATGATAGAAAAATACCGTTTAAAGCATGTAAGTCACAGTGATACGTGCTAAAAATTAGTAAGTTATCATCTATACTAATATTATAAAGAGGTAAAGTTTTTGAGGTTGCAGGTAATCTCTGGATCTACTAAACCGATTTAGATGAAATTTGGTAAAAAGATAGTTTGAGATCCTGGAAAGGACATAAGATAGTTTTTATCCCGGAAATCAATCCTTAAGGGGGTGAGAATGGGAACGAAAGTTTGTATGGGAAAGCAAGCTAGGGACGAACCTGAGCGAAGCGAGGGTGAGTCGCTAGTCTTAAATCAAACTACCTTTTCAGATTTATTTTGTGGATTTTAAAAGTAGTTTTATGGGTAAGTTACGTCTGCAACAACTGTATAAGACCTTTGAGATGTCTAAAACCTCAGTGTCTCCCATAACCTTGATTGCTGTAAAGCATTCGAAACGTCGGGAACCAAAAATTAAAATAAATCCGCGAAAAAATTGGAAAAGATAGTTTTATTTAAAATGTCAAATATTTGCGTAAATCTAAGAAAATACTAAGATAATTCTTATATATTTGATTATTTTGACATGAAGTAGAATCTAAAATCAGTTTATGCTTTTAACATATGATTACAATAAAAGCGATTAGCCAATATCATGAAATGAAACACATTGTGATGTCCTATTGTATTTTTTTTTGTTTTTATTATATCATAGTTCGTCGATAGCTACCAAACAAACAACGAAACGAAGTAATTTGACAAACAGAGAAGAACACGAAACAAACTGTTTGGTCTTTTTCTATTTACATATAGATCTAGTTTTGTTTGCTACACATTCTTAAAGTAAGTACATCTCATTGATCCTTTCGTCCGATCTAAGTTTACATTTAATAAAAACGTAAAAAAAAGAATATTAGGTATTTATTAACTTCATAATATTACCCTCTCATAGAAGCGATGGCTTTTGCATTTTCTATATTATGAGAATTCATATTTGTTTTCTAAAGATGTTATCATGAAATTCTATCGTGATTTTAAGAATGCAATGACTTTATTCGCAAGTACATTTATGTGGTGGTGTGTTTGTTTGTTTGTTTGTTTGTTTGTTTGTTTGTTTGTGTGTGTGTGTGTGTGTTTGTGTGTGTGTGCATGCGTGAGTTTGTACTCTAGTCATGGATGTTTATATTTATAATATGTATGTGTTTAAAGTTATATATGTGTAGTGTATTAACGATCTAGTATTCGTAACACAGGCCTCATAGGTTACCATGGAACTAGATGGTGCTGTGTGTTAATGTCCCAACATATATATCATACCCAAAATAACCATACATATTTACTTAATATTGTTTTGTTACAAATTATTTAAAAATTTAAAAATATAACACATTGACTAAAGAAAGAATATAATTTCATGTTATCTTTTAAAATTACAGAATTATGATATTAAGAGAGTTTTATCTTCATATATTCATAATAATTATTTTAAATTATATTTTAAATTTTATTAGGTATGCGCTTTAATTTAATCTATATAAATAAAAATGAATGTGGGTAAGCGCATAACTCAAGAATGGCTGGACAATCGGCTTATTTTTTTTCGTATGTTCCTTAAGGTCTACAGAAGGTTTTAATAAAGAGAAAAAATGAAAACTTAACGAAAAAAAAACTTATATAGCTAACGCTGGCTAATAACTATTTATATCTATATAAAACGTATCTAGGGACGAACTTGAGCGAAGCGAGGATGAGCCGCTAGTTTAATATAGTTATCTCGAAAAAAATTCTAGGGCATTTCTAGTTTCAAATAAAATAAATGCCTGTTTCCTTTTTGAGAATGAGGATTCCATCATCACACTTCATTTAGAAAAAGAACAAAATGATATAAGAGATACGTAACATTCAAAATATTAGGGGAAGGGTGTTGTGGATAACAAAAGTTAAGTTCAAAGTCAGTATTTTGCAAGGGCAAGCTCGATCGATGTAATAGAAAATTCAATGCGACCTTACTGACTTCGACGTAGCATATGTGAACAAGTGTTTTGCGAAAATGACTCCCATTCCGCGGAACGACAGTTGTAAAAGATTTTTTTATTCCAATTTTATTACAAAGTTTTTATGTTATGTTAAGGGAAAATGGAAATGCCTTCATATGACTAATAGCTTATGTAATAATCGGAATACTAATATAAACAGTGAAGTTTGTATGTACATTGTACATACATATTTGTTATCCCTTTCACTATGAAACGACTGGACAGATTTGGATGAAGTTTAGTACACAGATAGACCTGGAGTAACACATAGGCTACTTAAGCCCTTACGGGTGCAATCGAGGAAAACAAGGTTAAGTCACTAGTATCTATACTAATATTATAAAGCGGCAGAGTTTGATTGTTTGAACACCCTTATCTCAGGAACTACTAATCAGATTTGAAAAATTATGTTTGCATCAAATAGCCCGTTTATTGAAGAAGGCTATAGATTATATGTCATATAGTATATAGTTGAGTCTATCTATTCCATACTAACTGTAAAAAAGATTCCGACGAATTGAGAACCTCCTCGTTTTTGGAAGTCGGTTAAAAACGTACCAAGAGACAAACCCGAGCGGAACGAGGGTGAGTCGCTAGTAGTTACATAAATATTGCTCAAATGCATTAAGTATAGACTTTACATAAAAATTATTTAAAAAAACTAAGCACATTTGTAATTCTATTTCAGTTTGAAATATAATTTTATTTTAGTTTCAAATTTTCGGTTTGTATTACTTTGAGAAAAACTTTATCAAGATTTAACATGGATTTGTGAATATTAAGAAATTATTAGGGCTACTTAAAAATACTTTGATCTAATAATGTAAATGTTAAACCGTATTTGAGTCTCTTTCTTTCACTTACAGAAGATTTTTTACATAAATTATTAAGGAAATGGTGTAGAATAATAATACTCCCGCGAAAGTAAAAACAAAAACAGAGTGCACTCGTGCGAAAATACAAAAAAATAAGTATTTTTTTTTACTCTCAAACTTCGGTGGGACAACAATCCCACACGATCGATGAGTGATTACCACATTGACGGGTTTACGTGTCCTTATAAGCATGGGGTTGTAACACTTCCTATTTCCCAACTTGAGATATTACTGAAAATGTCTTGACAAAAACGCATTATAAATAAAACCTCCTTCGAGCCGGGACTCGAATTCAGGACCTTCGGATGAACAATCGTAGATGCTAGCCACAAAACCAACGATACGGTTAAAATATGTAAAATGAACATAAAAACGAGTAAGTATTGTAGAGGGAAGAATATGAAAGTGAAAAAATAATGAATGCTGTCCTAAAAACTTCATTTCATATCCAAAGACTACTCTATGAGGGAGCGTTGAAAAATCGTAAAAGATAAAGTAGCATTTTTCTTAACTTATTACTCTTTGGGCTCATTTGAAAAGGATTTAGAAATGTTTTTAGAACAACTTTGAGACGTGCCAAGTACCATGTTCTTAATAGCCTGTAGTACTCTCTCAAAGGACTTTTGATATTATTCTTACACTTCACTTAGAAAAAAAAACCTATTATTGCACTTAAAAAGGAAAATAAAATATCTTCTTAAGTAAATAAATATTTAAAACTTCTTACCTTAATTTATGTGTATTCAGCCGTTTTTAACGCCCCACTGCTGGGCACGGGCCTCCCTTACATACGAGGGGGATCAGGCCATAGTCCACCACGCTGGCCAAGTGCGTGTTGGCGGACTTCACATGTTTTTCGAAAACTTGCTAGGTTCTCTCAGACATGCAGGTTTCCTCACGATGTTTTCCTTCACCGTAAGACAAGTGGTAATCATGTTAGAAATGATTCGCACATGAAAATATCAGAGGTGCGAGACCCGGGATTTGAACCCGCTTCACTCGGTTTCCCAACGAGCGCGTTACCACTGGGCTACCACTGCCTAAGGAGGCTAATTAAGGAATTATGTGTCTTCAATTAATTTACCGGTTTTTTAAAAGGAGTTATTTAATACAGATATAATAATTTTGTATGTATCTAACGCGATGTTTTCGCCACTTCTAAATCGATTAATGAATCAGATACGTAAAAGGAGTAAATGTCTAAACAAAGTATTACCCATAGAATTATTATTTATTTAATGCTGTCTTAGATTTACGCGAATATTTGACATTTTAAAAGAAAACTGCCTTTTTGGATTTTTTCGTGGATTTATGTTGATTCTTGTTTTGGTTGGGAACTGAAAATTGAAATAAAAAAATCATCTCATCTCAAAAAAATTAAAACGTATCTAGACACACCCGAGCGAAGCTAGGTGAGTCGCTAGTTATTATTCAATAAAATCGCATTTCAATGCTAGTTTTGGAAACAAACTCATGTATATACAACATACGCCTTAAAATTCTTGGCTTATTCTCTTTCAAGGGATTTTGAGGCCAGATCAAACTGATTCCCATAGGAAATCAAACATACATAGATCGCGGTTCTTTCTGCTACGCGTCAGATTTCATTATAGCTTTATCACACTACTAAAGTAAATAAATGCGAAAGTTTGTATGTATGTATGTTTGTTTGTTTGTTTATTACGTCTTCTTGCTTGATTAGATGGAAATGGAAAAATTTAGTACATACCTAGACTATGACCGGGCTACTGTTTGTAATAGAATTTGGTAAAAGTTAGCGGTGCCTGTATTCATACTTAATATTATAAATGCGAAGATAGCTCTGTATGTTTGTCTGTTACGTTTTCACGCCTAAGCCGCTGAACCAAGTATGATGATGTTTGGTATAGGGGGATGATAACTCGGAGAAGTATATAAGATTAGGGAATGCAATCTCGAGACGAGATCACTAGGTCGAGATCTCGAGGGATCAGAAATTCGATCTTGGCGAGATCTCGGCATTTTCGACATCTCGAATGGATTTCGAAAAGTATTGTTTTAAATAGATAACTGAAACATGATAGAAACTTAGTAGTTGTGATTATGATGCGAGTAAGATACAACATGAATTATAGAAAAAAATCTTTATTTTTATAATTTTTTACTTATTAAAAATTAAAATTCAGACCTCTTACTTAACTTTACTTTAATACTTTCTCAGATTTACGCGAATACTTGACATTTTAAATAAAACTATCTTTTCGGATTTTTCGCGAATTTAATTTGATTTTTGGTTCCCGACGTTTCGTTTTGTAAATGTATGTAGTAATGTGTTGCTTAATAACTTGTTTTTTAAATAATAGCAAATTAAAATTAAAATTATTATTTTTAATTAATCTTAACTTTTTCAAATTACACATAGATCAATTATGTGGCTTAAATAATTAATATATTTTGATTTTTTCTTTATGGCTATAAATATAATAATGGCAACACTAAGAATGTAGATTAATAATTAATATTTTTAAAATTGTAATAATTACATTTTACAATTATTATAATAATAACAGCTCAAACGAAATAAATAATATTCCATATTCAATTATAAAGCTAATTTAAATTATATAAAAATGTATAAAGTTAAAAGTTAAAATATTGTAAGGTACTTTAGTGCCATTTTTCAATTTTTGAATTCATTTTGTTAATTGTGGGTAGGCTGTCTGTAACAACTATATAATACCTTAGAGACATCTAACACCTCAGTCTCTCCCGTGACCATGATTGCTGTAAAGCATTCGAAACGTCGGGAACCGAAAATCAAAATAAATTCGCGAAAAAATCCGAACAGATAGTTTTATTTAAAATGTTAACTTTACTTTATTAAATTCACTAAAAATCACTAAAAAAACAAACAAACACGCAACATACAAACAAATTACTAAAAAAAAACTTATTAAAAATTAAAATCTCTTATAAAGAAAGTACTTATTTTAACAAAGTTAACGATAGTGAAATCAATAAAAAATTTTTAACAAAAAATAAAAACCGACTTCAAACAAAAGCACTAAAAAGTGAAAAATAACTGATTGGTAGTTTTCATTTACTATACATACCTAATCAAATATTTTCGAAGTCGGTGTTTTAGTTGCCAACTTCACTGTAATATTGTGAAAGCGTGAAACACGCATACGGTGTAATGTATGTTAGAAGAGGATAGCAAATGTTTTGACATTCGTTTGTTTGACGTTTACTGTCAGTTAATTTAACTGTCAGTTTCTTTAACTGTCAGTTAGGTTGACTGTGAGATTGATTAACCGCTAGTAAGTTAAACTGTTAGTTAGCTCGATTCTCAGTTTGTTTAACTATCAGTAAGTTTAACTGACAGTTTGTTATTCTGTCAGTAATGTTAACTGTCAGTTTGATTAACGACTAGTAAGATTAACTGTCAGTAAATTTAACTGTTAGTGGGTTTAACTGTCAGTTAGCTTAAACCTTTCTCCCGATTCCAGGTTCTCGTTACGTTCTGGGACACCCTGTATATAATCTGTCCCTTCCATACTAGCCGTTAAATTGTACCTAGGGACGAACTCGAGCGAAGCAAGGTCGTGTCGCTAGTTTTATAAAACTTAAATTCAAAAAGCCAAAAAGTCTCTAGTACAATAATATTAGCAATTCTGCATACTCCATTTGCTTTCCACTTATAAAGTATTATTAGGAAAAGCATTTATTAAACTAAATCACATAAATAAGACTTGTACTTACAACTTCTGACTTAACGATCCTTCAATTACGGAAGATGACATCAAACGGAACCGCGAATTTAATTGAAAGCTGAATTAATTATTGCTATTGTAAAATGAAATGTTTGGTGTATTTCGATGTTTAACCATTCTTTACATATATATAATATTTGAGGTACACCACTAAAGGCTTGGGTTAAAATTTAATACGTTGACTATTTTATTGTACATATACTAGCGACTTAACTTCGCTTTGCTCGGGTGTGTTCTATGTAAGATTTTTTTTGAGCGGAACCCTAATTCTTTTTCTAAAATACAAGTAGCTAAGTTACTCTTTATAACATCAGATATCTACCAGTGAAAGTCCCAATCAGTCAAAATCAGTCCAGCTGTTTCAGAGACTAGCCGGAACAAGCAGACAGACCGACAAAATTTAAAAAAAGTGTTTTTCTTATAAGTACCGTATATAATTTTGTAGAAGTAATAAGCAGGTAATTTGTAAGAAGAAAGTTTTTTAATAACATATTCGATTAAACAATTTATTTAAAAAATATATTTATTGTTGATTTAAAAAAAAAACGCTCGACCGACTTAGATAAAATTTATATGGGACCACCTGGAAAGTATACCCTTTGAAACGCAAAAAAATTTCCAAATCGGTTCAGGCGTCTTCGAGTAATCGGTGAACATACATAAAATAAAAAAAGAAAAAAAATCCGACGAATTGAAAACCTCCTCCTTTTCAGAAGTCGGTTAAAAAGCTGTTATTTTAACATAACAAACAGACACCTCAATTTCATTTATCTACTCGTATATAGACTTATGACTTACTTACGCTTTGGTTGGTTGGTTGTTTTCGTTAGTCTGTTCTTCGCAGTACCCTAAGTATTCATGGTCAAAGTCTATCTGTGTAGTAAATTTCATCCAAATCTATCCAGCTGTTTCAGAGAGAAGAAGCAACAAACAAACACTCATACACACAAACACAAGTTCACGCATATTTTATAATATAAAAACTTTTTCAATACCTATATATTATAGAACCGCACCCGAAAAAAGTCAAGGATAAGTCACTAGTATTGCTAAAATGAACAAAATAAAATCTAGTAAAATATGAAAAGAAGTCATTTGGGAAAAACGAAAAAAATCCGCTGAAGTATCACTTGACCGTTGAACTGGGAGGATTAAGGAATGTCACTTCACTTGCCTCTACAAACACTTGTGGTTCTATAGGCGGGCTTATATTAGTTTTGTCATGAATTATAATATTTTCTTTGTTATTTTATGGTATTCAGTGACAAACGACCAGACAGCCCACCTAATGGAAAGCGGTATCTGTCGCCCATAACACCTACGGTCCATGCACTTAGGTTTTACGTAACAAAACTGCAGAACCGCAGGTGCGTGGTCACTGTGAGGACTAAGATGATACGCCTCTTGCCTGTAATTGCGCTGGCTACCTTATCCTTCAAACCAGAACACAACAATGTAATCATTGTTGCTTGGCGGGAGAAATAGATCAGGGGGTGGTACCCATCCAGTCGGACTCCTCAGGCTTGACAGAGTCCTACTACCGGTTGTTTTTAATATTCCTATCTAACTTTAAATGCACATACTGTAACATTAACTTTTTCGTTATTTTTGTTTATATAGGTATGTTTTGACGCTTAGTATGAAATGTTATTTCATACAAATCGGTCCAGCAGTTCTTAAGTTATAAGTATTGTAAAAAACCCAAGTTTGTTTTATACTATTATATAGATATGTATTTATTTGAATATTGGGTACAGATATAATTGGACAAGAAATTTAAAATGCTATTTTAGTTTTTAATATATAGTTGTAATTTTTTAAACTTGTTTTCTGTTTCTATACCTAATACATAATGTAAATAAAATAAAACACTTTGCGCCCTGTATTTTTTATCCTTGCTGAAATTATAAATGCGAATATGATACTTAGCTTTTTTATAAATTTAATAGCAAATTTTTTTAAATAAGTTATAGTAGAAAATAATATGATGTATTAGAAATGCGAAAATTTATCTTTTACACTACATAAAAGCAACGAATAGACGTATTTTTTATATTGAGAGCGTATGGTTTGGAAAAGCAATATTTTCTTCCAATATTGAGGGTTTCCTATGGGATAGTGCTATAAAAGCAAAGCTTTCCCGTGGAATATAACTAATGAGGGATTATGCGTGCTTAAATTGAAAAGATTTACATTCTAAGACTACAAAAAAACAACGAAGCAAATTATCAAAATAAAATTAATACTGGGTACGAAGTTTCCCTCAATACGAATGCCACCAAACTGGTAAAATGCGACAGATTTATTTTAAAATTATATAAAAAAAATATATTTAAAAAATGTAATAATTAAAATCATAAAAAATGTAAGTATAACCACAGCAAACAATATTAAACAAATAATATTTAATATTCAACTATATGTCTAATTCCCGTGACCATGATTGCTGAATTCGAAAAGTCGGAAACCAAAAATCAATATAAATCCGCTAAAAAATCCAAAAAGATGGTTTTATTGTTTAAAATGTCAAATATTCGCGTAAATCTAAGAAAACATTATATAAAGATAGCATTATTACGCATATTTAAATCGATGATCTAAATCTATATTCTAAGAGTGTAAAGAAAACAAGAAGTAGGTACACAAAAAAAATTGTCCCAAAAATATGTTGGGACATTAACACACAGCACCATCTAGTCCCATGGTAAGCTACGAGGCCTGTGTTATGGATACCAGATAGTTGATAAACTACACATATATAATTTTAAATACATACATATTATAAATATAAACACCTATGGTAAAAATATAAAGTTACATTCGTGTTCATCACACAAATGAATGCCCCCAGCGGGACTCAAACCCGCGACCACCGGCACAGCAAGTACTCAAAACAAACTCACTACAAATTGAGTCAAACGTGTCATCAAAAACGAGAAAAAAGAAAATTATAATTTTTAATTTAATGGTCATCAATTTTAGTCGTTCATTTTACACTGTTTTATCGTTCATTTACACTCAAATATCTAACACCGCAAAAACTTTGAAACATCAATCATAAGACATCTGCCTAACCCAAAACTTGTTATTCTAGAATTAATTTGTTTAATTAGAACAAGTTGTTGGATATTCCAAAACAGATATGTAAATTGATCTATATTGTGGTCGAGTAGTGGTGAGTCTGATAGTGTTTGTGTTTTTGGTAGTACGTTTAATCTTTGCAGAGTAAAATTGGGATATTATACCTTTCTTAGATTTACGCGAATATTTGACAGTTTATATTAAACTATCTTTTCGGATTTTGTCGCGGATTTATTTTGATTTTTGGTTGTCGGCGTTTCGAATGCTTTTAATCTGCGAATGGTTTGATTTCTTGAAATCATGGTTACGAGAGAGACTGGTCTTTCCCGTGGCCATGATTGGTGTAAAAGATGGTTTTATTTAAATTGGGCTTTATTTTTAATGTGATAGTCTGCTTTGGCTAAGTAATTAAATACACACCTAATCAAATATTTTCGAAATCGGTGCCAGCCCATATAAAGCAAAGTACACCAACTTCGAAAATATTTGATTAGGTATGTATAGTAAATGAAAACTACCAATCAGTTATTTTTTACTTTTTAGTGCTTTTGTTTGAAGTCGGCTTTTATTTTTTTGTTAATTTAATAATTAAAATATAGTGGTAGCTAGTTGCCAGAATGCATTTTAAATTGATTGTTAGCACTCACAAAAATTAAAACAAGTGTTTCAGAATTGTTTCTCAAATTAGTTTAAATCAATTTTATAAATAACGAGGTTTTCACCTCAAATGAAATTGTTTTTTGTATGTTATACAATATCTTATTTATTTTTACACAGATTTTTTTAATTGGTATGCTATACTTAAAGGATTAATTTCAATAGAAACTATAAAAATTATAACATTCTATAAAATATAATTTCTATAAAACCTTCCCGTCCAGAGGGCCTTCAAATCTATACTAATATTATAAAGAGGCAGAGTTTGTTTGTTTGTTTAAGCGCGCTAATCTTAAAAACGACTAATCCGATTTGAAAATTTTTTTAGCATTAGATAATCCGTTTATTGAGGAAGGCTGTAGGCTTTGTATTATATAATATATAGTCCATCTATTCTATAGAAACCGTAAAAACCGTCCCTGGATTGATTCCCCATACAAATTTATATCCCCATTTTCATCCCCTTATGGGATAATTTCCAGGATAAAAACTATCCTATGTCCTTCCCAAAGTCTAAAACTACCTCCTTAGCAAATTTCATCTAAATAGGTCCGGTAGTTTCGTAGCCTATTCGGTACAAACAAACAAACACAAAATCAATTCTTTCCTATTTATAATATTAGTATAGATTATTTTTGTACATACATACATATAATACTAAATAATAATTTAGTCACTACCTATGTTTCTAAACTATATGTATTGGAAATCATTAGTTATTTTTAGCTATTTTTATAATAATACTAGCGACTCACCCTCGCTCCGCTCGGGTTCGTCCCTGGGGTGGGGTCTGGGAGGACCACCCTTATTCTTATCACTTAGGGGTATGCAAAATAGATAGTAGCCGATTCTCAGACCTACTGAATACGCATATAAAATTTGGTAAAAATCGGTAAAGCCGTTTCGAAGGAGTACGGTAACTAACATTGTGACATGGAAATTTTATATATACGATGAAACTTTCATAGATCTGGCTTTAATCTATTAGATAAAACTTTTTTTTTAATTTATGATAGGATTTACTAATCTATACATATAATAAAATTCTAACTAAGCCGAATCTGTACATTAAATATTTTTTGGAAAATCTTATTGAAATAGACATTATTATCGATACAGAGGCCGAATCTATAGTTTTTAGAATTTTTGTCTGTCTGACTGTCTGTCTGTCTGTCTGTTACCGCATCACAGAAAAACCAATGGAGTAGTTTTAATGAAATTTGGTATGGTGATAGCTGGCTATCCGGGTTTACATACTCATTGTCGAGAAAAAATACAAAAACTGCATTGTAAGAGTATACTAATATGTAAAACCTAAGAATTTGGTTTTTGGTCATCTGAACGCGGGCGGAGCCGCGGGTAATGCTAGTCTATATATATAATAAAACAGTAACTTCACACAACAATAACAGCGAAATCTGGACATTTTTTTAAACAATGATAAATCAATAGTTATTAAAAATTTGCCTGTTTGTCTGTAAGTATAAGAAATCTATACTAAATTTTAAAACGTAAAAGTGAATCGCTAGTATTAAAATAAAGTTCAAACCAGGGTCTTAGCCTATAATGATCTACGATCAGTCAATACTAAGCTTTCAAAGTGAATATGGTTTATTGAAATGGTTTATGGCGTAAAAGGAAGCCGTTATCGAATTTAACGGGATTTTTACAAACGACGGATGATTCCGACGACAGGGATTGTACTACTTTTGTATCAGGGATAGGAAAAGGGTTCATGAAGAGGAACAAAATCTCGAGAATTGGAATAGAATGGCTTACCGGGCTTAAATTCACTTTTAAAGGTAGGTAAAAATGTCGGTGACATTTTGAATATAAAGAAAAAAGTGCCTTAAGTGCAGTGTATCCCAATAATCAATCTATCTAAGGTTTTTCTTACTAGAAATAAGAATTTGATATAAATCCATACAAATTATATCGCATTCCTATCGCTTATAAGACATTTGAAAGATAGATAAATAATTATTATTTATAACTAGCGACACACCCTCGCTCCGCTCGGGCTCATCTCTAGTTACGTTTTCACGTTTAGTATAGATTAAAGATTTCTTAGAGATGAGATATTTTCCCGCAGTAAAAAGTACCCTATATATTGACCTGGATACCCAGCCATGATCATACCAAATTTCATCAAAATCTATTCAGTGGTTTTCAAGTGATGCGGTAACAGACAGACAGACAAAAATTCTAAAAACTATAGATTCTGCCTCTGTATCGATAACAAAATATATTTCAATGAGATTTTCCAAAAAATATTTAATGTACAGATTCGATTTGATTACGTTTTTATTATTTATGTATAGATTAATTGAGAAAATATTTTAAGGAAGAGGTTCTCATTTAAATAACTTTTACCTTTACGATCTGATAATCAATATTATAAACGTTAATTGCATTAATCATGATTATTTATATAGTCTATACATTGATGAAAAAAAGCGGTTCAAGCGTGACAAGTAACAGACAAAACTATTTTCCCCTTTGTAGTATTAGTATGGATATAATTTGGAAATGAAATTTTACGCTGGTTCTCGTCAAGCTTAGCTCGGAACTGCCTAACGATGCGAAGCGTTGAATGGAGACATGTTTTTTAATTATTTTTTGTTACTTACATCTGAGTATAAACCCACTATATTACTTTAGGGAAATAGTATGTTACATACTATGTATATAGGGTACGTACAATGAAGGCAGTGGTAACGTAGTGGTACACGCTCGCTTGAGAAACCGAGAGAAGCGGGTTCAAATACCGATTCGCCACATTGCTACTCCATGTGTAAAGCATTCCCAACATGATTAACACCTATCCTATAGTTAAGGAAAACGTTGTGAGGAAACCTGCATGTTCGAGAGAACCTAGCAAAGACACGTGGAGTCCGCCAACCCGCACTTGTCCAGCGTGGTGGACTATGGCCTGATCCTCCTCGTATTGAAGGGAGGCCCGTGCCCAGCATTAGGTCATTAAAAGTGCTGAATATATGCTTAATGTTTGGCGTATTTCTATATTTCTACATTTCGTGTATTGCTTTTGGGGTTTTGGCAGAGAAAATTTCATTAAAAATTTGGCAGTAAAACGAAAAGCTCTGTCTGAAACTATTGGAATGATTCACACATCAGCCTTAGAGAGAGTAGGATATGTAAGTAAGATATAAAATACTAACGTTGAGAGTAAAAATTTATACTGATATTATAAATGTGAATGTTTGTGAGGATGGATGGATGAATGTTTGTTACTCTTTCACGCCAAAACGGCTAAGCGCATTTGGATGAAACTTGACACAGAAATAGATTATAATCTGGAATAGAACATAGATTACTTTTTATCCCGGAAAAAGTACGGTTCCCGTGGGATAGATTTGTTTAAAAAATAAAACCTCAATATTTTTTTTTGTATTTTCTAATTATTTATATATTATAGCTGGTGTAACCCAGTCGAAATGTCTGGAATAAGGTATATAGCCACTAAAGAATTCACGCGACTAAGTCCCGTAGTGTAATTATCATATAGATACTTTCATTTAAAACATGTAATAATTAATTTCTCCAATAACCTCTTTCTAGTGAGATACAATTAATATAAGTTTTATAATTAATATTTTAATAAATAATCGACCTTAAAACGAAAACGATCTGAGACTAGTTGGCTAGTGTTGTAATATATTTAAATTCATTAAAGTTTAATTATGCAAATTGTTGAGTTCAAGCACGTTTTACTTTGATTAAGTGGTTTAGGCGTTACTGTTTTGATTGTAATTTTGTATTTAAGAAATTATATTATATAGCTATATACATTTATAAGGCATTTATTTTTATTCAGCATGAGACAGCATCCTTTTTTATTTGATGTTGTGGAATAGTGGTTATGTGGGACTCACCGCCAAAGCCAGTACTACCCACTAAAACCCAACGGAACCTCCACTTCCTTGATGGGGCGTCGCAGGATCACTTACTTACTGAACCACGACGCTCCAAAAGCCCCCTAGGAAAGTGGACTTTCTCATAGTATAAAGCTCGTATATTATTACCCTAAGGTATGTTTTTTTTTTCAAAATTTAAACCCACCCTTAAGGTATCTAGTATAAATTAATAATTTAATAATTAAAAAGATATGGCATAACAAATGTACGAGTGGAGTAACTGAGTTCTTGTTCCTTTTTGAAGACGGTTAAAAACTAAATAATGTGACTTGGAGACTTATTTTGAACTCATGACAGGTTTCAGTATTGAGAAAACCGAGTTTTGTGTGTAAATGACAAACTTACATACATATTATGTTCTAATATATCACTACATAATATAAAACAAAGTCGCTTCCCGTTGTCTGTCTGTCCCTATCTATGCTTAGATCTTTAAAACTACCCAACGGATTTTAATGCGGTTTTTTTAATAGATAGAGTGATTCAAGAGGAAAGTTTTAATATATAATTTGTTAAGTTTTTGTATACATTGGCTAAAATATAATGATATTTGTTGGAGGTGTCGAAAAAAAGTAAGCCGTCTGGGAGCTATCAACGAAAACGCTGCCTAAACTCTTTGAGATATAACAAAATAATGTATGGTGGAATTGTGTATCTTATATAGGTCTACAGAAAAGTCCGCGATGGCATATGTCTATCTCTTACGGATAACATATTATAACCATTTTAATTTAAAACGTACCTAGGGACGAACCCGAGCGAAGTGATGGCGAGTCGCTAGTATATGTATATATGCAGGTACTACACACATATTATAATAAAACTAGCTAAACTTTCCCTTGTATCGCTCTGGTACGTCTTTCGGTGCCTGTGTGCTGTACTTCAAGTCCATTTCACAGTCCAGCTAATTAATAGATTTCATACAATCAATATATTATAGTCCAATTATAGCTTAATCGAATTTATATATTGGAATATTTTCTCTTGGGATGCCTCACTAATTTTAATTTTAAATAGACGCTTAATTACATTCTCATTCACGTGAATATTTGATATCTATACTAATATTATAAAGAGGTAAAGTTTGTGAGTTTGTGACGTTGTAGGGGTAATCTCTGGATCTACTGAACCAATTTAGATGAAATTTGGTAAGAAGATAGTTTGAGACCCTGGAAAGGACATAGGATATTTTTGTTCCGGAAATCATCCCTTAAGGGGGTGAAAATGGGGATGAAAGTTTTGTTGGGAGAAACTAAGGGGTTTTAAACTAACTAAAAATATATTAGAGAATGATGTCTATCTACAAAATTATACAATAATTTTGTTGCTATATAAAAACAAAAAAAGCGCAATCCAGTTTCGAATTGTGCACTTCTTTTTAAGGACACTTTTGAGATTCTAATTGTATATCTTGAGTTTTTGTATATAAAAGAGTAATTTGGAAGAATTTGGTATATGTATGGTATATATTCTTATACATGGCACCGAAGTACCTTACTTTAAAAGTTGAATAAACAAACTTAATTCGGTTCACTGTATTATTACACTAAATTGTATAACTTTTAAAAACTTTAAAAGGCCTTTTTGGAATATTTGGCTGCGCTTCTTTGACCTTCAGCAATGACCTTGAGTTGTCCGATTTGGCAGTTGGCGCGACGCCGGAAACAAATAAATTATAACTCTTAAATCACTTGTAGTGGAAAATTGGAAGCATTCTGGACTGATGCTTATATTCGTACTTATTATTTTTAGGGTTCCGTAGGCAAAAGGCTGAAATTAAATGATTTTTTTCCATCCGTCTGTCCGTATGTCACAGCCATTTCACATGGAGATATTGAAGCTATATTGATGTTTAGTAGTATTATTGAAGCTATATTGATCATTATAATTCATACTAATATTATAAATGTAAAAGTGTGTTTGTTTTTCTGTTTGTTTATTTGTCCTTCTTGCACGTCAAAACAGAGTGACGGATACAAAACAAAAAAATATTTGTGATCCGAATTACTTGAAACTTGGTATTAATATTCTTCAGTAAAAATTAATAAATACGTGTTTTAGCATTTTTCTAAATTCATCCTATAAAGAGGGGTAAAATAGAAAATGAAAGTTCTGCTAGTAATAAATAAACGCCACTTATAATACTTATTAAGTTTATTATAATACTTCCTTGAGTTTCGTATAGTTAAAAATTCTAGATTTTATGATAATTTTTGTGTTTGAAAATTAAAAAAGACATCAATTGATCTCAAAGGAAATTAAAAATTCCTTATTTAACTACATACAATTAAAAATTAACCTTATCCAGTAAGTAATATGTATTAAATTACAACTTTATGTAGGACTTCAATAATAAATACCGTGGTAAACGAACATCGTAATCGATAAGCCACTTGCTGTTAAAAATGGCAGCAAAATGAGAATTGACTTTTTAAAATATCTAGTCGTTTAGGTTGTTTCTCTTTTTAACATTTAGGACAGAAACTTGAGGGAGAAAATGTTTTATGCTCTTTTCTTTTAGACGTAGATTATTATTATCGCACTTTTTTTCTACTATTATAAAATTAAGAGTTTGTGTATGTTTGTCCTTTACACTAAAATGGCTGAACGAATTTGGATAAAATTTAGTACACAAAATATAGATTATGACCTGGAATAATATATTAGTGAAAAAAGTTGAAACACCGCCAACTTCCCAACTCTAGGCTGTTACTGAGAATTTCTTGGCAGAAAAACTCAGTAACTAAACTTAGCCCGACTCGGGACTTGAACTCAGGACCTACAAATCTGCGTGCGTATATTCTAGCCACTAGACCACCGAGGCAGCATAAATAAACTATAAACAATGTTAACAACACTGGAAAGTTCATTCCTTCACGAAGCAAACAAAGTAGAAATAATTTACAATTTACTTTCAAAGTTGAATGAGAATTCTTGGCGATTCTCACTTAAAGCCATAGCTTTTATTTAGAGTCACGTCAGAGATAAAACTGGAAGGCTGTCAGTTAAAAATGTTTATCTTTTTCCTATATACTCGTATGTAACTAGCGACTCATCCTCGCCTAGCTAGGTTGCTTCCCCATACAAACTTTCATCCCCATTTTCACCCTCTTAAGGGATGAGTCCCGAAATAAAATCTATCCTTTCTCCTTCCCAGAGCCTCAAACTATCTTCTCACCAAATTTCATATAAATCGGTACAGTAGTTTCGGAGCCTATTTGGTATAAACAAACAAAAATATAAATCTTTCCTCTTTATAATTTTAGTATCGATAAGAAATGGTACTAATATTCTTTACTTAAAATAAAAGGCCTTAGGTTAGTAGCTGGCTTGATAATAACATTCTAAGTCGATGAAGTATGAATGGAATTTATATAACATTTTTTGTATATCCAAGAATTTCGATTGAGTTTTCCTGTAAACATCAAATATATTAAGGGTCTTCATATCACTTGATACTGTATACTATACTTTATACTTCATATCTTTATTAAATGCGTAAGATTTGTATCTATACTAATATTATAAAGAGGTAAAATTTGTGAGTTTGTAAGGTTGTCGGGGGTAATCTCTGAGCGAAGCGAGGGTGAGTTTGAGACGGAGGGCCGGCTCGACAGGAGGGATGAGCGGTATGTATATATATATATATATATATATATATATATATATATATATATATATATATATATATATATATATATATATATATATATATACTAGAAGAACCTGCGGCTTCGCTTGCGCTAAAACTACAAAAAAATCTCTAAAAAGGTAATTTCATACAAACTTTTTCTATGAACTCCAAAAGTCTCTCTCATGTTTAAAAAGCACTGCAATATCTATAGTGAACTGCTTAAATTTATGATCCCCAAACCCTAGATCTTCCCCTATTATATTATCCATAATATATTATATACCTAGTGAAAAAACCCAATCATAACTAGTTATTGTATAAGATTTTACGGTCCAATAACAACTATGGGAATAATGTGAGGAGTAAATGGAAAAGCTTCCCATCTTCTTCTCAAGAGGTAGAATCAATTAGGATATTCGTATTGGAACGAAGCTCCGAATATAAATTAATTTTCTTTTTGCCGCATCGTTGAGAGGTGCTTTGTTAGTTTACAGCCAAATACTTTTAATTGAAATAGCATGTCTTTGGAATTATTAAAAGATAGGTTTAGCGCGCGCGAAACCGCTGGTTCTGCTAGTTTTGATATAAAATCTTCCGCCTTTTCGGATTTTTTCGTTGATTTATTTTTATTTTTGTTTCCCGACGCTTAGAATGCTTTACAGCAATCATGGTCACGGGAGAAGCAGTCTTAAACGGATAGTTTTATTTAATACTTACTAGCTTCAATTTTATGAATATTATATTTGAACTTACAATAAGTGACTAACTGAAACTTTAAAGGAAACCTAAAAAGGTGTTATTTGTAACTAATATAATAAATAATATGTTCAAGCTCAAACTAAACAGATTTCGATAAAATTTGGCAAGGACATAGATTGCATCCTGAGGACGGACATAAGCTACCTCTGATCCCTGCCTCAGCAAAAACTAGTATACATAAGGTAACCAAACCTATACCTTATATACATTTTTATTTTACATGTTCATAAAATATATTCATATTCGCTCGCACAGCTTCGACACCGACCGGGTTATGAATGTTCAACCTTGACTCTTGGCCTCGAATGGGCTAGACGGAAGGGCGCCCGAACTACCGATTTATTCATAATAGCTAGGTATACTTATATACACGTCTATAAGTTAGATATATATATATATATATATATATATATATATATATATATATATATATATATATATATATATTGTTGAAATCTATACTTGTGGATATACGGATATTAATATTGAAGCATGTGGCTGTGATGTCGCTATACAATGACCCAATAACTTTTATAAAATCGATTACTTTTGTATGTATTAGTCGATTTTAACTGATGTTTACTAAAACCAAGAGAAAATAATTAAGAAGAACATATCTACACTAATTTGTAAAGAGGTAAAGTTTGTGAGTTTGTGACGTTGTGGGAGGTAATCTCTGGAATCTTGGAATCTTTTTATCTTGGACATCATTCCTTAAGGAGTTGAAAATGGGGATGAAAATTTGTATGGGGAATCAAGCTAGGGACGAGCCCGAGCGAAGCGAGGGTGAGTCGCTAGGTACATTATATCCTGGAAAGGAAAGGGTTTAAGCATATTTTTAGACAATAAAAGACTATTGATTACACCGCGATTTTAGTACAGGATGATGCGACAAAATACACAACAAATTACTTTTACAGAGTGTTTGTATTTGATTGAAATGGTTTTAGATATTTATTTTAGTTTTTACGTAGTTTCTTATATCAAAGGTATAAAGGGAGCATAATCATGAGTGGACAGATGTAAGGTTCAATCAAAAATCATGTACATGGGCGAAGTACACAGCAATACTTATAACACGTAAAAGTACATCAACATTTAAATTTAAAAAAAATTCTAAACCAACTAAAACACGCATTTGGCTACATTTTCGCTATTAGGGACATTTACGAAAAGCATTTCTGCTTTCAATATTTGCTTTGCCAAACAGTTCATGGCTTTATTACATATCAACTTCACCCAGATCAAGTATGGAAGTAAGGAGATTCATAAAATTTAATGAGGTTTTACTATGTTATATTTCAATAATCCATAGATTTTTCAATATTGAGCTTATTTAGTTAGGTTCGATTAATTAACATAATTTATCTGTATGTATGTTTGTAATCGTTTATATCTGGAACGGATGGACCTATTTTAAGGAATTTTCACAGGTGAAGAAGAAAAGAATATATTTTTATTACACGAAAACTGGGTTCTGGCTTTATAGAAAATAAAAGATTTATGATGTTGTGGCACGTGTTCTAGTAAGTAAAGAAACCTATTAAAGGTGAGCCGATACGAGTGCCTCTCTCGAGGTCAATACAAGCTATCTTTCTAGATATTAATCTATTATTTCGGGTAGCAAACAAAGCCAATTCAGTCGCGTAAATCACTTTAATGTGGTGTGATATGTATATAATGGTACTAAAACAAAAACAAATCTATCCCACGGGAACCGTACATTTTTCCAGGATAAAATTATATATGTTTTTCTGATGTATGAGCTATATTATTGTAAATTTTCATTAAAATCCATTCAGTAGTTTTTGCGTGAAAAAGTAACAAATATCCATACATCAAGATATCCATACATACATCCATACATCCTGACAATTTTTCGAATTTTTAATATTAATATAGATAAAAATTTAAAGCCTACGTTATTCATCCGACCCTAATGAAACTTTGGTGAATATTAAACGATAAATTCAGGAGTCATACTGGGTACAGTTGCAAATACTACCACGATTTGAAATTTATGTGTATATAATGTGTATGTTTGTTTATGTCACCTATTAGCATTTAATATCATTTAGGCTCTATGGCGTTTTGGTAAACATATTAAAAAAAATTAAATATAGCAGAATAACGCTTCTTAGACCAGCTCGTGTATGTATAAAAATAACAATCTTACACATTGCGTTTTAAATCCCGTAAAATATTATTGTCTTTTAAAACTGAAAGCAACTTTTTTCAAAGGTAACTTTCCTCGATGTCTGGAGCCAAATATGCAATTTCATACACTTTTCCTTCCTTATTTATTCAGACATGACGCCGCCGTCCAAGGCTACCCTTGAACCTAACTGTACGTAACCAACATGGAACAGAAAATATGTTGGAAATGTCATGTAAGTAAGTAAAACTATTATTATAGTATTATATTATAATCTGTGGTAAAAAATTCTAGTTTATTTTCCTCTTTTCATTCTTCGTTATACAAATTTTCTTAAAAAATATATATATATAGTGAAACTTTCTTTTTATCTTTTAATTTTCATGTTAAGTTTCTTCGTACATATTTCCTGTTTATTTTAACGAGATAGAAATATCATAACAAAGCCATTCCTCATGTTTTAAAGCGGAAAATGTATAGTATATATTTGAGCGCTTCCGGGGTTGAGTTCCGCACTTAAAGGTTAGGTAAGGATAGTGGTGATAGAACCACGAAAGTAAACCTGTACTGTCCGTCCTATTTTTAATTGCGTCATAAGCTTGTTCAAGTTTTGATAGAATATGCATGTTTTTCTAATAATGCCAAAAAATTTTTTTTTATATTTTGAATGTATTTTAAAGGGTTATTTTTGCCATATTGTGTTTTTTTTTTCATTTAAATGATCCACTGTTGGATTCGGGCTCCCATGCGAGAGGAATGAGACCATGTTCCATCACGCTGAACTGGTGCGATTTGGCAGACTTAAGATGGTTTCAAAAACTAGTTAATTTCTCTCAGACATGCAGGTTCCTTTACGATGTTTTTTATACAGAAGGAGAAGGTAATGATATTGCAAATGTTTCACATACGAGAATATTAGAGGTTTAAGACCCAGTTTTGAACCCACGTATTTCGATTTTTTAATCCATTGTATTTCTACTGTGCTACCACTGTAATTTACTATCCAAAATAAAATAACGCATAATAAAAACTTGTTCATAGTGGTATTTAATATTATCTTATTCGTAACCTTTCTTCTAAGGTGAAGCCCTTCGAGGTCATTTCCCTTTGTATCGTGTCATCTCTATTGTTAACGGACAAGGACAAGATTGTTGTGAAGATGGGAAGTTAGCGACATACTTATTTTAAGCTCATTTTTTCTATATGTTTTCCTGTATTGCTTTTGTAGTACCCTTGTTATGAAAAATTATATAGGGTGTGATATTTATACTATATTGTTAAATAATTTTAGTACTTACTTTCTTATGCAGACAAGGATCGTAGGCTCCTTAGACATTCGACGACACGTTTGGCTCAGTTTGTAGTGGCCCTACTTGCTGCGCCAGCGGTCTCGGGTTCGAGTCCCGCTGGGGGCATTCATTTGTGTGCTGAGCACGAATGTTTGTACTCCAGTCATGGATGTTTATATTTATAATATGTATGTATTTAACAGTTATATATGTATAATGTATCAACTATCTGGTATCTATAACACAAGCCTCGTAGCTTACCATGAAACTAGATGGTGTTGTGTGTTAATGTCCTGACATATTTGACATATTTATATTTATTCTTTAGAGGTTGATTGTTTTTACCCTATATTATTCAGCCTCATCAAAATTCTTTTGAAATCGTTTCAGAAGCCAGCTGTGTAGTTACTTTGGCACTTAAAATGTTACTGTCGATTGTTAGAATTCTTAATAACTAAGTTGCTTGTTAAAGCTATTTTCGATACATCTTTCCAAAAGGATTTGTAGCAACTTCAAAAACTTCCTTAAGAAACGTTATGCATAATTTAAAATCTTTAATTAGTTAGAATGAATTCATCTTTAGTGTTCATCTGAATTATACAGAAAATTCATTAATAAATTTTGCTCTTTTAGAGACAGCGTGAGTTGCCTTTTAAAGAGTCAGCGTTCAAATTTCCGATTTCATGTGAAATATGATGTATAATATGATGTCTAAATATGTACTTTTTTTAATATATATATATATATATATATATATATATATATATATATATATATATATATATATATATATATATATATATATATATATATCAGTTTTACGTATTTATTTTCAAGCCATATCAATTATTTTCTACTTAGCAAACTCCAAATATTCTATAGGTACACATACATTAATACAATAAAGAATCTGGTTTAGCAGTAAATTGCACAAAAAGAATACCAGCGGATATTTTAGTGTTCACAAACAATGTTGTTGCTATAAACCATGCCCATGATATAAATTGAACGTGATCGCACAGAAGCATTCAAATTATGCACATATTTCCTCGGAGTTGTGGACGATATAGCACATATTTAACATCGTATTCGTTACATGAACGTGAGATTAGCTGCAATTAAGCTTCATCTAGATATAGTTAACATATAAATATTTATTTATTTTCGAGCAGAACCTGCGGCTTCGCTCGCGCTAAAACTACAAAAAATCTCTAAAAAGGTAGTTTCATACAAATTTTCATCCCCTTTTATCCCCTTATAGGATGAATTTCAAAAAACATGTATTTATTATACCAAGTTTCAAGTAATTCTGATCAAAAATATTTTTTTTTTGGATTGTACGTTTTTTCTCGTGGGAATTAGATGATGTCTCGTGGTAAAAAGTAGCCTATGTCACTCTTCAGCCCTCCTGTCCAACTATCTCCACACAAAAAATCACGCCAATCCGTCCCTTCATTTCGACGTGAAAGAAGGACAAATAAACAAACACACATTCACATTTATAATATTAGTATGGATTTTTTTTGTAAATTGGAAAACAGACAGCATATATAAGCAAATAAAATGCAAAATACATCAGAATTAATACACTTATCCAATAAAGTTTCCACTTATATGTACATTAATATAGCAGAGTAAACTTACTAATTATAATTAAATAAAAATAGATATAAATAAAATGCGTAGCTACAAAATAAAATGAAAAATATAAAAATAATATTTATCAGACTAGTGTTTTTTTAAGTACAGTTATAAATTTCTTTAAATTACATCCAAATATTATATTATATACATAAGATTTTTTATCTAAAGTTACGATTTTATTGAATGACCCGATTTGGCAAGTATTTACCGCTGTAGGTTATTCAGGGTTCGAAACTCAAATCGGACCAAAATAAATAAAAACAGCCAAAAACTGAGAAGTTGGAAACATTACAGGAAAATTGTGTTTAATATAGTTTATTTACACTCTACACACATAAATCTATTAAAAAGTAAAAATCTTTTACTTACTATAGAATGAAGGATTAAATAACATATTTTTTGGTAATACTTTATTGGGTAATATTTTTTTTGGTTACAAGTAATCAATGTCCTCTCGCAAAATGGAATAAAATTGCAGGCTAAAATAAGTACAGTATCATATTTTTGAGTTTACATTTGATATAACAATAATCTATTGTTTTAAACGGTAGTAACAAAAACCATTATTTCTACTGTAAAGTATTGGATAGTCATTTCAAACATTTGTCTAAAAAGTACGTCGAACTCACGTCTTATAGGTATAGCTATAAACAATCCCTCTCAGACGTACTACACTAAATCAATGCACTTTAAATCTATTTAAAGCAAAAAACGTGCAGAATCATAAAATTACAATTTATTTGTAGGAATAATTATGATCTTATATTGCAAGTTTTACAGACGATGCGACGCGACGCCAGCTAACATTGAACGGGTTTTCTCGTATATACATAATAATGTATATTGAAATTTATAGCGTTTTGAATATATACATTTGATAATTTTTTATCGATAGTTTTCTTTTTATTTTTGCCTGTTAGTAATCAACGAATAACTGAAAACTGAATAAAATTAAAGAACTTTTCTGGTAATTTTTGGTTAAATAATTAATAGATAGAAATACAAAACAGTTGGCACCGACTTCGAAAATATCTGATTATGTATCTATTCTAAATGAAAACCTCCGTTGAGTTATTTTTTACATTTTAGCGCCTGGAAGTCGGTTTTTTTTTAAGTTTTTATTATTCCATTTTAGTGTAGACGTAATAAGCAGTTAATTTGTAAGAAGAAAGTTTTTTAAAAACATATACGATTAGACAATGTATTTAAAAAAAACTATTGTTGATTTTAAAAAAAAAACCGCTCGACCGATTTCGATAAAATTTATATGGGACCACCTGGAAAGTATACCCTTTGAAACAAAAAAAAAATCTAAATCGATTCAGACGTCTTCGAGTACCTAATCAATGAACATACATAAAAAAAAAGATTCCGATGGATTGAGAACCTCCTCCTTTTTGGAAGTCGGTTAATGGGAACATTTTTGTTACTTAGACCAATAAGTTTTTTTGAAGAGTAACGGAGTAAGAACCAAAAAAAAAAATTATTTGTGGTATAGTGTAGTTTTGTAGTTTGTTTATTACAAATAATCTGGCTTTGCTCTAATATCTAATTCTGGTAAATGCTAACAAAAATTTATTTTTATCATCGACTATGATAAATTTTATACATTACAACAAAAATATAAAGTAACCTCTGTAATTTGCCTTTCAAGAGAAAAGGGTCAAGCTTTTAAAATTGCGACCTAATTTTGAAGATCAATAACAATATGCTTCGAATGTGCATAATATAATAAATGATTACGCTGTGTTTATTTTTCTCATATATGATTTGAGCAAAAATCATCGGAAAATAATAGAAAGGATAAATTATAAACTTTTTCATCGAGCTTTAAAAAAAAAGTCGTGAAAAAAAAGTCGTAAAAGTCGTGGTATCATTTCCCGTGCAATGCAAATATTTTGTACCAGTTTAGCACAAGATTTCCATGAACTTCAATGTCTTCTCAGAAACTTAACAATATTTAAAATATTTCATAGCAGCCACTCTAATTACAGGGTTGAGAGTATTATTCATGTTCCGGTTATCATTTTCATACAACACTTTGATCTATTACATAGTGACTTTTAAATAAAAGTCTCAATCGACTTCAAATTAACTTGATCGTTCGCCCTAATTGTCCCATAGTAAATTTTTTTTAAACCCTCCCCATACCTTTGAGCATAACCTGTAAAACATCGTATCGTGTGACAAACACTATATATATATATATATATATATATATATATATATATATATATATATATATATATATATATATGTATATGTGTATACACCAAAGTAATAATATAAATAAAGTAAAACAAATTATCTAAAACATAAAAGATAAAGGTGTGCACAAAAAACGGTCTTATCGTTAATTAGCGATATCTTCCAGACAACCTTTGGCTTAGGAAATATGGAAGACTGACTATACATGGGATTCTAAACTATACTAATACAATATACTCGTATATGTAATGTCGAGTTCTCATTTAGAGGAATGATTAAAAATAATATTTTTAACAGATTTTTTAAATATTTTTAATGATTTGGAACTTTTTGTACGAACAGGCAAACTACTTCAGAATTTGGATGCTTGTACAGAAAAGGAGTGCTCGAAGTATTTACTTGAACGTACAGGTATTTTTAGCATTAAATTCTGTGATGATTTTAACCTATTTGTATGAGTTTCTAGAAATTAAAACATCTTTTAAATACGGCGGAGATGTTGGATTAAACAATACACAGAACAAAAGAGTGAGAATGAATAAATGCCGGCGACAGCGGTAGCCACTTGATTTCGTTCTAAATTCAGAGACATGGTCATATTTACGCAACTTAACCATTTCCCTGTCCCATGAGTCATATATGAACATTTCAATTGTTTAATTATTGTGTCTTTTTTGCGGACAGTTAAGTTGTTTATGAATCGAATTACAAGCATTTGGAGTTGCTCAAGTTTTATTTATAAAGTCCTCCGTCAGATTAAAATTGCATCCGCATAATCGAGAATAATAATAGTAATAAATATGTATAAGTACCTACATACATAAATAAATAAATTTTATTATATCATATTTTAAATAAATAATAATAGTATATGTAAGTAAAAATAACATATAAAAAGCAAACAAAGATGGTGAAAAGATTTGAGTTTGAAAAGAGTGAAAATGTACTTTTAGACGGTTTTTAAAGGAATTGAGAATAGGAAGTAGAAGATAATTTGCTAACATAGTATGCACATCCGACCGTCTTAAAACACTATTTCGCTCGCACCGCGCGGAAGTCGCTTAAAAAAGAAAAATCTAATCTATACATGTATATCTTGTAAGCAATGTACCTATTATTGGCGTCTGACTAACTCCTTTCTACACAATAATATTATTAAACTAGCGATTCACCTTACTTTGCTTGGGTTCACCTCTAGCAAAGCACAAACAAACCTATCCCACGTTCATTTTTCCGGAATAAATAGTAACCTGTTGTTTGACGCGCAATATAAGGTATCAGCATGCCAAAATTTACTAAATTACGTGCATAAGTTGTCGTGTACTAAGCTGTAAAAGTTACTATCATTTTTACGTTTTAACTATTTGATTTTCCGGGATGAAAAGTATCTAATATGTTGACCGGGGATATAAGATACCACCGTGCAAAATTTCATTTAAATCGGTTCAACAGTTTTGGTGATTAGCCTGTACAAATAGACAAACAGACAGAGAAACCAAAAAATTAAAACAGACCTGGATTTGTTCTATTTATCTTCTTACTCGGTTTTTAGGATTTTTTTTTCAATGTACAGGCATTCGACCTCTACAGTTTTATTATATATATAGATATCATATCACAACGGTCTTACGCAGTATAAAATGCCTTTTTAGGAATATATTGGGTATTTCCGTTTTCATATAAACGTATTGTTCTGTCAAAGACCATAAACGATCTTACGCCTACAATATCCTTGAATCAAAGTGTCGCCCTTGGCATATCACCCGGACAGAGCGCGGTCGTTTACCTATTGATTTTACTTTGTACCATAGAATGTATGGTGAATAGAGACGAGATGAAGTGTCTCACTTAATGTTTTTTTTTTAATATTTTTCTCGTGTATTATCAAGAAATACTGAGATTTCTGAAGATGAAGAAGATGTTGAGTCAAATCTTTTATATTTTTGAATTGAAAACTTCTATCGGCAGGCTTCTATGGGAAGTAAATTCATGTAAGTCGTCATTGATATGGTCACGTGACGTGTTAACGCTAACACTCAGAGTGCCGATAGATGTCGAAACCAGATAAATGTAAACAGTTTTAATTTACAAATTTTAATTTATGCTCAAACAATTCATTTGAATATCCAAAAATAACAATTGTTTGTTTATAGTTTTAAGTTTTCACTTCTATCGGCAGTCCTCATTACTGCTTTGTTTCATTATAGCTTGGTATTAAAATAACACAATAAATAATTATAAATGTTTGATGTACTTTAAATTATTTTATAAACACTTATCAAGTATCTACTCTAAGATAATTAAGGAATCTATTATATATTTTCCATGATCTCGTTCATTAAAGTACGAGAAGTAATATAAAGATAACTTTCTTACAATAACAAATAAAGCTAAGGGTATCCATTTATAGTTCCAACTCAAATATTCTTGTAAATAATATGTAACTGTACTTAAAAAGAAACATAAAAAAACTTGTTATTTACTTAGATTTAGTGATTTTATTTATTATTATTGGTGATATAATTATTCCAGATTAATCTATACATATAATAAAATTCTAACCGAGTCGAATCTGTACATTAAATATTTTTTTAGAAAATGTTATTGAAATAGTAATTATTATCGATACAGGTGCCGAATAATATATATATATATATATATATATATATATATATATATATATATATATATATATATATATATATATATATATATATATATAAAAATAAAAAATATTAAAAATCTTTATTTGGTATCTCAAAAATTTTACAATAGCTGATAAGTGATTGGGACCTCCTTTTAAGCGCACAAGCACTTGTGTTAAGAGAAACCGCTCTTCCATTACATAAGTGTACTAACTAATAATTACTACTGTATAGATACTTGTACTAGTTAAAAATTTCACTATATAGTTTTTAGAATTTTCAATATATGTTCAGTATATAGTTTTTAGAATTTTTGTCTGTCTGTCCGTCTGTCTGGGTAAGCATCACGAGAAAACCACTGGACTCATTTTTAAGGAATTTGGTGTAGTGATGGCTGGTCATACGGATCAATATATATCATACGGATAAATATCTCATCTCTGAGTAAAAAACATAACTAGGAACGAACCCGAGCGGAGTGAGGGTGAGTCGCTACTCAAAAACTATAGATGATATTTTAAATACTCTTTTTCACCCGTGGCTACCCTCATGTGTTAGGTACATCGATAAAATATAGGCATTCCTTTTTCCATATTATTGTACAGTTTTGTAGATAAACACCGTCTGTTAACTATGACTTTAGCGACTTCAAAATCTTATTCTCAAAAGAACTCAAGACGTTGCAATCAAAAAACAACCAAATAAAACCATGAAAAAAATTGAAAAAAAAAAACAATTTTGTTTAAAATATACACGCTTATAAAGCTATTCTTTTACTTTGGATTTATATGTGTTATAAAAATAATATTTTAATAGCTCTAAAATGTATGCCTCTAGATGTCCTATACTGCGTACACGTACTTTAATCAGTGACCTAGTTACCGTGCAGATTACTGGTATTGCCTACCCAATACAGCACATACGCTGTATATGCTTCATTAGGCTCTAACAATAGGAAAGTATGCGGAATTACGTAGTGATAGCTTTGTTTTACGGTAGAGATATTCGCTGTCGTTTTATAATGCATCCTAAGTAGCCTATATATATAAAAGGCAAAAGTGACTGATGTATCAACGCATAGGCCAAACCCTTGAGGCTAAAAAATTGAAATTTCGCACACGTATTCCTCGTAAGACGAAGGCATCCACGAAGGAAGAATTTTTCAAAATTTTACCCCCAAGGGGGTGAAATAGAGGATAAAAGTTTGTATGAAACTTCTTATTCCTTGGGCATATTTGCATGAAATTTCGCATGAATTGAGTACGACAAAAATAATCAGTTACGTATTTTAGCGTTTTCTAAAATTCAACCCCTAAGAGGGTAAAATAGGGGATGAAAGTTTGTATTAAACTTACCTTTCTAAAGATTTTATTTGTAGTTTTAGAGCGAGCGAAGCCGTGAGTTCTGCTAGTAATAAATAAATATGTGGGGACATTAGCATACATCTAATTCCATGGTATATTACGAGGCCTGTGTTATGGATACCAGATAGTTAATACACTACACATATATACCTTTAAATATATACATATTATAAATATAATGACTGGAGCACAAACATTCGTGCTCATCACACAAATGAATGCCCCCAGCGGGACTCGACCCTGCGACCGCTGACACAGCAAGTAGGGTCACTACAAACAGAGTTAAACGTGTCGTCAAATAATGTCTTCCTGAGTGATTTCAACCAAAATTTCAATTTAATTGAGACCAGCCAACCACGCAGTAGATATTAAGAAAGGAACAAGTTAAAATGAGAGCAAATGCTTCGGCCCGAATAAGAAGTTTTTTAAACTTTGTAAGGCAAATAAAGGAATTTAGTAATATTGTATATGTAAAAGTGTTTTTGTTGGGTTATTTTGTGTCCTTACATAGAAATATTCTCTTTATATAATAGTCCTTTATTATATAGAAATATATTTAGTTTGTAGCTTCGAGAGTAAATACGTATGATACTGTTTGAACCGCTACACCCAATATCTATACATTTAATAAAATTGTAACGAAGCCGAATCTGTACATTAAATATTTTTTGGAAAATCTTATTGAAATAGACATTATTATCGATACAGAGGCCGAATCTATAGTTTTTAGAATTTTCGTCTGTCTGTCTGTTACCGCATCTCAGAAAAACTACTGGAAGGATTTTGATGAAATTTGGTATGGTGATAGCTAGTTATCCGGGTCAACATATCCTATACTTTTTACCGCTGGAAAATATCTCATTTCTGAGAAAAAATACAAAAACTGTAATGTAAGAGTATACTAATATGTAAAACCTAAGAATTTGGTTTTTGGTCATCTGAACGCGGGCGAAGCCGCGGGCAATGCTAGTTTAGTATGATTAATTTAGAGTAGTCCTAATTTATTTATATAAAACGAGATTCTTAAAGTAACATTAGATGGCCCATAGCCTTCCACAATAAATAGGTCAGAAAATGTCAGCCTAGGTCAGTTTTAGAAGTTAGTGCTTTCAAATTAGTGAAAAAAAAAACAATCTCTAGAGCTTTATTTTATTCATACTAACATAGAACTTTCTTCTTTTTGAAAGTCGGTTTAAAAGAAATAATTGTTCCAGTTTTTATTCATACGGACTTCGTAAAAAACTTCAGATTTCCTTACAAATAATCTTGAATAATATATCGGTTTTAAATGATTTTTTATGATGTTTTGTGAACTTGAAAATGTGAGATAATAAAATGAAGCAGTTGCCTAGGGTTTTGTACATTTATTTTAATTTATGACGACAATTTTTTTCCCTTTCTTCTTACTAGACCTGCATTTCTATAAAATCCTAAGCTTCAGTTTGTTTTAAATCTATATCCATACTAATATTATAAAATGTGAAAGTGTGTTAGTTTTTTTGTCCTTCTTTCACGTCAAAACGGAGTGAAAGATTGGCGTGATTTTTTGTGTGGAGATAGTTGGAGGGCTGGAGAGTGACATAGGCTACTTTTTACCACTTCTCGATCTCCTTCCCACGGGAAAACACGTTATAATAAAACCCAAAAAAATATTTATGATCAAAATTACTTGAAACTTGGTAATAATGTTCTTCAATACAATTAAATAAATACGTATTTTAGCAATTACCGAAATTCATCCCATAAGGGGGTAAAATAGGGGATGAAAGTTTTTTTTATAGTTTTAGCGCGAGCGAAGCCGCGGGTTCTGCTAGTATATAATATATATTACCGTTACTTTCCGTTTGTTAGTCTCGCTAAAACTTAAAAGCGGCTGGACCAATTTGAATAATTCTTTCCTTGTTTTGTGAGAGGTGTATCAGGGGTGAAAAATCGAAAAGTTCAGTTTCCTCGTTAAAATGTATCTACATAGGGACGAATCCGAGCGAAGCGAGACTGAGTCGCTAGTTTAAAACATTTTATTAGGCATTGAATTGTTAATTTTTTTATTGAAGAAAAACTAAAATGAAGACTAAAAGAGACAAAAATTATTTTTTCACCTATATCTTTTTGTAAGTAAAATAATAAATTGCAATATTTTTATAATAAGCTGTAATACTCACTTGACTGCTGTAATACGACTTGATGTTTTGTAATTTCCGATGATAGTGCAATAATTATTAATATCAAACTAAACAATACCTCAAAATGGTGTAGCCAAAAGGTGGATAGTGGAACGAACCTAGAACCTTCTTTTTTTGAAAGTCGGTTAAAAATGATAAATTTGATACCCTATGTCAAGGCAGGAAACTGACACTTGTATAGAAACATTAATAACGGTCTTCATTTCATTATTCAATGACAGATTGTTCAGAACAAGTATGACTGCGAATAAAATTAATGATGTGCAACCCCTAGGGCTTATAATATGAGTAATTAGATTTTGCTCGCGGCTTTGCCTGTGTAAACACCTATTAATACTATAGGCACACACATATACACACACATCCTTTTAATACTATTATATTTTTGATAAAAACCTTTTTATTTAAATTATGTTTTTGACAGATTAGAATAAAAAGTAGATAGTAGTAACATTAAAAAGGCTAACAGTTATATGTACGATTTTTATTTTTATTTTAAATCAAATAGGTTTAAATTATCTTTTATTACTGCAACGGTCATATAGAATACAATTACATTACTTTCAAATAAAAATGACATATTAATAAAATAGAGGGTAGAGTGTGTGTGCGGAAACAGAACCGTCGTGGCATAAAATGGAACTAACATTATGATTTTTATATGGCTACCCAATCTAGCCACCTGTCAAATGTCAAACTTTATTTCGTGTTTATTGTGTTGTTATATTGGGATTTTTATTTTAAATCATGTCGAACAGGGGTAAAAATTTACACAATAATATTTAATAAATACAAAGAAATAATATTTAATATTATACAATTCTGCTAAGGAGAAAAAGCAGCAAAACACACCATTATTTAACTAAATAAAGTCACGGAACGTGTGGCAGATATGTCCGGTATGTAACAGTTTTATTTTGAATATTTATAGATTTGTCCACGTCTCTTTCAATGTATTTTTTTATGAGTACTTTTTTGTGCAATAAAGAATATAAAAAAAAAAAAAATTTTCCTAAGTAACCTGCGGTCTCTGACATGTTAAAATATGTATAAATTAAAAGAATTCATTTAGAAATATGATAATATTTGTTTATTTTGTTCCAATCAATATTTTTGATAGCAGGTATAAAGAGTGTTGATACTTTTAATTTATAATGCGCTTGTCTAAGCGAGTTAGTAAAGTTAGTCTTAACTTAAAATATTGTTTCTACTTTTCAGGATTGAGTATCTAAAATAGGAAAAAAAAATTCCATAAATAACGGCATGTTGTGCACGCCAGGGAAAAAAAGTAAAGGAAGACGTGCGTGTGTTTGTGAATGGTCATAAATCACTATTTTTAAGCGAACGCATTAAAACAACTGTTGTGCAGAATACGTCCTTTATTTCCGATCCCCGAACACATTGAACGTAGCACTACTTAAAAAATTAATTTAAAATGCACATGACATCCATTCAGAAATATCTTTAATATTATTTGCGACTTTATCAAATCTTTACATATTTATAAAAATGAACAGTTATCATTAAAATCATTCCTTAAAACAATTATTTAGACGGAATCGGAAAAAGATATATTCTAACATAGTTTCAAAGTACCAAGATGTTACAGTCGCACTATAGTGTTGTTAACATAACAAATACGGTAATTAAACAAAGCTGCGTCCTCAAATCTTATGATGGTTCTCTTTCCGCACAGACTCTACTGTCCATTTGTGCACAGTGTCGTCCACACTAACCGATTTACGTCTAATTGATTAATAAACGTTTGAACACAAATGATTTTTGTGATGATCATAGGATAAATTATACTATTTGTATTATGGTGTAGCGCTGCTGAGACTTCTACATACTATATGAATTAATAAGTGACTGCTTTCATACAATTTTATCGATAAAGATTTTTAGAGATTTTTTGAGATATTTTCCCGCAGTAATATCCTATATATTACATATACCCGGATAACCAGTTATCATCATAGTAAATTCCATCAAAATCTGACCAGTGGTTTTCTCGTGATGCGTTCCCAAACAGACCGACAAAAATGCTAAAAACTATAGATTGACTATTTAAATAAGGTTTTCTAAAAATATTTAATGTACAGATTCGACTCAGAAGTTTATTATATGCATTTATATTAAACCTTAAACAAATGTTTTATTAACGAGTCATAATATTGAACCTGAATAAAATTTTAATGTAGGTGTAATTAATCAATAAATTCTAACTATATATAAATAAACTGATTGACAAAAGCTTTGTGACATTTTGTAACATCCATACTGTCCATACTAATATTATAAATGTAAAAGTGTGTTTGTTTGTCTTTCTTTCACGTCCAAACGGAGTGACGGATTGTCGTAATTTTTTGTGTGGAGATAGTTGGGGCGCTGGAGAGTGACATACGCTACTTTTTACCGCGCGAGATTATCTCATTCCAACGGGAAAACACGTTATAATACAACTCAAAAAAAATATTTATGATCAGAATAACTTGAAACTTGGTATTAATGCTCTTCAATACAATTAAATAAATACGTGTTTCAGCTTTTTTCCAAATTCATCCCATAAGGGGATAAAATACGGTATGAAAAATTGTATGAAATTAGCTTTTTAGAGATTTTTTGTAGTTTTAACGCGAGTGAATCCGCGGGTTCTGCTAGTAATATATGTATTTTATATTATTTAAGCAGCACCAAATAATTTACATTATAAATTATTTTTATGGTCAGATTCTGAGTGAATTAAATTTTATGTATGATTAAACGATGTACTCTTGTTTCACTCGGGTACGTCCTTAGGTGCATTTTGTATTTATAATATTAGTATAGTATTATGTGATCTGTGATATTATATACAGGTAGTTCCACCTTTTGAAACTTTTTATTACTAACATAGACATTACGTTGCTTCAGGTCATTTACAATAGTAGTACGATTTCATCAATATATTATCTATGTGATAGACTACTAGTATAAATGCGAATGTTTGTATGTTTGTGTGTTTGTTACTTCTTACACTGTAACGGCTAGAGGGATTTAAATAAAATTTAGTATACAGATAGACTTGGAGTAACATAGGCTGCGCTTAGATACCTAGGGCGATCTTGAGTTAGAGATATCGTACTTTTAACCATATTTAATTGGATGAACCCTCTACGATATACATATGTAGATACATACTGGTATATATTTCAGACAACACACATTGTTAAATCCATAATGTTAAATTAAGAAATGTACAAATTTTAAACAATCACGACAATGTACAGAAATAAAAGAATTACTTAAAGCCAGCAGTTTAATCCAATGATAGCTCGCGAGCTTGGAAAAGACAGTGAAGTGGGTCCAAACCCCGGGTCTAGGATTTCTGAAATTATGCTCGAATATCTTTTCAACATTATTATTACTTGTTATTTCGATGAAGAAAAATTATAATATAAGGAAACTTGTACGTCTAAAAAAAATCGTGAGACGTGTGAAAGTCTTCAACCCACACTAGATCAGCGTTGCGAATGGTGGAGTAGAAAGATGTTGAAAAAACTGAATTATTACAAAGATTACTTGAAAAAAACAACAAAACATTATTACTTAAAAAGAATGCAGTACAAATCTTAAGCTGCGCGGAGTGAACGCTAGTCCTATACAATAGAGGAAGAACCATTATCAAGTCCAGGCACAGACCGTCAATACATTTACTAAATGTTAAAAGCAAAGTACAAGTACTTACAACTTTGAAACGGCTTTCGCAAAGCCATTGGCGTTATTGAAAAATATTTCCTCTTATTCTTTAAAAATACTTCACTTTTTCATTATTACAAAAGACTATTCTTACCTATATAAATTCAATGCTTATATATATATATATATATATATATATATATATATATATATATATATATATATATATATATATATATATATATATATATATATATATATAAAGTTAGGACTTAGAAAAATAACATAATTAAATCTAAAAATCTAACTGGGATATTAAGCCTAAACAAGACATATTTATACTCCGAAAATTATAAAAATTAGTTGACGGTTGAGGTTTTTGACTCAAAAAATATAATACTTTATTAGATGTACGCGAATATTTGATTACGGATTCATTTTGATTTTTGGTTCCCGACGTTTCAAATGCTTTACAGCAATCATGGTCACGGGAGAGACTCTCCTAAAATCAAAATAAATCCGCGAAATAATCCGAAAAGTTGGTTTTATTTAAAATGAAAAAAATATATTTATATAGCAGCTAAGTAATTAAATTCTAGATCCAAAGATTCGATGTTGCATAACCTCTTAGCATCCTGGAATGTCGAAACTTTAGTCAAAGGTACATTAAAATTACTGATCGATCCAAAGAAAAAGGTCAGAGAAAGCATCATTATTCAAGACTGTGGTAGTAACGTGTTCTGAATTCTAGAAAAGTTCTTCTGAGGTATAAAAGATTATTTTGACTTTGAAATAAAGTCCGATAGATTTTTTTTATGAACTAGTACTAAAATACATAAGTTTTGGTACATTGTTTCATTCATTTGTAGGGATTGATATAATATATTATTTACATATAATAAATATTCCCTTAAACCCTTAAAGGTAACAGTTCAAAAAACTTGAAAATACATTTGAAAATTTAAGTTTTTTTTTGTTTTTGTCATTAAATAAGATAGGACGAAGATATAGGCTACTATTACTTATAAAATTTGCCAATAGTGGTGATGGTATTAGTTATTATGTATAATAATATGTATATCAAATTTGTTTCGAGTTTTAAAAGCGACGCACTAATAAAACATATTCTCTTTAAGACTTTAAAAAAAGGGGTAAAATAAATATTTTTAAGTAATTTGAAAGTTGATGTACTTTTTTAGTAAAAAAGTCAAAGAAACGGAAGAAGTTAAAAATAGAAAAAGAAAATAAACCTATAATCGTTGTAACGAACGTCTAAACTTTTCTAACTAAATAATTGACGACACGTTTGGCTCAGTTTGTAGTAACTTCGCTTGCTGTGTCAGTGGTCGCGGGTTCGAGTCCCGCTGGGGGCATTCATTTGAGTTACGAGCCCGAACCTTTGTACTCCAGTCATGGGTGCTTTATTTATAATATGTATGTATTTATAGTAATATATGTGTAGTGCATCAACTATCTGGTATTCATAACACAAACCTCGTAGCTTACCATGGAACTAGATGATGCTGTGTGTTAATATCCTAGCATATTTATTTAATCTAAGTCACACTCACTCACATTTTCATTCCAAATAGTAATAATTTGCCGATATTCGTTAAATATTTATTTAACAATAAATAAAAAAAATATATTTCACATTTCTGATAAGAAAGTACAATTTTTTTCTACTAACGGTTGCGTAGTTGTTGACTGTCCCATTATTTCTATAAGTTATGGGGTTTGAAGTTGCCGGAAACACGTCATAAAATGGGGTGTTTCTGAAGTTTGCGTTGAGGGTTATATGAAAGGATTTATAAGAAAAACCTTTTTAGGCACAATGCCAAAAAAGAATCTCAAAAATAGAATATAATAGCTGTCGACAAAATAACAAGACTAATATTTACATAAAGTCAAACGTATATTTGACTTAGCTGTGATATTTTTTTATTAGAGGAACAAATATTGTGTTTTCTATACATATAATAAAATTCTAACTAAGTCAAATCTGTACATTAAATATTTTTTGGAAAATCTAATTGAAATAGACATTATTATCGATACAGAGTCTGAATCTGTAGTTTTTAGAATTTTTGTCTGTCTGTCTATCTTTCTGTCTGTCTGTCTGTCTCTCTGTTACCGCATCACGAGAAAACCACTGGACAGATTTTGATGAAATTTGGTATGATGATAGCTGGTTATCCTGGTCAACATATAGGCTACTTTTTACCGCGGGAAAATATCTCATTTCTGAGAAAAATACAAAAACTGCATTGTAAGAGTAGACTAATATGTAAAACCTAAGAATTAGGTTTTTGGTCATCTGAACGCGGGCGGAGCCACGGGCAATACTAGTTACTTTATTAATTTGTGATTTTAATAATATAATAATAATAACATATTGGCACATGAAATCCGCCATATTGATTTTAAATAATATTAAATATACACTACGATACTTGTGTCATCAAGACGGATCTAATGACGTATTAATCATCAAAATCGGTTAAGGTGTTTAATAGAAACTTAAAAAAAAACTATGTACTTCCAGGCACTGAAATGTAAAAATAACTAAACGGGGGTTTTCATTTAGAATAGATATCTAATCAGATATTTTCGAAGTCGGTGCCAGCCGATGCAAGGCAAATCTAATATATTTCGATACGTAAAATACATCACAAATTGATGTATAATATTTTAATAGAGTTCATACCTAATCATATTTACTTATTAGATATGAATATATTAAAATATTATCGGCTGGCACCGACTTCATACTTATAAGAAAAAAACATTTTTTTAAATGTATGTCTGTCTGTCTGTTTGTTCCGTTTAATTGCTAGTTATTTGATAAGTAATAATTATCTCAATTATAATAATCTAAATAATATACAAGTTATCTAATTAAATCATATATACACATATTATAATTCTAATATTAAGCTACTAACATTGAATGGTAACGAGGCAGACTCTATTGCGGCAATTACGTGCTTTGACTATAAGATATGTCGATGGAAATTGTCAAATGGTATTCTAAATTTTATAAGTAACTAGCATTGCCCGCTGCTCCGCCCGCGTTCAGATGACCAAAAACCAAATTCTTAGGTTTTACATATTAGTATACTCTTACATTCCAGTTTTTGTATTTTTTCTCAGAAATGAGATATTTTCCCGCGGTAAAAAGTATCCTATATGTTGACCAGCTATCACCATACCAAATTTCATCAAAATTCTTCCAGTGGTTTTTTTGTGATGCGGTAACAGACAGACAGACAGACAAAAATTCTAAAAACTATAGATTCGGCCTCTGTATTTATAATAATATCTATTTCAATAAGGTTTTCCAAAAAATATCTAATGTACAGATTCGGCTTAGTTACAATTTTATTATATGAATAGATAATATGATATTTGATTTAGATCTACAAGGTTCAACTTAATACTCTCTTAGATTTACTTCTTAGATCTTAGATAGTGACCATGAGTACTGTAAACGTTAAGAAAGATTAGCAAGATTAAAGAATGTAATAAAAACTTGTTAATTTATTTATTATACTTTTAATTATTACTAAAATGAAACGAATTTTACCATAGGACTTTTATTAAACACTATTTTCAGTTTAGACATAAAACTTCTCAAACTTCAGCACAAATTGAGTTGTATAGGTAAAATTTTGGTAAAATTTTGGTAAAGTTTGTCGAAACTTTTACTGAATTTATAGCAGACGTTATAAAATAAATTGACCATTTAAGGTATACAAGATGAAGGTATTCCCGCGGCTTCGCCCGCGTTGTTCAATTACCTATATATAATTATATCTTTTTAAATTATAGCCTATATGTTACTCTTATGTAAAAGCTAATTACTATAAGGTTTCATTAAAATCTGTTCAGTAATTTTTGCATTAAAAAGTACCAATCGTCCATCCATCCTCACAAGCTTTCACATTTATAATATTAGTATTAATCTATACTAAAGATAAGTCGCTATATCTATACATATAATAAAATTGTAGCTAAGTCAAATCTGTACATTAATATTTTTTGGAAAATCTAATTGAAATAGACATTATTATTGATACAGAGGCCGAACCTATAGTTTTTAGAATTTTTGTCTGTCTGTCTGTTACCGCATCACAGAAAAACCACTGGAGGGATTTTGATGAGATTTGGTATGGTGATGATAGCTGGTTATCCGGGTCAACATATAGATAGAATACGTCTTTTTACCGCGGGAAAATATCTCATTTCTGAGAAAAAAATACAAAAACTGCAATGTAAGAGTATACTAATATGTAAAACTTAAGAATTAGGTTTTTGGTCATCTGAACGCGGGCGGAGCCGCGGCCAATGTTAGTATTACACATACTATGTATAATTAGTATGATTATATTAAAATTATTAGCTATAAAATTATTATCTTATATAATATTAATTAATTCTTTCAAATCACATTACTATTATGTAACCATGACTTTCTGTTTATATGCGAACGCGAAGTAGAGAAAAAATATATCTTTAAATATACTAAAACATAAAATATAGGCAGTGGTGGTCAAGTGGTAACGAGCTCGCTTGGGAAACCGAGTGAAGCGGGTTCAAATCCCGGGTCTCGCATCTCTGATATTTTCATGTGCGAATCATTTCTAACATGATTACCACTTGACTTACGGTGAAGGAAAACATCGTGAGGAAACTTGCATGTCTGAGAGAACGTAGCAAGTTTTCGAAAGACATGTGAAGCCCATCAACTCACACTTGGCCAGCGTGGTGGACTATGGCCTGATTCCCCTCGTATATAAGGGAGGCCCGTGCCCAGCAGTGGGACTAAAATAATAAAAAAAAATAAAAATAGCTGAATACAATACTAAAACAAAGCTTCGTTTATGTTTGTACATTAGCCAATATGTAACCAGTTTATCTATGGAAATAAAAAAATAAATAAGTGATAAATAGAAAAATAATTGTCATGTAATGACAAACTTTTTTTATTCTATATATATTTTTATACTTAAATAGGCAAAGTCAAAACAGTTCAGTACCTTTTTCTAATTTGCTTGTCAATCGTTTTTTTAAAGTAGCTTTTGACGAGCTTTTATGAATCAGTTATCAATGAAAAAGTTTTGTAAATAGGTAGGTACATGCAAGTTTTCCTCGGAATATGATTGTGGTCGAATTTTCACCAGTAAGTGAACACTATTTATAATGAAACATGAACACTTACATTTAAACCTTACAACAAATCTTCAATCAAAATATTTCTTCATAAATAAAATTCCACACTCTACTTAAAACTGCTTATCGACTACAACGTTATAATTCAGCATTTTACGGCCAAATGTTTCCTGCAAAATAATAAAAAGTATTTAAATTGTTGTCGATTTTATACGCAAGCGAAATACCAAGAAATGTGCTTCTATTACTCATTTTATGAGCCACCAACGTTCAAACAACTGTAAAGAATGTAATACACTGAGTTTTCTATATTAATATTATAAAGAGGAAGGATTTTTTGTTTGGATGAATACGCTCCGAAACTAATTAACCGATTTAGATGAAATTTGTTGATAAGATTGTTTGAGACCCTGGAAAGGATATACGATAGTGTTTATCCTGGAAATCATCTCTTAAGGGTGTGAAAATGGGGATGAATGTTTGTGTAGGGAATCAATTTAGGGATGAACCCGAGCGGAGCTAGGGTGAGTCGCTAGTTTATTTATATTATTGTTTTCTATTTTACGATGAAATAGCTGGATCGATTTTGATATACTTGCGCACTATAATATCTCTTGCTCAGGATTCGGTCCGGAGGGCATTATTATTATGTACATTTAACTGCCTCGGTGGCCTATAAGATAGCATATACGGCTGCGAATCCGGAGGTCTTGGGTTTGAGCCCTGGGTCGGGCAAGTTTAGCTATTGATTTTTTCTGTTAAGAAATAGTAACATCCCGGAGTTGGGATTTGGTGTTATATTACACCATGCCTCGGAAAGCATGTAAAGACATTAATCCTTAAATCGCACCGGTCGTGTTGATGTATCGTCTTATCGGAATTAGAGAGTAAAATGAATAGAGAGTGCGCTTGTGTCTGCGCGTACACGCCCTGCACTGTAATATCTCCTACGCTGGCTAGTCTCAGTGAGATTGGCCGCCATGGCTAAATCTATCTGTTCAATTATTATATACTTTATGTACAACATGCTTTATTCCTCAGGGGGTGACTGCAACATATAATGGTTATAAATCTTTCTACTTTAGTCGTGAACGTAGTAAACTGTACAGTCATTAGCTAATGTTTTACCAACGTATGATTTTAATTTATATTTTCATATCCTTAGTAAGTTAGCAAGTCTACTTAACCATCGACAAAAATATCCCGACTACTTCTGAATAACATTCAGCATAAATATAAATGTCTAAAAGAATATAATATATGTTGGGACATTAACACGCAGCACCATCTAGTACCATGGTAAGCTACGAGGCTTGTGTTATAGATACCGGATAGTTGATACACTACACATATATAACTTGAAATACAAACATATTATTAATATAAACCATGACAAACATACAATATAAACCACGACTAAAAAGAAGAATGAAAACCATTTTGTTAGTTCTGCAGATTATCGGGCTACTGTTTGTTATTTCTTCATGCTAAAACGACTGTACGGATTTGAATCTAACACACATTACTGTTAGGTGGCGGACCCGAGCAAAGCGAGGTAAAATCGCTAGTATAATACATATTACACTAACACATTTTACGTCTGTGAAATTGAAGAAAGAAAAAACTGATAAATTTAAATACTTTTTGTGTTGTTGATTAGAAAAACCTGCTATATAATCGGGATGTTAATAACAAAATAGTTTTTAGTCCGAGCGTAATAAATAAATTAGCTGTATTCGTTTGAAATTGGCTTAGCTGATGGAAAATGTTAGAGCTTGGATAAATAAATTCATTACATTAAATAGGTTAGCTTCTTTTTCACTTAGTAGTTCTAAAATATTTTATTTATAAAACTCATAATATGAGGCCAGCAGAAAATTTTATATTAAATTTGAAAATATGAGAGGTTTTATCCCAAGGCACTTTAAATTTTGCAGTAAAAAATATTTTTTTCTTCATTCATTCGAAATTTTTTATTAAAAAATTATAATTTTAATGATATGTCCATACATATGTATGAAATAGCATATTATAATTATAGTATTTATTTATTTTAGTAAAGAAAAGCTTCCTGGATTAAAGCTATCGGATTAGAAAATCCGATAGCTTTAATCTAGGAAGATTTCATACAAAAAAGTGTAATATCGTAGTTCTAACGGTTTCTATCCAATATTACCTTTAGGATACCTACTAAGAATCCAGGCAGTGACAGTGAAAATTAATGAATCTCCCTGCACAATATATAACTGAATCTAAGGCCGAGAATCTTACAATATTGTACTAAGCATTTCATGAATTTTAATTAAAACCTTTTAAACGTCTGTCCTTTCAGGGTTTCGTAGACTACAGATAATCATTATAATTTATTCATATTTGTTTTTCCATCTGTCGGTCGGTCTGTGTGTCAGAGTCATTTTGTTCGGATACTATTAGAGAAATTTTTCTGTAAGGTAGTTTGGTGTTTCATTTAAACCGCTAAATAATTCTGTAGACAAATTTCAAAGTATATAAGAATTAGAGGTGGCATACGGTGTAAATGAGGGTTGAAAACGATAAAACATAAGCGCTTGAGATATTCCTGGATAGGTCTTTAAAACTAATATAGATGCTTCGTGACTTTTCTATTCAAGCCAGTATTTACCCTTCTAACTTTTAAATATGGCTTGGTACCTAAATAAAAAAAACCTTCACAAATAGTTAGTTGCCTGAGTTTTGTACATTCAACCAGAGAATTAGAAACAAATATTTATATAAAGCCACTTTGACCTAATTTTGGTCAGGCGCACTGAGATTAGACATCGATATCTAGAGGTATTAAAGCAGGCAAGTTCGTGCTCTGATATTGATAAGCTGTCTATTACTTTCACTCTCATAGCCTGCAGAAACGCCAGCGAAGTTTTAGCGCAGGATTGACGGCGGTAACGTGGTTCGACATTTGCTTCTTGAATCTACTGAGAATTTCTTAAGAGAAAAATCCAGTATTCGTGTTCATCTGTTAAAATCATTTTTAGATCATTTTTCTATAAATGAGAAGTCGACGTTGCGTAACATTTATATTGACTACTAGCATTGCCCGCGGCTCCGCCCGCGTAAAAAGTATCCTATATGTTCCACAGGGAGGTGCGGGTTACTCCTGGTACTTCTCTGATAACAGAGTGGACCTTGGAGCTACCCCATGGTTGTTGTGGTCTGCTTCGGCAAACCTGTCGTCGGGGCGTCGTAGTTGAATGCGTAAGCGATCCTGCGACGCCCCATTAAGACTGGGGAAGGCTTTGTTGGGTTTTAGTGGGTAGTACTGGCTTTGAGTCCCAGACCTCGTGCGTAAATGCATTTCCCAACGTTAAAAAAAAAGGGTTGTCTGGGAGAAATCGCTAATTAGCGATAAGACCGCCTTTAGTGCACATTTAACTATTGTGTTTTAGATACATACTTTGTTTTCTTGTATTTATATCATTACTGTGGTGTACAATAAGGGGTACAAATAAATAATATAAGTAAATATCTTTTGACTTATTCCAAGACTCGAACCCAGTGTCACATACAAGTCATGTACAGTGTCATAGGTCGAGTTAGGTTTCAAAGATTTATAGAAGCCATACAAGTATTTTACCGATCAATCTCCTTCGTATCTTCTTCATTCTACGTGACATTGGCGAAATAATCTGTGCTTAACTGGAAAGCTTTGAAGTCATTAACAAGAAAATTGTATTGAATTATAACATTATCACGATTAATCTGTATGTCTGTATGTTTTGTGCACATAATATTTGTATATATATTTGTATATGTACATTATACTAGTAGATATATTAGCGGTAAAGAAGTACGATGTTATGCTCTGAATGACTTGTCATCAATTCTTATCTAATCCATTGTTTCAAGGCCGAAAGGGATTGAAATATAGGAAGTACAAGATAATTGGAAATCGTGACTCAATTATTTAGCTTTCGTTCTAAGATTTAACGTTGCTCATTGAGTTCAATTTTGATAGAAGTGGTACGTAATTAAAGAAAGAAAAAAAAACTATTTTTTATTATTAAATTTTATTTGTAATGTTTTAAGTTTACAGTAGTTTTCGTTGTTAAGACCGTGCAATACAAACATAATTAATCTCATTGCTTTATTATAGCTTGAAGTCAGGTTGTGTATATTTAAATTGTAAAATATCGAATTGTGTAAAAATGTATTTCAATACATATAATAAAATTCTGAGTCGAATCTGTACATTAAATATTTTTTTGAAAAATCTTATTGAAATAGTCATTATTATCGTTACAAAGGCCGAATCTAGTTTTTATAATTTTTGTCTGTCTGTCTGGGAACGCATCACGAAAAAAAAAACACTGAACAGATTTTGATGAAATTTGGTATGATAATAGCTGGCTATCCAGGTCAACATATAGGATACTTTTTATTGCAGGAAAATTTTGTTTGTAGTTTTCTGAGAAATCTATGCTAAATGTTAAAACGAAACTAGGGACGAACCCGAGCGTAGCGACGGTGATCCGCTTGTTATATAATAAAAAATAATGAGTGATGTGACATCTATTGATTCAAAAAAGGATACTTTCTAGTTTTTAAGTCAATAATTTTTTTCTGTGCTCTGTTAAATAACTTATGATACAATATTACAATAATTTAAAAACGCTTCAGATAAAATTATTAAAATGAAACTTAATATTTTTTCACTGTAATTCAAAATTGTTTAGTTATTTTACCGGAAATTGAGGTTATATTTTGTAACACGGAAGTCCCTTGAGCCCTTTAACCCAATACTTAAGAGACTTGATAGCTTACCTCAAAAGCTTCTAATTCTGATTGAAGTATAAGAGGCTCTGAAAGTATTTTTTCCAATAAAATGATATTTTAATTTTTGTATTTTATATATTAAATACATTTATATATACTTATATATTAAATATTATATATCTATACTAGTGACCATTATATATATATATATATATATATATATATATATATATATATATATATATATATATATATATATATATATATATATATATATATATATATATATATATATATATATATATATATATATATATATTATGGTGAAAGAAAACATCGTGAGGAAACCTGCATGTCTAAGAAAACCAAGCAAGTTTTCGAAAAATAGTTCTCCTCACGATGTTTTCCTTCATCGTAAGACAAGTAATCATGTTGGAAATGATTCGCACAGAAAAATCAGAGGTGCGAGACCCGGGATGTCAACCCGCTTCACTTGGTTTCCCAAGCGAGCGCATTACCACTGGGCTACCACTGTCCACTGTATATTATATTATAAATACAGAAGGGACGTAGAGACTCACCCGAGCAAAGCGTGGGTAAATCAGTATAGTGATAATAAAGCTTTTTTACCAAGTTTTGATAACCATATCTATACTGTTTTAGAAGTTTTTAAGACTTTGTGATTAATAAGTCAGCCAGTTATTGATTGCTTCGTGGCTTTAATTCTTATAATATCGATAGGAACATACTAGAACTGAAGGCCATATTCATTGTTAATCAAAATTTGATAGACTTCCTTTTTCCACAGTAAAAAAGCTACACTTTTAAAAAAGATACCAAATAAAATGACGAAATATCATATAAAGCATATGTGTAAGTTAAAAAAGTAAATATATTACGTTTAATCAACCTATTCGGGTGAAGCTTTGTTTGTTAAATGAATATCCTTTCCGCTACCATTAAAAATTTCATTTCGCGTTAAAACCGGGCAGTTTAATTAACAGCGTAATGCCAGAAATTGTTAAACAACCCGTTTGATTATATCAGAATTATTTTAAAGTATTATTTTCCTTAAAAATATTCATTTTCCATATAATTTTTATACATTTTTCAAAATTCAGGAAATAGCAACTTTTTACGAGAATATCATGAGAATGAGGTCACAGACAAAGAAAGTATTCATTAAAGTATTGCTTTTAGTAACTTTGCTTACAAAATATTGTATAGGCTTTATACTATTTCATGTAAATAGTACTTTGAAGTTTGTTCCTTATAACAGGGAATATGCGTGATTTTTTTTTTAATTTTTTATACAATAGCTTACATCGTTATATGATTGTAAAGAATATCCAGTTCTAAAAAACTAAAATTTAGTATAAAAAGTTTTTAAAAAATATCATACCGATACGTATGTATACTTTAAACGTCCGCCATTTTGCGCGCTTGCTGTTACGTCACAGTATGATATACACAGAAAAATGATGTCACAATTTGTAGCGACAAAATCGCTAATCGCTCTGTTATGATAATACTTTGACGTCATATTCGGTCTGACCAATGGCGTGCGTTTCAACTACTTTGATTTCTCACCTATATTTGCACTTTATAATAATTATTTTCTTAATAAAAAAATACTTCAAAAATATTAATATAGACTTAATACAAAAGAAATAAAGATTATTAAAAAGATTTTTTACCATTATTTAAATCACACGCATGTTCCCTATTGGACAGTATATTTAAAATTATATTTTAGCTTTTAATACGTAGTTGTAATTTTTTAATTTGTTTTCTGTTTCTATACCTAAATAAATAAAAAAAGTCTATTTACTTTATATTTCAATTTATCTAAGAAACAATAATATATATATATATATATATATATATATATATATATATATATATATATATATATATATATATATATATATATATATATATATAGAGAGAGAGAGAGAGAGAGCATAATTCAAGGAGATTCATAATCAATAGATATGATATTTTATCAGATTGACGATATTCTTTGAATCGGTCATTATTGTCTACAATATATATGCTTCTAAGCATTGTCAATAAAATTATTTAGCGCAGTTGTTTATTTAGAACATTCAAAGTTTTACATCAAAACAAAAGCTTTAAGTAATAAAACAAAAATCTAAACTAAGCGCCGAATTTACATAATAATTGTATTCAGAAGTATTAAGTTAAATAAGTACTTTTCCGGCATTACTTTAAGAATTCTATCTAGTTAAAAACTTCCGTTTGGACTTCGCGTATTCTTGTTTCTAATTAACGTTATGGTATAATAATTTCCTCGAATTATTGAATTAATTTTAGTTGCCTTGCTATTAAGAATGTTAGTAAAAGGTCACAAGTTCAAGTCTCAGTTGGAATATTTTTTTTATATTAAGAATATAATTGCTTTCACCTGAATAACCCATCAGGCAGGGTTTAAACAATGTTTTGTTAAATATATGCCTTTTAGTAGTAAAGCACTAGCTAGTAGCTTTAGTAAGTCGCACACTTGAAAAAATTTGTGAAATTCTTTGAAGCCTCAGTTCTCTTTGGAGTTTCTCATTTCTATAGTTTTTATTGGTAAATTTTATATCATCATGATTACGATACAATATGCAATCGAAATCATAGTATACAAATCTTTGGAAACTTAAAAATTTTCGCATATATTGGTGACCCGATAGCAATGGAAAGGTCTAGATACGAATACCTGTTTTTATTCTGTTAAAAAAATTGAAAAGATGTGAAGTCTGTCAATTTACCTTTGGCCAGCTTATTTAGCCCCTTTTAGCCTCCAACTGCTGGGCATGGGCCACCCTCGTAATAATCGTGGGACTTTAACAAGGGCTGAATGAAAGGAAAGATGATAAAAGACTAACACAATCAGGAATATTGGACCACTTGCATCATTAGCTTCAATTCTATTATATACTTAAAGGTATAATAGAACCCATTATACCTTCAATATGGCAAATAAATTCTACTTTTCACCTAATTAAAACCACGTTTAGTCACTTTGTTCTAGCTTTAGAAGTCGATAATCACATTGTGCCATACTTCATTTTCTCATTTCGATCCTATCATTGATAATGCGAAAAAGAATGGTCTTTTTACCTAACATTAATATTTATTGTATAATATGTATGTTAGTTTGTTCGTGTATTTTTTGGGGAAACGCTTAAATTGTTTTACTAATATATTTTATATTATATTAAATTTCAGGGGGTTTTAGTATTGAAGATAGTTTGCAATCAAATATATACTCGTACTCGCAAAGCGAGTATAAAGCATTGAAATTTTGTTTTAATATTCATTTGTTACATTAAAAATAAAATATTTACTTATTTACCCAGTTATAATTTAATAGTTAGTTTATTAACGGCACCAATTTTTTATTTCATAGTACAGAGGCTCAGAAAGTAGCCACTACAAACTGAGCCAAACGTGTCGTCCGATACAAAAGATACAAAACAAATGTTTGGTTATAAATTAACAAGGCGATTAATTAACAAAAGGCAGTAGTAGCTCAGTGGTAACGCGCTCGCTTGGGAGACCGAGTGAAGCGGGTTCAAATCCCGGGTCTTGCACCTCTGATACATGTGCGAATCATTTCTAACATGATTGCCACTTGCCTTACGGTGAAGGAAAACATCATGAGGAAACCTGCATGTCTGAGAGAACCTAGCAAGTTTTCAAAAGACATGTGAAGTCCGCCAACCCGCCACTTGGCCAGCGTGGTGGACTATGGCCTGATTCGTATTGAAGGGAGGCCCGTGCCCAACAGTGGGACGTTAAAAAGGGTTGAATACAATTAATTAACAAGGGCTTGTTAAATGTAATTAAATAATAATACACAAATACATAACTCTGATCATCTGACATATTTCACAGAGCATTAATCAAATATGTAGAGTAAATACAAATTATTTCTAAAAGTAAAAATTGAACTCGTTTGGAAACTTTATTGTATTTAAATTATTACATAAATTTCTATCTCTTAGTTCAAAAGCTCCCTTAAAAGTAAAAGAGGGTGCGGGTACATTGTTTACGAAATTTAGAAGTATATAATTCTGGAATTGTAACGTCAAAACAAAAATGTGTTTAAAATTTATTTCAAAATATGATATCAGAAAAATTAGCTTATTACTTTGAATAATACCATAAAGAATATTTTAAAAGTAAACAATATGTAACATGCCTAAGTACAAGAAGTAAAAAGAACCCTACAAGTATCAAGCGATGCCTAACCTCAAGCAATTAGCTGTGCCAATGAAAGTGGTGAAAAAATGACTGGCATTTAATAGTTTTATCTAACTTTAAAATAGATGTTGAAACGTCACGGAAAATAAGTGAAGTTAAAAGTCGTCTTACGACAAAAAAAAACTAAAGACCCTATGCTGGTGATCGCACCTTGAGTCACCAGCGCGATGATAGATAAACAACAGCATTCCCAAGAAGGGTTGCTGTCAGGCAAGCCGCTGGGCATAAAACTTTTGCCAAACCGATCAGAGTATAAAAGATGTACTACGCCGACCCCAAGTTTGGGAAATGGGCAGCGAGATGATGCTAATTCTGTAATTATTTTCTTCAACGACAAAGTCACTTAGAAACACATTTATCTGAATCTTTAAGACCTATATAGAAATACGCCTATAATACATAATATTTTTTTTTACCCCTCACTTACAATAAGGAGAACCACCCCTATTTTTTATTTTATGTAATTTGCCTACAGATTTCCTTAGCTATTTTCATGTGACACCTTCCTATTAAATATGTACATCTAATAAAATTGTTACAAGTGGACAAATGGACAGATGGATATGACAAAATTATAAAATTCCATTTTAGCCTTTTGAGTATGGAACCTTAAGACTTAGAAATTACGTAAAAAGGTAGTTCAAAATACAACTGTTTATAAATCAAAGGCGTCCCCGCTACAGTATACTACAACAGATGTCCATTAGGCGCAACTGTGGGCGGAATGATAAAATAGTTCCAGGATTTATTTGAATTAACCAACATAAAAAGAGGAGATATACAATTCAGGTAAGTTTTTTTGTTACGCTATACATTGCTAACTCAAGAACTGTGTTATATGATTCTAGTTTTAATTAATAGATAAAACTTTTGAAGCTACACCAACATGCTGCCACAATTTTTTTCCAAGATTGCGGCTTGATGAAATTGGTATTATATAACTTTGCGACTATTGGCTTGAACAAAAAGTTTTTTCAATAAAAAAAAAAGCATTCAATCAGGACGCCCCGACGGAAGGTCTGCCGAAGCAGACCACAACAACCAAGGGGTTGCTCTCATGATCCACTCTGCTATCAGAGACGCACGTAGAGCAAGATGGCACACCGCCCACCGAGGTGACCTGCCTCCCAGTGCATTTCTTCTCGCTCGGCTAGGTTGCCGGACACTAATGAGCTGCCTGACTTCTAATGAGATGATACTTTCTTTTAACTAGACTGGTCTTATATCTTTATACAAAACTACATTTTTCTCGCGGCTCCGCTTGCGTTAAATAGGCTATGGCAAATGCAAAAAATGCAACAAACTAACAAAAAAACAAACAACTAAACGAACAAACAAATGGACAGATAAGTAGACAGACAGACAGACAAACAGACAGACAGACAAACAAACAAACAAACAAACAAACAAACAAACAAACAAACAGACAATCTCTTCAGATTTATTATGTATAAGAACAGATTACACGCGATAATAATACGGGATTCGAACTCGTAAAGTAGGCTATGACGATATTTTTATTACGGAACATATAATATGTAAAAGCTCAAGCAATACTAAGCCATATAAATGTGGTTTTGTGTTTTAAATTACATTAAATTATTCTTCTTAATGTGAAACAAAGTGTTAAATTTTAATTAAAGCTATTTCATTTTTATTTTTATGATTTAGGCACGTAATTATGACTGAGAAAATGTTAAATGCCTTGTTCTTCTCATATTTTATGCTCATTATTTTCTTTTATTGAAATGCTAATCAAATTTTGGGTACGTTGAGTAACGTTTTAACGTTCAGTATAGATTTCTTAGAGATGAGATATTTTTTCGCAGCAAAAAGTATCCTAAATGTTGACCCGGATAACCAGCTATCATCATACCAAATTCCATCAAAATCTATCCAGTGATTTTCTCGTGCTGCGTTTCCAGATAGAAGACAGACAGACAAAAAATCTGAAAACTATACATTCGGCCTCTGTATCGATAATAATGTCAATTTAATATTTAATGTACATATTTGGCTTAATTACAATTTTTATATGTATAGATGTCAAATATTCGCGTAAATCTAAGAAAGTATTACGTGAACATTGTTCTTATAAGTCCCTTTTAGATAAAACTACTCTAGTAGCCATTACCGCTGTACAATGTAAATCGTCCTAAAATTATTGAGAAGTGTCGAGTCGAGGGAGAGTCCAAATTGAATTTATTAAAGTACTTTCAGCATACATTTTAGAACACAGTTTATTTAATTAACCCTTTTTTAATTAAATTTCTCTATCTATTGAATATATATTTCAAGATATTCTATTTCCATAGTATCTTAAGGTAAATGTAATAAAAAATAAATTAATATTAAAAAATATAAACAGGATTTTATAACATACTAGCATTGCCCGCAGCTTCGCCCGCATTCAGATGACCAAAAACCAAATTCTTAGGTTTTACATATTAGTATACTCTTACATTGCAGTTTTTGTATTTTTTCTCAGAAATGAGACATTTACCGCGGTAAAAAGTATCCTATATGTTGACCTGGATAACCAAATTTCATCAAAAACCCTCCAGTGGTTTTCCCGTGATGCCGTAATAACCAGACAGACAGACAGACAAAAATTCTAAAAACCGATCGATAACGATGTCTATTTCAATAAGATTTTCCAAAAAATATTTAATGTACAGATTCGGCTTAGTTACAATTTTATTATATGTATACATAAATTGTGTAATGTATATAAATGGGTTAGATGTAATTTAAAGTTTGATTTTTGAGGTATTTATTCGTATTATTTCTCAGCAAACCCGTTCATTTGATATCCATATCATGGGGGAGCACAAAAAAAAAACATAGTCCACCATCGTTGGGAGTCCGACAAGTTGGATTTAGAACAATGTCACTTAGCTTACCATGCATTATTACCTAAAATAATCGTGTATACAAAATTTCAGCTCAATCGCTTAAGAATAACTTTTAAGATTCAGTTGCAAGATATGAACCGAATAAACGTATGTACATACAAACATTGCAAGTTAAATAAAAGCTTAGAATAAAGCAAGAATTTCAATGCTACAAAACCGTATCCACTATACCAATTCAACCCTTTTTTAATTAGACTTATGCTCGCTTCGTTCATGCTCATCACACAAATGAGTGCCCCCAGCGGGACTCGAACCCGCGACCGCTTGCCTAGCAAGTAGGGTCACTAAAACTGCGCCAAACGTGTCTAACTTTATTCTAACTTGTTTTAATTTAAACTTGCGATGAGGCGGATAATCAAATTCATCCTTAAGTAATTTTTCCACGGACTTCGCTGTTTACAGGTTAAAGAGTACTGCGGTAAATGGAAAAAGTTATAGAAACTTTGGCTGTTATTGTTTAAATTATTTTGATAACGTTACTAGAATAGAGTTGATAGAACTTGACCTACAATTTAAAAGCTATTATTTATTATTTTTTTCTTTCTTCTATTAGTCCACACTTTGTATGTTATATACTAGCAACTCACCTTCGTTTCGCTACGAGTTCGTCCTTAGACATAAACAAATCTATTATAAATTTGAATGTGTGTTTATTTGTTTGTTTGTTTACTTGTCCATTTTTCACGTCAAAACAGAGTGACGGGTTGGCGTGATGTTTTGTATTGAGATAGTTGGATGACTGAAGAGTGACATAGGCTATAAAACAACCCAAAAAATATTTATGATCCGAATTACTTGAAACTTGGTATTTACACTTCAATACAATTAAATAAATACGTGTTTTAGCATTTTTTTGAAATACAGGATGTATAAGGGGGTAAAATAGTGAAGTTTGTATGAAACTTGTCTTTATAGAGTTTTGTAGTTTCAGAGTTTTGTAGATTTATATAATTGAATCTTAAACATTACATTTTAATTTTGGTTGATATTATAACTCTTATATTTTTTAAATAAGCTTTTATGAATCTTCAATTCAATTATTTTTTTTTTGTTCATGACTTCAAAACTACAAATAAATAATATTTATTCGTAGCTTCAAAACGTACCAGTTGAGTACAGATTAGTCATATTTAGTGTTGCTATTTCTTAAGGTGAAATGTCAAAAATTCGCGTAAATCTAGAAAGAAGGCCCTCAATTTTAACGTATGTTTTTTATTAAAATAAAATTATAAAGTTTTCGTTTTTTTTGCTACTGAACTCCGAAAAGTCCCCAAAAATATTATCTGGAAATTTCATTTAAGTTTCGAATATTCATAATTTTAAAAAAGAACTTAATTCTTATTAACGGCAGAATTTTGCAGCTTTTGACCATAAATTTTAATTTATGCAATCACGCCACAAACGTTTATGTAACAGTTTTACACATTATTATTTATGTTTTGATAAAATATTCTATTATTATGCTTATTTTATTCGAATCCTGGGTACAATAAAAAGCTATATCTGTCATATCTGAATGAGAATTCAGTTTGATTCTTGCGCAAAGTAAATTTTTTGACAAAAATTATAACAAATTGATATCAGGATAAAATTTAGCTTATCTAAGTACATATAGAGGTCTTTGGCTCTCGCCTTCAGTAGGTAGTTGAAGGAAAGCATCCAAATAAAATGTATTTTGGAGATTTTTATTTATAATATTATAATAAGAAGATCAGTAAATTCTTGCATCTACATATCCTATTGCTTAAAGACTTTACCAGGAACTTGTTTACGCCGGGATAATAAAGTATAAGCTTTACTAAACTGCTAAATTTTTAATGGATGCATTATGAAGTGATATATATAATAAAATGTTTTTTTTTCAAAAATCTAATGCGGATTTCAGTTTCTAAATTGAAATTTCCTATATTTTTATATTGATCTTTGAGGAATCCGGACACGTTGACTTTAATTATCTATACTAATATTATAAATAGTTAGTACCGAATAAGCTCCGAAACTGCTGAACCGATTTAGATGAAATTTGGTAAGAAGATAGTTTGAGACCCTGGAAAGGACATAAAATAGTATTTATCCCGGAAATCATCTTTTAAAAGGGTGAAAATGGGGATAAAATTTTGTATGAGGAAGCAAGTTAGGGACGAACCCGAGCGAAGCGAGAGTGAGTCGCTAGTATTTTATATAATTAACTACTCTTCTTTCGCAAAGGCTTAGTAATATATAGGCTGACCTTAACTCCTATTGACCCAACATTCGAAATGCTAAGATACTTAGCCCTTCAACCCTGGGCAAGTCAAACGAGCTTCGGTCGAGGTCATGGAAAGGTTAATTTCCTGAAGAATTATTTTCCAATCCAACATAGCTATATTTTTAAATAACATAGTATAATTGTGTGTTTTATGATTTTCTATTAGATAAGATTTTGTTAGCTATTATTGAAATAGCAGGTTCGATTCCAGCAGTAATGAAATACATATATCTAACTATTTTTGCTCTATTAAAACTTTCTTACATTTACCAGAATATTTGATATTTTGAATAAACTATCTTTTGGGCTTTTTATGACAGTCATGGTCACAGAAGAAACTAAGGTTTTAGATGTCGCAATGATCATTATATAGTTGTTACAGACAGTGCTTAGGTAGGTAGACAAAATCCGAATAGGTATTATGCAGATTTGGTCTAATAAGTTAAAAATACTAAGTTGTTAGGTTTCAGTTTTTTTATGTATATTTGGCCGATTATTATATTTTTTAATATTTTATCTTCCTATCATAGTAAATATATAAGATGCCTTGTTTACTTTTCGCATTTCTTAATCCCTCCACGACCGCGGACACGCCGGCGTGTCAGTTAACAATAGATTTCTTAGAAATTTAATTAATTTCTTAGAAATTTACCTCGAGGTGTTAAGATATACATAGCGTTCATTCTCTAAATATTCATAACATTGGTATTAGAGTGATTTTTTCTTAATCGAATCGGTTACGGCGTCCAATCTTACTGAGACTACCCAAGCATGCAGGAAATAAATTTTAGATGAACGGCTGGCTTTACGTGCTCTCAGAAGTATAAAGGTGAAACCAACAACTTCCCAACTCCACGCTGCTTTTCCTATTTTGTTGAAAGCTTTTTCGACTCAGGATTCGAAATAACTGGTCCAGTAATGTAGCTTACAATGAATATTCCTTGTGTTATGACATTTTCCTATTTTGTTATAAGCATTTAGACTCAGGTTATCTATATAATGTAGCCAGTGGTAACACGCTTGCTTTAGAAACCGAGTGATTCGGATTCATCTCTTAGTTCTAGCACCTTTAATATTTTAATGTGCCAATCATTTCCAACACTTATCTTAAGGTGAATAAAAACATCTTAAGGAGACCTGTATGTCTGAGAAAACTTAGTAAGTTTTCGAAAGACGTGCTCAGTCCGCCAACCTGCACTTGGCCAGCGTGATGGACTAAAACCTAATCCCCTTCGTCTTGAAGAGAGGTCCGTGCCCAGCAGTGGGACGTTAAAAAGGACTGAATAGTAGAAATTAAATTATTTTATAATAAATTAATCTAAATAAAAATAAAACATAATTTTTTTTACTCTTAACACAAGCCATACAAAACTGACACGTAGATTGAATTGCCCACAATGCGTTTAATTAAAGTCGACATTGTAGCATTAATTTAAATACATTGGATTACTATTTCAATTAATTGTACGAAAATTACTGAATAAGCCGCTATTAAAATTTAAACTAATTTGATTTCTCATTGATTAATTACAGTTAGTACAGTCAAATGGGAACAGAAAAGCTCTTAGTTGTTAACTAATGAAGCAAAATCAACGAATCTTTTGATTTTGGACACGCCTTCGTAGCTTTACTTGAGTACAATTAACTACTAACAAACTTAACAGTATTGGGATGTCTTAATTAGAAAAACAAGAGCTTTTTTACTTTTATAAGTGAATTACGTAGAGAGTTTTATTTTAATGTAACTAAACAAACAAATCGTCGTGAGAGATATTCATTTAAATTTTAGCAAATTACCGTATTTTGGACTTTGCTGGAATTTTTCATTTTAAAATATATTTATTTAGCCTATATAAATCATTAAATTAAGTACATTTCTATAAGTATATATTATACCAATATTATAAGTTTATCCCACGGGAACCGTACATTTTTCCGGGATGATATATAGCCTGTGGTCTTCTTCAAAAAACGGGCTATTAATAATTGCATATTATTAATGATTGCATACTTCACAGTATATAATATTATATTCTTTATTGCACTAAACAAGTAATAAAAAAAATACATAGAAAATGACGTGGACAAAGGTGGACTTATCTCAATAAGAGATCTCTTCCAGTCAACCCACGTATGTGGGAAATAGTGCTAAGTAGCGGGACAGACAGACAAAGTGCAGAGAAACGATAAGAAAATATATAAGAATAATCAATAGTAAAACGTAATATAGTATGAATTCATTCGGAGATAGTGTTTAAGGGACGAATATCGAGGTAACTGCCATGTCATGAGGTGTATTTCCAGCAGTGGGATGTCATATGGGTTAATGGTCTTTCATTGTATCATCAAGAGTTACGTTCAAAATTTTGACACATGAAAATTCAGAGATCTGAGGTTTTTGTTTGAAACCGCTTCACTTGGTTTTCCAAACAACCGTGTTGTTTAATAACATCACTATTTTTTTCTAAATTAAATAGCTTTTATATATTTATTAAATAAAATAATATTTTTCGGTTAACATTTATTCTTTTTATATTTTCCATTATCTTTTTAATCATCTTCAATTACTCAGAATCAACTCTAAAATACAATACCTTATACATCATATCTTAAGAATGTTCAAAATAAGGAATTTCGTAATATCTGAGTCGACACTTTGCTGAGATGAAAAATAGAATGATAATTATTGTTTCACATTGTCAAAATATTTTTAGATGAAATGACGAGATGAGATGATGAAAATTTTCAAATTCAGGCAAAATTCTTGAAAGTTGAATGAATAATTGTCGTATTCTTATCTTTGTTTTAGTGGACTTTTTATTACACTATAAGTCAAGCGAGAAAGTGGTTAAAAGTTTACTTAAGTTTATTTTACAAGTACGCCTTTAGTAAAAAACTGCTTTTTATGGATTACGTCATCTGGAATATGTTATGCTCTATGTGACTATCACTACGCCAAAGGTAATCAGTTCGATTATTCCGTAGGTAATCTGATAGTTAATTTTTGTATTGAATTCAATAAATAACCACAATACTCAATCAATATATGTATATAAAACAAAGTCGGGTTTGTTACAATACTTATAAGTCGAGAAGTTTTGCACCGGTTTTTATCATCTTCGTTTTGTTGGATATATCTTCATCCTGAATAGCAGAATAACTATTAAAATATCGGAAAAATTGACGAACAAAAAATTTGAAAAAAAAATTGTTCCATACTAAGAGTCATGACGAACCTAAGAGAAGCGAGGGTGAATCGCTAGTATCAAAATAAAGAAATAATAATGAAAATCGACTTATTGTTGAAGATAGAAAGTTACATAATATACTCCAAATAACTAAAATGGGGAACTGTTTGCCAAATTTTGTATCAATATTAGCTTCCCGCTATATTTATACCATTCCATCCATCCATGGCCTTTCCATCTATTTCAGATGTTCTAAGCAGTGTATGGTGGTTACTTTAAGCACTTCCGTTGGTGACTGTGCAATCCAATTCTAGAGCGACAAGACCGACCGCAACCAGAGCAGCTGTACGTCGCGACACATGGATATAAGTGATTGTCGCTTTCGTGTCGTTTGGCTCTAGTTTCAGAAAGTTTGTCAAACCATGACCCATCATGGAGGCTGGTGCCTTTCCTAATTCTATACCTCCACTGGTCCCTGTTTTCCGCGAGCTTCTCCCATTCATTTTCTTCGATGTTAAATGAGGCTAAGTCACGCTTGACGCAATCTTTAAAGCGGAGCAAGGGTCGCCCAACACTTCTCTTAGCATCCGCTACAACACCTAGCATGACCTGCCTAGGTAGTCTAGTGCTGTCCATGTGATGTGCATGCCCCAGCCACCGGAGTCTTCGTTGTTTAAGCAAACCAGTGAGGCTGGGAAGTTGCGTTATCGCAAGGACTTCTTCGTTGGTTATCCTATCCTTCCATGTAATGCCCAAAATACTGCGTAAACAACGCATGTGGAAAGCGTTAAGTCGACGTTCTTGTTTTGCATACGTAGTCCAGGTCTCAGCTCCGTACAAGAGTATGCTGAGGATGCTCGCTTGGTATACCATTATTTTGGTTCGAGCTGTGAGGTGGTTATTGTCCCACACCCTTGTACGAAGCGTGTGTCAATCTCTACGTTAAGCGAGAGATTGCTCGTCACGGTTGAACCAAAGTAGCAAAACTTGTCAACTACATCTAATGCAGTGCCATTCAGTAATATTACTGGTTTTTCTGAGCATCCTTGGCCTAGTATGAAATGAAATGCTACATAATATATATATACTCGATTTGAAACCTTATTTATTATTGTAAATCTATTTTATAAACATGAAACTGAAGCGTCTGTCTGTGATTTCAAAATAATTATATTTTCTCAAGTACATCTATCTATACATTGTAACTAAGCCGAATCTGTACATTAAATATTTTTTTGGAAAATCTTATTGAAATAAACATTATTATCGATACAGAGGCCGAATCTATAGTTTTTAGAATTTTTGTCTGTCTGTCTGTCTGTCAGTTTCTTACCGCATCACGGGAAAACCACTGGAGGGTTTTGATGAAATTTGGTTATCCGGGTCAACATATAGGATACTTTTTACTGCGGAAAAATATCGAATAGATTCTAAGAAACGCACATTAATTACCTACCTATTGAATTTTACTTTTGATATATTTATAAGTAAATTAAATAAGTCCGAAATATCCTACAGTTTCATATACCAAGAAAATAAATTAAAAAAAAAACAACAAATATTTTTGCTTAAATAGTAATAAAAAATATTTTTCTTTGTGTAAGATAAAAAAATTGCTGTTACAAAGCTTTATTTGAAGTCGAGCTTATTTTTAGAGAACTTTATTGCCTGCCAGGTCCGGTCGTAAAGCATTCCATCAACGCATTCATATCTGTTTCGGTTGAAATTAATTATTTACACAATACAACGACAATGGATTAGCTTTGTTACTAAGAGTTTAGTATTTTAGAAATGGCATCAGATATGTGTATTTTGTGTATGTAATAAGATATTTTCAACTATTGTGAACCAATTTTTATGGTAATACCATGAAAAATCCAAGTGTCGATTCATTTATTTCGTAGTTGAATTGAAATTTTTATATTGGACTAATTATAAGAAAATAAAGATTATTTTACAATTTGTTTATATGTAAAAATCTTTAACTAATAATAAAAAATATAGTATTTCTGAGTAAAAGTAGGTTTTTGTTAACATACAGTCTTACCCTAAAAATCCATATTACATGCGTACGTATTGCTTACATGGTGAGAGCACAATCGCATTCGATTATTTTCTTCGTTTATTTTGGTAACTAACTAATATATTATGTACTAGCATTGCCCGCGGCTCTGCCCGCGTTCAGATGACCAAAAACCAAATTCTTAGGTTTTACATATTAGTATACACTTAATTGCAGTTTTTGTATTTTTCCTCAAAAATGAGACATTTTCCCGTGGTAAATTGTATCTTATATGTTGACCCGGATAACCAGCTATCACTATACCGAATTTCAACAAAATCCCTCCAGTGGTTTTTCTGTGATGCGGTAACATACAGACAGACAGACACAACCAGACAGTTAGACAAAAAATCTAAAAACTATAAATTCGGTCTCTGTATCTATAACAATGTCTATTTCAATAAAATTTTCTAAAAAAATATTTAATGTACAGATTCGGCTAAGTACAGCTACAGCTACAATTTTATTATATGTATAGATTAAAAAATCGTAAGTCTTTGCCTCTTATATTAAATTCCTATTCTGAGGTCACAACAACGGTCGTGGCCACGTTGAATTAGTATGGATGACTTTACTCAACCGCATGACGTTTGAATGTTTGTTTGAAACATAATATATATTACAATACGTTTATAGTATTTTGTTTAGAATTACGTAAAATATTCATAACAAAATTATAAGTGAAATGATTTTTTTCATACAAATCCGTCTTATTTTATAGAAACAATGGCATTTATAAACTTATTTAAAGAGCTTTATTAAAAGTGCGAATTTTGAGTTTTTCGTCGGCTCTTTTCAGCAGAACTGCTTTCCGAGCCGGTGGTAGCATCTACATGGACTTATATATTTATAGGTCTATTTTAATTAAATTAAAAAGTAGGTATATTATGATTTGATTCAATTAAATTTCAAAATTTGACGTTTGAAAATTGCTTGTATTTGTCTATTTTGATTTTTACAAGCACTTTTATTAGATTCGATTATATTTAAAGTTTTCTACATTTGCTATAATTTGAAAAATACCTTTCTTGGAAAATTAACTTAAGTCTAACTTTGCGATTCATGAAGAAAAAGGTAAGTTCGAAAAAGATTTCTTACGACCTTTTTCCTTAATTCTATTATGGATCTTAATGATATGAATGACTCACACACTACAGCGAGTGTCACTTTCTAGCTTTCCAACAAGCTCTATACAAAACGCATCATTGTTTTCGTGGGTTTATTTTATTTTTTTATGCTTTAAAATTAAATAATAATTGGGAAGAAAAGGAAAATGGCATCAAAGCAGTGTAAGAAAATGCTATTATCCTTTTGGGGAAAAACTGAAAAATAGTTTTATTTCATATGTCGAATATTCACGTAATTCTAAAAAAATATTAGAAGGACAAATAATCAAATACACACCTACATTTGTATTAGTACTAGCGTACTAGGTTGATTCGCCATATAAACGTTCATCCCCATTTTCACCCATTCAGGTATGATTTCCGGGATAAAAATTATCGTATGTCCTTTCCAGGGTCTCAAACTATCTTCTTACTAAATTTCATCTAAATCGATTCAGTAGATTCAGAGATTACCTCCTACAACGTCACAAACTCACAAACACAAACTTTACCTCTTTATAATATTAGTATAGATGTATTTAGAGATAGTATCACCATCTCGCTGTGGAATGAACTCCCTGCCGAGGTTTTCCCAGAGGGCTACAGTATGGGGTGCTTCAAAAGGGGAGTAAATAGGTTTTTAAAGGGTCGGCAACGCGCATGTGATGCCCCAGGTGTTGCAGGCGTCCATAGGCTGCGGTAACCGTTTACCATCAGGCGGGCCGCATGCCTGATTGCCACCGACGTGGTATAAAAAAAATAGTAAGGATAGCCATAAAATTTTCTATAGAACATGGTATATTTTATTAAACTGAAAAATAGCCGTAACAGGATACGTGTACGAAGCAACTTTACTTTTCTAGCGTAATAATTTTCAAGAAATTCAGTACTATATCATCTCCCGAGCGTACATATTTAACTTATAATATTACCACACGCCAGTTTTCTTAAAATTTAAATCCTGTCACTGTTATGAAAAACCTTTATTAAAACATCTTACGGAATATATTTTATAGGCTTCGTCTAGGGTTTCGCATTAATATTTTATTATAGTTTGAAATTAGTAAGACTTGTGGTTAATTTACGACTCTATTGTATGGAGACTTAAAGCATAGTATAAAATTACTTTAATTATTAAAAAAGATATTTTTATCCAAAGAGTTTATACTATAAAGGGTATTTTAAATAAAACTATCTTTTCGGATTATTTCGCGGATTTATTTTGAGTTTTGGTTTCCCGACGTTTTGAATGCTTTACAGTAATCATGGTCACGGGAGAGACTACGGTTTAAGATGTCTCAAATGTCATTTAAATATAGTTGTTACAGACAGTCATACCCATAAAATAATACAATGATTTTCAAAAATACAAAAAATATTTGAAATACCAAAAAGGTTTTATTTCAGTTTATCTAAAATCTAAATTACCAAATTTATTGCTATAATACCTTTTTTTTTCATAAAGCTTTAAAACTTAAGCTTGGATTAAGCAAATATAGCGGTTTTATAACTTGATTAATTTATTTTCGTAGAGTAGTTTTCCTTTATTATCTTAGACTAGTTTTTTTTTATGCACGTAAAAGTTTGACGTACAGAGAGTTCTTAAGAAATTAGTTTCTTTTAGTGAATTCAATATAGTGCACATTCGAATCACAAGCGGTAGTTACTAAATCTTATAATATTAAATGAGCGATTGTTGTATGTATTCAGCCCTTTTTAACGTCCCACTGCTGGGCACGGGCCTCCCTTCAGTACGAGAGGGATCAGGCCATAGTCCACCACGCTGGTCAAGTGCGGGTTGGCGGACTTCACGTGTCTTTCGAAATCTTGCTAGGTTCTCTCAGACATGCAGATTTCCTCACGATATCTTCCTTCTCGGTTTCCCAAGCGAGCGCGTCATTACTGGGCAACCACTGCCTCGTTCTTGTATGTGTATATAAATTTATTTTGTGTAACTCGGAAATGCTCTAACGATTCAAGAAAAACGCCGAGCGATGCATATTAGTATTATAAATGAAAATGTGTTTCTTTGTTTGTTTTTCCTTCTTTCACATCAAAACATATACGGCCAGATTGATGGATTGGCGTGGTTTTTAAGTGGAGATAGTTGGAGAGCTTGAAAGTACAATATGGAGGGATGGAGAGACAGGCTTAACATACTTTATACAATGGCGGATATCACATTCCCACGGAAAAATACGTTATAATACAACACACAAAAACTCATCGTACCTATGTATATACATATCTATACATATAATAAAATTGTAACAAAGCCGAATCTGTACATTAAACATTTTTTGGAAAATCTTATTGAAATAGACATTATTATCGATACAGAGGCCGATTCTATAGTTTTTAGAATTTTTGTCTGTCTGTCTGTCTGTCTGTCTGTCTGTCCGTCCGTCCGTTCGTCAGAAAACCATTGGACAGATTTTGATGAAATTTAGTATAATGATAGCTAGTTATCCGGATCAACACATGGTATACATTTTACCGCGGGAAAATATCTCATTTCTGAGAAAAAATACAAAAACTGCAATATAAGAGTATACTAATATGTAAAACCTGACAATTTGGTTTTTGCTATACGCGGGCAATGCTAGTATAATATATATGTATATTTAGTCTATCTATTCCATACTAACCGTTAAAACGTATCCAGTGACAAACCCGAGCGAAACGAGAGCGAATTGCTAGTATTTAATACGTAGGAAATATTTAATCAAAGCTTTGTATTGCTGGGATAAATGACAAAACTTTCTTTTTCCTCTAAATAATCCTCCGCTCTAATACATTAGGATTAGCAAAGTAAATTTAGTGAGTAACCTTGTATGTGTCTATCTTGTTTGTAGATGTCAAGTAAATGTCGATTAGAGAGACAGACTTCTCTAAGTCCGAGATATATCGACTACTTGGTTAAACCCTATATTTACATTTTTATTGTGTGCTTGCAACTTACTCTCGTTTCACTTAGCTTATTAACTCAAGGATTTTTTCTATTTTTGTATATAAATTTCAAGGCAAACTTGACACTTTGAGCTATTTTGTATTGTATTATATATTTATAGGTTATATTAATAGCATGATTCCCCGTACAAAATTTTATCCCTATTTTCACCCTCATATGGGATGACTTTCTAGATAAAACTATTCTATGTCCTTCCCAGGGTCCCAAACTATCTTCTTAACAAATTTCATCTAAATCGATTCAGTAACTTCCGAGCCTATATAGTAGAAACAAACAAACAAAGCTTTCCTCTTTATAATATTATAATTTATAAGTAACTAGCATTTCCCGCGGCTCCGCCCGCGTTCAGATGACCAAAATCCAAATTCTTAGGTTTTACATATTACTATACTCTTACATTGCAGTTTTTGTATTTTTTCTCAGAAATGAGATATATACCCGCAGTAAAAAGTATTCTATATGTTGACCCGAATAACCAGCTACTATCATACCAAATTTCATCAAAATCCCTCCAGTGGTTTTTCTGTGATGCGGTAACAGACAGACAGACAGACAGGTAGACAAAAAATCTAAAAACTATAATTCGGCTTCTGTAGATAATAATGACTATTTGAATGAAATTTTTCCAAAAAATATTTAATGTATAGATTTGGCTTAGTTAGAATTTTATTATATGTATAAAAGATAGATTAGTATAGTATAGATTAAAATTTTATCTAAATCGTTACAGCCGTATCCGAGATACACAAAATAAACTTATACAGATATAATAAATGTAAAAGAATTGCTTTATAAGACACTACAGTTCAATTATTTATATTTTTTTGGTTGTAAATATCGATTTTGTTTCGCTGAATAACAAAGACGTATACTCGTACTAGGAATATAGTTCTCATTTTCATAAAAGTAACTATGAAATAAAAGACTTAAACTAAATGTTAAATTTTAATTAAGAAAATTAACGAGAATGTACTTTGAAATATCAAATACCTAAAAACTTCTTTTTGCAGCTGAATTGTGGTTTCACTTTAGACTTAACAGCTTTTAGAAACTTTACCACCACTAAAGCTTACTCACGTAGAATAACAAAATTAACACAAAAAGTTATACTTAATATATAAAATAATATTGTACATAATAGTAAATAACTACATACAATATATATATATATATATATATATATATATATATATATATATATATATATATATATATATATATATATATATATATATATATATATATATATATATATATATATATATATATATATATATATATATATATTAAAAAAATGAAAAAAGTGTTAGAATACTGAAAACTGTTGCTTTCAACAAAATCAATATATACTATATAAAATACGTTTAAATCTATATATAAATAGGCAAAGACAGAACAGTCCACCTGTCTTTTTTAAATTGTCGGTTTCTTTGTTCACGATAATTTCCTTTATTGTTAACACAAGTCGTGATCATGTTGGAAATGAATCGCACATGAAAATATCAGAGGTGCGAAACCCGGGATTTGAACCCGCTTCACTCGGTTTTCAAAGCGAGCGAGTTACCACTGGGTTACCACTTCCTTTTGAAGTTGAGTTCCTAATAATATTATGACTGTGCAAGAATTAAAATAAACAAATTCACTTATCAACTTTCACAGTATATCTGCTAGCTAAAACTTTCCAAATTTACTGTAATATATTTATTTTTATCAATGAATTGATTGATTACAAATAACTTATAAAAGTCTAATCGAATAAAGTATACAGTTTTACTGAGTTTGATGTTTATTCGAAGTCTCTCACAATAAAATCTTTTTCGTTTCCAACTTTTTTTTCAATACATTCATTACTCAAAACGCTCATTTACTTACAATATTTCACAAAAATAAACTTTTACTATTAAAACTTTCTTTAATTCTAATTTAGAAATGTCACAGATTCTAATGACATAATTTATTAGGGTCCAAATGGCTTTGTAAAACCAAATCTAGAACAATTGATGACCGACCTGGATTTATGTAACATATATCCATACTAATATTATAAGCGTGAAAGTGTGTTTGTTTGTTTGTTTATCTTTCATATCGAAACAGTGTTGCATTGGCGTGATTTTTATTTGGACATAGTTGGAGGGCTGGAGATATGGCATATGCTACTTTTTCAACCGACTTCAAAAAGGAGGAGGTTCTCAATTCGACTGTATGTTTTTTTTATGTTTGTTACCTCAGAACTCCGTCATTTATTAACCGATTTGGACAATTTTTGGTTTGTTTGAAAGGGTATACTTCCAGATTGGTCCCATTTAAATTTCAAAAAAATATACCACCCCTAAGGGTGGAAAAACAACTAATGATGAATTTAACCTACTTCTAATTGTCATATTGACTTGAAACTTTGCAAGTATTTCTATTTCCGTTGATAGTACAGTGGTTCGGTGTTGTTGACCTGATCTGATGGCAAGGCCAGAAGGTGGATAGGTGGAACTGTTCAACGGCTAATAGTAGATACTTTGAGTTTGGGCTTATTTTGTTTGATTTGACAAGCCTAACACGTTAGAATCCTTACTTTGCTACTACTGTCTACACTAAAAAGGGAAAAATAAAAATTTTTAACAAAAAAAAATAAAAACCGACTTCAAACAAAAGCACTAAACAGTGAAAAATAACTGATTGGTAGTTTTCATTTACTATACATACCTAATCAAATATTTTCGAAGTCGGTGTGCTTTGCTTTGTATGGGCTGGGACCGATTTCAAAAATATTTGATTAGGTATGTATTTAATAGGTAGGCTTTAATTACTTAGCCAAAGCACACCGACTTCGAAAATATTTGATTAGGTATGTATATTAAATGAAAACTACCAATCAGTTATTTTTCACTTTTTAGTGCTTTTGTTTGAAGTCGGTTTATATTTTTTTGTTAAAAAGTTTTTATATCGCGGGATATTATCTCATTCCCATGGGAAACCCACAACAACTATTCATACCTATATATATATATATATATATATATATATATATATATATATATATATATATATATATATATATATATATATATATATACACCTAGGGTTGAGTCGCTAGTTTAATATATTTCTTATTTATTTTCTTCTTACTGTCAATATCTAAACTTACTTATACATTTTTAGCATAGAAATAACTTATTATAATAACCGCTTTAATATGCCGTACAGTATATAAATAAATATTTATTTTGTCAGACTGTTCTCGTAGTATAACATTTCATATCATATACGAACTGAAGTCGTATTTTACCATGCAACGAACAAATATGTGTATTCTCATAGCGAGTACAAGAAGAATTATGAAACTTGCAAGTTTTGCTTATGACTAAAAATTTCAAAATGAAAAACTTCTTTCACGAAGCAAGATCTATTGTAAATTTTGCAAAATAACGATTTTAATTTTTGCTTTTTAGATCTGGTTTCTTATAGGGTTCCGTAATTAAGAGGCAAAAATTGCCTAAAACTCGTTGGAAAATTTTGTAAAAAATTGAGAAAATTTTCCTTATAATACTTTTAAGGAAAACTATTTGGGAAGATTCCTTAAGGAGTTTTTAAGATATGGAATATTTTCGGTGACTATTTAAAAAAAAAAATATTTAATGTACGGATTCGACTCAGAATTTTATTATATGTATATATTAAATGGATATTGTAGATAGTACACCTTTTATTTTACTTTTAATGCAACAAAATGCAATATATTAAAACATGACATAAAATGAGCAAATAAGACTCAATCGTTTTTTTTATTTAAGTATAAAATCAAATTTTAGATTTGATAGATTTTATCGGTCTAAATTAAACTATGTGTAAATAAACTGTTATAATGGGGTTTTTGGAAAAAGACAAGCATACGTAAAGAAAGACAGACACGATTGAAAAGGAGTTAAATAAAATACTTGAACATTTCTCTGCTTACAGATAGGTATTCTGCACGTTACATTAGATTAAAATGATGATAATGATGTTCTCCAGACCGATTCCGGCTACGGCGGCCAATATCATTGAGACTAGCCAACTGCGCAGGAGATATTATAGTGCACAAGTGTACGCGCAGACACAACGTGCACTCTCTATTCCTGTCACTCTCATACTCCGGTGGGACGACTGCTCGACACGACCAGTGAGAGTTAAGGCGCAGGATCGACGGCTTTTCGTGCTCTCCGAGGCACGGCGGTACAACACCGCCAACTTCCCAATTTCGGGCTGTTACTGAGGCTTACTATACAGAAAGACTCAATAACTAAACTTGGCCCGACCCGGGACTCGAACTCAGGACCTCCGGGTGTGCAGCTGTATATGCTAGCCACTACACCACTGAGGCAGTTAGATTAAAATATATTAAAAAGAAAACGGTAACGTCAGCACCAAGATAATATTTCTAAATAATTTACGCCTGAAAATTCCATAGTTTTCTTTGAAATTTTTTAAAGCTGGCTATCCGGGTCAACATAAAGGATACTTTTTAATGCGGGAAAATATCTCATTGCTGAGAAATCTATACTGTCCTATATGTTGACCCAGATAACCAGCTATCATGATACCAAATTTCATCAAAATTCCTCTAGTGGTTTCTCTGTGGCGCGGTAATTGACAGACAGACCGACGGACGGACGGACGGACGGACTACCAGACAGACAGACAGACAAAAATTCTAAAAACTATATAATAACTCCGTATCGATAATTAAGTATATTTCAATGAGATTTTTCAAAAAATATTTAATGTACAGATTCGGCTTAGTTACAATTTTATTATATGTATAGATAAATTGATTACAATATGTATTCAGCCCTTTTTAACATCCCACTGCTGGGCACGGGCCTCCCCCCTTCAATACGAGGGGGATCAGGCCATAGTCCACCACGCTGGCCAAGTGCGGGTTGGCGGACTTCACATGTCTTTTGAAAACTTGCTAGGTTCTCTCAGACATGCAGGTTTCCTCACGATGTTTTCCTTCGCCGTAAGGCAAGTAGTAATCATGTTAGAAATGATTCGCACATGAAAATATCAGAGGTGCAAGACCCGGAATTTGAACCCGCTTCACTCGGTTTTCCAAGCGAGCGCGTTACCACTGGGCTACCACTGCCTTCAATTACAATATGCCATCTCAGAAACGATATATTTTTCTTAGGTCGTTTATCCAAATCGGTCTAACTGATGCTAAGATTCTTTAATTATGAACATTATTATACTAGAAACTTGTGACGTAAAACTACATAGTTTAACGACTCTGATTTCTAAAGAAGCTAATGTAAAAATACATACCTATTTAATGCTATATAAATAATACATAAATAAAAAATATAGTAAAGTAAATAGAGTATGATAAAGTTTTGTGTATTTAATAATAAGATTAGCAAGATTACAATCTGTTATATGAAAAAATTTCTGAGTCGAATTTGTACTGTATGTGTGTATTTGTTGTTTGTAATATTTTTTGGAAAATCTTATTGAAATAGCATTATTATCGATACAGAGGCCAAATATATAGATTTTAGAATATTTGCCTGTCTGTCTGTCTGTCTGGAAACGCATCACGAGAAAACCACTGGACAGATTTTGATGAAATTTGATATCCGGATGAACAAATAGGATACATTGTACTGCACAAAAATATCTCATCTCTGAGAAATATATACTAAACGTTAAAACGTAACTAGGGGCCAACCCAACCAGATTATAGGTGAGTCGCCACAATATAGATAAAAATATTTTGAATTGAATTGAAATGAAAAAAAAAACAGGCAAACGTAATACAAGTCCTACCCGTTTTTTTAAAATTTATATTCGTAAATGCTTGTTATTATCAAATATTTTTAGTTTTTAGTTAGCGATTATATCTTGTTTTTATTTCTTAACAGCGGGTAATAAATTTCATGATAAATGCATGCAAGTATTTTTTATTTAAAAATAAATTTTCGTTTTCCATTCAATACATGACATTTTTATTCATTTTTGAAGTAGCATTGAGAGGATTGTTTGGTTAAGCCATAAAGAACGTTTGACATTGTTTATACGATGATATTATTTATGTGACACATGCTTTGAAAAAACTCTGCATCTAATATCTGCCGATTGAATATTACGGATATTTTTTCAACAGCGTTGAATCTCTAATTAAAACTCATGTTTTGCAATGGCTTACTTAAGTCCTGCATGCATTTTTATTTCTGGTGATTTTGTAGAAATACTTTTTTATTATTATGAAGTTAAAGTTAAATCTTTAGAATCTACATCTAATCTTGTAATACTAAATGAGTATTTCTTGTATATCAAATTTCGTGTACCTCGAAAACGGCTCTAACGATTTGGATCAAATTTTGTATTTAAATAAGGTTTTGCTTTTTATGTTTATAGAGGTATCTTTTATTTTAAATTGTCATTTTAATTTTTTTTCTGAAAAAACACGATTATACAAAAAAATGCCGAGCTAAGCTCGGTTTCCCAGATACGAAATTTAAAATTAATAAGGAAGATGTCGAGGGAAAGGGAAATTTAAGTGTAGGTACATAAAAACGTGTGGCATCACACTGGATAGGTCTTTAGATAGATATTTCTAACAGAATCGTTCTTTTCCATTTAAAAATGTAGATAATTGTACTATACGCTATTTTATCTGTCAGAGAATCTCTGAATATCCTAGCTATACATATAATAAAATTGTGAATAAAATGTGTACATTGAATATTTTTTTTTCGAAAATTTGTCTGCGTGAGAACGCATCACGAGAAAATTTTGATGAAATTTAATATCCAGGTCAACATATAGTATACATTTAACTGCGGAAAAATATCTCATCTCTGAATCTATACTAAACGTTAAAACGTAAAGCCGCTTGTAGTATATGAAATCATAACAATCTATGGGCACATGTACTTTCTTTTACATTTTATACCTAAGTTCGCTGGCATATTGGTGCTCATTTCATGTTACCTTAAACCTCAAGAGACTAATTAGCGACAAACCTCTAATTGACTAATCGATTTCTCAATGCTGCCATGGTATCGTCTTTGGAGGCGTAGAGAATATGTCTTTTACATTGGTTGAAGAATAGGTATAAAAAAATAATGTATGTACATTAAAATTATAAAGATTGAAAGTTTGTTAGTTTGTGAGTTTGTTTGTAGGAAGTAATCTCTGGAACTATTATACTGATTTACATGAAATTTGCTATGAAGATAGTTTGAAGCCCTGGGAAGTTAAGGTTTTCCTCTGTTTGTCAACCGATTTTCTTTTTTTTTGGCTTAGTGGCTAGTAACGAGCTTTTTCGCATGCTTAGGTTTTAAGACTTATGCTTAGTTATATAAAGTTAATGTAAAATTTGTAACTTAAAGCTAATTTTATTATGATTTTGTTAACTAGCATCTACCCACTATTTTGGTCATTTTATATTTTCATTAGGTTTAATATTACAGTGCTAAATCTACACTAAGGGCACTCGGAGCTAGTGCCCAGGGCGACAAATTTTTAGGGGCGGCAAAATTCGGAGGGCGGGGGAAAAAAATTCTTCGCATTATCGAAAATGCTTTTTTTGTTATTCAAAAAATGAGTAAAAAAAGATTGAGTAGCAGGTACATTTTTTGAAAAATTGATATCATTTATAAAGTATTTTTTTGCATATTTCAAAAAATTTATAATGAAAAAAAATTAAAGTTTCAACATTATGTTCAAAATTTCGATGATAGGGCGTCATTGCTTACAGTACCCAGGGGCGGCGCTAAGGTTAAATCCGGCACTGATATTATATTTTAGTCGTGGAAAATTCATCGAATACGATTCGTTCAAAATAATAGAAAAAGTTATTTATCGAATAACAATTTGTCAAATAGCAATTCACTGAATAACGTTTCGTTGAAAACAATTTATTGAAATATATATATATATATATATATATATATATATATATATATATATATATATATATATATATATATATATATTGAAAGCAATTAATTAAAATATCCGTATTTCTGTATCGACGTTCAGTATCTAAAAAGATAAAGAGAATAGATAACAAATTAAAGGTTTTGAGAGAACGTTAAAAGTTATCTGTTTATCTATTTTTGATGAAAATTGATTTGTAGAATAGTTTTATATATTTTTTTCTATTATATGGAACTGTAAATAATTTAATTAGTATTAAAGATTTTATCCTAATTTTTTTTTAGTTTTTATCCGTGATTGCTTGTGTGATGCGTATTGAAAAGTAGCCTATATTAAATAAATGTAATTTAATATTTTTTTTTTATTATTCTTACTACTATACAAATGAGAAAGTTTGGATAGATTTTTGCTACTCAATCACGCTAGTAGTAGTAGGCAGTGGTAGCCCAGTGGTAACGCGCTCGCTTGGGAAACCGAGTGAAGCGGGTTCAAATCCCGGGTCTCGCATCTCTGATATTTTCATGTGCGAATCATTTCTAACATGATTACCACTTGCCTTACGGTGAAGGAAAACATCGTGAGGAAACCTGCATGTCTGAGAAAACCTTGCAAGTTTTCGAAAGACATGTGAAGCCCGCCAATCCGCACTTGGCCAGCGTGGTGGATTATGGCCTGATCCCCCTCGTATGAAGGGAGGCCCGTGCCCACCAGTGGGACGTTAAAAGGGCTGAATACAATACAATAACGCTAGAACTGCTGAACGGATCTGGATGCAATTTGATGATTTGATTGTGATAGATTATAGTCTGGAAAAGCACATAGGCCTTTTTTATTTTACAATCTTTTTCCCAGAAAAATATACAGTTCCCGTGGGATAGATTTGTTTTTTCTTTCACTAGGGATGAACCCCAACGAAGCGAGGGTGAGTCACTAGTCATTAATGAACTATATTATATAGAAATTTGAACTATTATTGTACATACAAAAGTTTGTTTGTGGGTATCTTTGTTTATTACTCCTTTACGTTGAAATTGATAGACGTATGTATCTAAGTCTCTCTCGTGACCATGACTGCTGCAAAGCAATCGAAACGTCGGAAACCAAAAATTTAAATAAATTCGTGAAAAAAAAACGAAAAGAGATTTTTATTTAAAATGAAAATGTCAAATATTCACGTAAATCTAAGAGTATAGACTATTTAAATTAATCAATATAGTACACAGATAAGCTATGACTTGGAATATGTTATTAAAGGTTATATATAATAAATTTTATCCAAATCTGTACAAACTTACTATAATTTTTTCCTATTCACAATACAAGTCTAATTAAGAAGTAATGTAATTTCTTTAACTTTAACATTAAATACACATTTGAAATGGAACCAACTCGAAATGCTTTTTAAAGTATTTGTTTATATATTTGTGCTAACATTATTCGAATCTTTTTGGATTATTTTCAGAATAAATGGACACTTTCACTTTATAGAAACTAATATTACAAAAGTTGAATCGATTTTGATGGGAGATTCTAATCAAGATTTGTAGCGTTACAGTAAAATATTATCTATACTAATATTATAAAGAGGTAAGGTTTGTGAGTTTGTGAGGTTGTAGGGAGTAATCTCTAGATCTACTGAACCGATTTACATGAAATTTGGTAATATGATACTTTTTATTCCGGAAATCATCCCTTAAGAGTAAAAATGGGGATGAAAGTTTGTATGGAGAATCAACCTAGGGATGATCCCGAGCGAAGCGAGGATGAATCGCTAGTAACATTTATTTTAACTCCCATAGATTGTTTAGAAATTATTTAAAGCCATTAGTTTGGCCAGAATATGCATTTTAGCCTTTAACATGACTACCTCTCAACCCACTTAAAATATTACGAAGCATAACATTACGTATTCCATTAGTAGCCCAAAATCATTCCATACAACGTTTAAAATATTCATCCTGCATAGTAGTGCTTTAGCAAAAAATTCATTTTCGCTACAAGAGATACAACAGTTATTTTGTTATTCAAATTGCATCCTTAAAATTTAGCGTAGGAGGTTGGTTTTTCTTAATATAATGAACAGATGCTCAGGAATCTTCCTCTTACAAATTTGGGTCATAACGCCACAGCGGCAGATGTGAATTTGTGTGCATTTCTATAAGTGAGAGCGTTTTAATAAAAATATCGTTTGTATTTTTATATAATAGGATATGGATTATTCTTATATTTTTGTCGGTAACAAGTACACAATTTGGTTTTGTTTTATCCTACTTACTGTCTTTTTGTTTGTTTTTTATATTTCTAGGTAAACTCGTTATGAGGCCCTTACCGGCCTTCAACGAGCAGGGGACTGTGAGACTTAATCATTAAAACCCTTAGAGGAATGCTAATGCCACAGTGGAATAAGGCATTGCAGGATGGTTTGAGCATACACGAACAAACCCCTGGAGTAATGCATAGTGCTACAGGCATGTTGTAGAGTAACAACGTAATTGGACAAAATGTAATTCTAAAAGAAGGGCATAACAAACTTACATTTATTATATTAAAAAGAATTATGTTCTTGCATATTAAAAAACATCTATAGAGAAAAACTTAAATAGATTCTAATCACTTAATTATATGTCAGAATAAGTGGATAGGAATATTATATCACTACTTTTAAATCATTTTTTAGTTTAGTTACTAGCATGTACGAGGTCTTACCTTTGATTTCAAGTGAAAATCAAAAATCAAAATGAAAATATTTTATTCAGCATTAAATTATTAAAATTTTTTACTGAACGTCATGAGTCTACTACCAGTTCGGAAAGAAGAAGCCTCATACCTGGGAAGAACTGGCGAAAGAAACTCAGCGGGACCAATCTTAAATTATCTTTTTTTAGTGTAGTGAAGCTAAAAAACCGCATAATTAGGTATTTCTATCAAAGTATTGTCATGTAATATTGAAAAGAATACATTCGAAAAAAAATGACTTACTTTAACAAAAGTATAAAGTAAGTTTTTTACTTTTAGGAAAGTAACTTTATGGTGTTCGGATTACTTTATTTTACTTAAGCCATACAACAAGGCTCATTCGCGGGAAATGTTAAGAATCGATGAAACATTAAGAGGTCCAATTAAAACACAGTTTCGTAAAGTTTTTGTACTAAAGTCCTTTCAAGTCGTCAGATTCCGATTTGGATAAGTGATTTAAAATTATCTTTTTACAAGTTTTATTAATAGCCTTTATTTAAATATATATTTATAATATTTCTTTTAGTATATTCTTTTTTTTTATTAAATAATTAATTATTATTTTTTTATTAAATAATATTTTTTCTTCATTTTTTTCCATGTGATAGTTTAAATCTCAAATAAATTAGTGACATTTAACCAATGCCTTCTCGCTCCGTTCATCAATGTATACATCATGTGTTCACTAATATCAAGAAAAACTATACGAGTTTGATAATATTTTTTGCTGTCACTATCTATTTTTCTCAAGAATTTTTTTATGAAAATAATATAAAGTCAATATGTAGGCATCCAAAAGTTAAAAAAAGTACAAAATACCATTTATCCAACGTATCTTTCCTATGTATAGTTACTTTTTTTTTTAAATACATCTTGTAATTTCTTTTTAACGTCCCACTGCTGGGCACAGGTCTCCCTTCTATACGATAGAGATGAGACCATAGTCCACCGTGCTGGCCATGTGCGGGTTGGCGGACACTGTATGTCTTTCGAAAACTTGCTAAGTTCTCTCAGAAACGCAGGTTTTCTCACGATGTTTTCCTTCCATATTATTATTATGATGTACGTTAAAAAATAAGTACCTACTGTAAAAAGTACTGCGCCATCTGTTAACACATTAATAAACTACGACGAATATTTGTAAGGGAAAAGGTTTTAGCTTCTTGCTATCTTCGAAGAGCGTGACATAAAGCTAGTACGTTTAATTTTCGATAGATGTCTTTTTAAATACACAGAAATCTTAAATATGTATGGAAATGACTATGACATAATATAATATATATATATATATATATTTCTCATTTCAATACATACCATATATAATTATAATTTCTAAGATCAAAATCCAGATTACTTTTTGTGTTTCCAAACAGTCCAATCAATATCATAAATATATGTTTGGTTAGTAGTTACTGATTTATTATATTTAATCTTCTTCTATAATATTAAATAAGCAATTCTTGTAATACTTTCTTAGATTTACGCGAATCTTTGGCATTTTTAAATAAAACTATCTTTTCGGATTATTTCGATATATTTTATATCCTTAATTAATTTTAACTTTTTAAATTACACATAGAACAATTATATAGCTTAAATAATTAATACTATATTTTATATTTTTCTTTATGGTTATAAATATAATAATGGCAACACGAAATATAGATTACTAATTAATTTTTTTTAAATTGTAATAATTATAAGAATAATAGCAAAAATTAAATAAATAATATTCCGTATTCAATTATAATTAAAATTATAAAAATGTTTAAAGTTAAAAAATATTGTAAAGTAATTGGTGCAATTTTCATTTTGTTAATTGTGGGTAGGCTGTCTGTAACAACTATACCTTCAAGACATGTCACACCTCAGTCTCTCCCGTGACCATGGATGCTGTAAAGCATTCGAATCGTCGGGAACCAAAAATCAAAATAAATCCGCGAAATAATCCGAAAAGATAGTTTTATTTAAAAAAGCAATTCTTGTGTTATAAATTATTCAGTGTATCTCGTAAACAGCTCTAACGATTTAGATCATTTTTTTATTTAGACAAGGTTTTACTTTTTAAGTTCATCTATTAGCTGTCATTGTTGAAAAGGCATTTTTTTACAAAAAAATACACATTTTTTATAACTAATTATTAGAGCCTTAAATAAAATTTATTAAGAACACGTTTCTTAAGTTCATTTTCTGATAAAATATTTAAGTGACATTTAAAATTTCGAAGAAAAGTGAATAATTGTGTAAAGCTTATTATTTTTTATTACTTATTTATACATTTTTTACAAGGTTGGTAAGTCGGAATTAGAAGCTCGTTTTATGGTCAAATTGAAACAAAACAAGTAAATGGACACTTAACTAGTAATTATTTCTATTGTCAGATAAGCTCCATAATTATTTTAATAGTACGAAATTATTGTAACTAGTGGGCTCGTTTAATGGTCGAAATTCGACCTTGACCATTTTTCTATACATATATAAAAAAAAAAAAATTTATTAGTAAAATTGGCTAAAGTTAGTCAATGGTTATATTATCTAATATATTTAAACGAGCAATTCTTGTATATCATGAAGTGAAGCGAATGAAATCGTGCTATGTATAATATCATTTGATAAAGATAAATGGAGGAAAATTAAACACAATATGATATACGTTTTAAAAATATAAAATTAAGTTTTTGGATCTTTCGCGGTTTTTTTTAATTTTTTATATTTGGTTCCCCAATAGACCAAACCAAATGGGAAACAAAAAGCAAAGTAAATCCGCGAAAAAATCGAATAGATAGTTTTATTAAGGTATTATTATATGTTATTACTTAGGTACGTTTTAAATAGGTATAAATAGTTATTAGCCAGCGTTAGCCACATATTTTTTTTCTTTAATTTTTCTATAGTTTTAATACTTATTATCCTATTCTGGGATCCAAAAAATCAAATATCATAAAAATGGTCCAGCCGTTCTTGAGTTATAAATAGTGCTTACATAGGTGAGAGGTATTTTACCATGCACAGAAAAAAATTAGCTTTAATTTGATATATATAAATGATGAATGTACACTATGAACGTATAAACGTACCAAAATATGAGCCGCTTACACCTGGCTGCGAAGAGGTTGCGTCCAAATGCGCAACGGCAGCTATCATTTTTCAAGATTCTTTACGTATAGTTCTGTGAAGTGGAGTATAATTCATTGTAATAACAAATGCATCGTTTTTGTTCCAAAAAATCAACTATTATTTAGTTAATTAAACATACTAGCTGGCAAATTTTAATAAGAACCCCGGTCAAAACATATTATCCCTTTTATTATTGTGTATAAAAAATTCATTTCGATTAAATACGCTATGAACGTAGCAATCTTGCAGCGGGATCTCGATCCAATAGATAGATTTCAAATATTTGCGTTCATCTAAGAAAGTATAATATTCTTTGTAACACTAAATCTAAGTAAATATTGTTTCACATAACATCCTCTAAACCTCTATCTAGACAAGAAGATGAATTAAGTATATATTTTTAATACTAAACAGAGTCGTAGACAATAGCTAAGTAAGATATTGTAAAATATCATACCTTTAATAATATGCATGGAAAATATATCGAAATAGTACATGATATATAACAAATAAATAAATAAACATACACCTGAAAATCCCAAATGGTACACTTCTATTACATTTTGATTTGCTTGTCTTGACGGATAAATCATTGAAATTGTTCTCATACCTTCTTTATTTCAAAGGAAAATACTTTTTTCTGTATCCTTGAACGAAAATTGGCTTATTGATTTTTATACTGTTTCTATGTACATATATTTTTTTATGTTATGGCTTATAGTTGCGTTTATAGACGCAATCCATTCTGCCAGCGTCACGTTTTGTGAGGAAAACACGAATGAGATTGAGCGGTAATTTTGAAATTTAGCAGCTTTAATGTGGAATTAAAACTATAAATGAATGATCGGTCTACAGGAGTGACGTGCAACAATAGAAAGATATTTATGCAATACAAATATGGCACATTGATTGAAAATGAAAATACATAAATAATCTATAGTAATACTAATACGAGTATACTAATACTAATCTATACTAATATTATAAAGAGGTAAAGTTTGTGAATTGTGAGTTTGTGAGGTTGTAAGGGGTAATCTCTGGATCTACTGAGCCGATTTAAATGAAATTTAGTAAGAAGTTAGTTTGAGACCCGGGGAAGAACATAGAATACTTCTTATCCAGGAAATCATCCCTTAAGGGGGTAAAAATGGGGATGAAAGTTTGTACGGGTAATACGGGAAACTATATATGTACGAGTACATACATGTATACCTACATAATATCTAGACGTCTCATTCAAATGTCCAAATTGTTAATCTTCGAGTTTACATATAAAGTACTCATTTTTCCCGAATCTGCCATTTTCCGGCGATGTTTTAATTATGATTTTTTTTAAATTATTTAAGAACACATTTGTAAATTTTTAGGAAATAAAAAAATTGTTATGTCAGTCCAGCCGTTTTCAAGTGACGTATGAACCTACAAAAATCATTTCATTTTTATTTGGATATAATAAGTACATAGATTATAATAAAATTGAATCAGAAAACACACAAGAAATATTTTGTCAGCGTGAATTAAAAAACATACCATGGCTTTTACGTTCATAAAGAAAAAGCACTAGTCTTCTAATATATAAATATGTCGTGTCACGTCGCTTGTGGTCGCACTATTCCTAAACGGCTCGACTGATTTTAATGGGTTTTTTTATATTTGGTAGGTATGAGAAGAGGTCGTAAAGTACTTTTCACCCTCCTACCCCAACCCCCCATTTTTTAATCGTGATTTAAGTCTTTTTATATTAACAATATTATATAAATACATGATGTTCTCCTGACCGATTCCGGCCACGGCGGCCAATCTCGTTGAGACCAGCCAACTGCGCAGGAGATATTATAGTGCACAAGTGTACGCGCAGACACAACGTGCACTCTCTATTCTTGTCACTCTCATACTCTGGTGGGACGACCATTCGACACGACCAGTGAGAGTTAAGGCGCAGGACCGACGGCTTTACGTGCTCTATGAGGCACGGGGGTGAAACACCGCCAACTTCCCAACTCCGGGCTGTTACTGAGGCTTGCTATACATAAAGACTCCAATAACTAAATATGGCCCGACCCGGGACTCGAATCCAGGACCTCCGGGTGTGCAGCCGTACATGCTAGCCAATACACCACCGAGGCAGTTGTACATAGCCTATACATAACCTGTACATATACGCTGTATAATATAAAGGCATTTTTTGTAGATTAAACGCGAGCGTAGCAGCGGATTCTGATAGTTTCTTATATATTTAAAGTTCAAACATGATTTTTTGCAATATTGAGCTTACAATTTTGTGCCTAATATGTCTTTCTACATACAATAGTATTATTTAATCTTTCAGTAAACAAAACAACGCCTTAGATAACATGTTCACGAGACGTGTCATAACCAAGCGGAATATTGACTTAATCTTTGACAGTTTGGGAAGGTTTGAACTTATATGGTCTGAGAGAGTTGTTTGGAATACATACTAATATTATAAATGTGAAAGTGTGTTTGTTTGTTTATTTGTCCTTTTTTCACGTCGAAACGGAGTGACGTATTGGCGTGATTTTCAGGAAGTAATCTCTGGATCTACTGAACTGATTTAGATTAAAATTGATAAGAAGATAGTTTGAGACCCTGGGAAGGACATAGGATACTTTTTATCCCGTAAATCATCCCTTAAGGGAGTGAAAATGGGGATGAATGTGTGTATTGGGAATGAAACATTAAAATAATTTTAAGTTCAATTTAAATAATTTGAATGACATTTATGTTTAGCTTTTACCACTGGTTTTACTCGCGTGGTACTTCGATTGCAAATGCGATTCCAAAGAAAAGCTCAAGTATACATATCCTGTATCCATATAATATATATTTGTTTGTTTATTTGTCCTGCTTTCACGTCGAAACGGAGTGACCGATTGCCTTGATTTTTTGTGTGGGATAGTTGGAGGGCTTGAGAGTGACATAGGCTATTTTTTACCGCGCGAGGTTGATTACCTAATTCCCCCGGGAAAACACTTTATAATACAATACCAAAAAAATATTTATGATCGGAATTACTTGAAACTTGGCATTAATGCACGTCAATAAAATTAAAAAGATACGTGTTTTAGCAATTTTCAAAATTCATCCCATAGGGGGTAAAATAGGGGATGAAAGTTTATATGAAACTACGTTTTTAGAGATTTTGTGGAGTTTTAGCGCGAGCGAGGCCGCGGGTTCTGCTAGTATATATATAAATGAATAAATAATAAAATAGTACAATACAGTGGAAAACATCAGCGGTACGTAAAGTTCAATCGCAATATTATAATGTATGTTTTTTCCCACAGTGAAAAGTATCTTAAATGTTGATCCAAATAACCAGCTGTTTTCATATCAAATTACATCAAAATCTGTCCAGTAGTTTTTTCGTGATGCGTTCCCAGACAGATAGATTCAAATACACAGACAAAAATTTAAAAAACTATATATACCTCTTTATTCTGCATCTATAATCTCTGTATTAATAATAATAATGATTATTTAAATAAGATTTTCCAAAAAATATTAAACGTACAGATTCGACTGACTTAGATAGATGAATCTTCTAAGAAAATCTGTACGAATTCTAATATATATAGAACTTTTCTCGCTCTAATATCGACATTGTGCAAATTTTTGAGATAGCATCTATGACACGAAAAGTTTCATTCTTAACACTTTAAAATTTATAAATAGAGCTTTGAAAACTTCCACGAGTTTTCAAAGAATATATTTTCCCGTTGAATAAAAATCGTCGAAGAATTGAAGTTTAAAAATTTTGTTTGAAATTTCACAATTTGTTATTTTGAAAAATATCACTGTTTTATACTTCATCAGTTAAATATTTAACTATTTAAAATGTTGTATTACTATATGTAATAGATAAATATGTTGGGACATTAATACACAGCACCATCTAGTTTCATGGAAAGCACGAGGCCTGTGTTATGGATACCAGTTAGTTGATAAACTACACATATATAACTTTAAATACATACAATTACTATTATAAATAAATATAAACCCATGACCGGAGTACAAACATTCATGCTCATCACACGTATTACGTAGTACGACACACTCACCAATATCATCAACGTCATTTAGCTTTCTTTAACGTCCGGCTACTGGGCATGGGTCAACGTATAAAAAATGCAAGGGAGATCAGGTTAGAGTCCACCAAGCTGATCAAGTTAGAGCTAGCGGACTTCAAATATCTTTTGAAAACTAACTAGGTTCTCTTAGAGGGATGTGATAATTATATTTAAAATGATGAGGTAAAATGGTAAGGCTCGTTTGGAAAACCAAGTGAACCGGATTTAAACATCTCTGGCGCATTTTCAGCTCAAACAATGTAACATTGTATACGCATGTACTATAATATAATAAAGAGGTAAAATTTGTGAATTGTGAGCTTGTGACGTTGTAGGGGATAATCTCTGGATCTACTGAACCGATTTAGATGACATTTGGTAAGAAAATAGTTTAAGACCCTGGAAAGGACATAGGATACTTTTTATCCTGGAAATCATCCCTTAAGAGGATGAAAGTGGGGATGAAAGTTTGTATGGGGAATCAACCTAGGGAGCGAGGGTGTGCCGCTAGGATAACATTTTATACGCATAAAAAAGGACATTATGCCAATCTCTTTTTGTAAAGTTTTCTGTGACTTTCCCGAGCAAGAAAGTTTACTATTAACTATTCTTGTCATAGATTTTTTTTCTCTATTTTCATTTAGGGTATTTTCTTCTAGAACATGCCAGTCCCATTCACATCTTTACCTTTGTTTAACATCTCTTATATTAAAAGAAGAAACGGAAAATAAATTGAATGCTATAATACTATGAGTATGCTTATCAACATTTTAACAACATGTCATGTCATGTCAGTCTTGGCATTCTTGAGCATCGTTTATGGCTTAGACGAACGGTTTATATATATATATATATATATATATATATATATATATATATATATATATATATATATATATATAAAACTACGCAAGAGTACTTATTCGTTTTTATACATATATACATAAAAAGTACTACATTTGCCAATAATTTCTTTCAGAACGTGTCTTTTGGCATAAACAACGCTTTTATTGAGCTTAACTAACCATAAATTTTTCTTTCTACCAACTTCAATATGAAGAAATTTCTTTTTCTATAATATTATTTACTAAAATAAACAGCATAGAGTGTGCCGTTTATTTAATATCCTACTAATATTATAAACGCGAATGTTTATGTTTACTGGTGTTTGTTACTCTTTCAAGAAAAACTAATGAACGGATTTTGATGAAACTTTACTGTAATATAGCTTATACCTCAGAATAACACTTAGCTTAGATATAGAAATACATATCATACTTAAAATTGAAATACGCGGGAGGAACCGCGAGAAAACTCTAGTCTTACATATAAGCTAAATATAAGTTATAATATTAGTATACGATATGAAAATAAAGAAATGAAAATTTTAAAGATTTAAAGATTTAAAGATTTTTATTGAACATAATAACATACATATTAAAAACATTTAGATCGTAAGTAGCTGCATTAGTATAAACTGTGTCGCAGCTATTTACGCCCACCTCGGGACAATAAGGACAGTTATGTTCTAAGGTTAGTACAAATATATTATTAGGGTGTGTTAGCAGAAATAGTTACTATTGTAATGATATTAATTTAGTTAAAACTTATATTGATAAAATTATACGAATCCTTAGGAGATGAAGATAGAACAATCAGGTTGGTAAGTTTTATAGTAGCGTAAGTACTACACTGTATAATATATACCTGCTATATTTACGTACAGAGCTTATAAATAATAATTCACAAAATTATCTTATAATTATACAATTAACTTATGTTCATTAGTTATCATAAACAAGTGATTCAGTCTCTTTATAATTGAGATTTTGCAAAAACTTAGTTACTTTATTTTTACATTGCCAGTAAGACAGAGGATGGATGTTTATCAATGCATTCAATTTGTTGTAGATTTTAGCCGAGAGATAGTCATAATGATCTCTAACAAGGGCAATACGAGTAGGTTTCATATTGCAAATGCGGCCAGCCCGTCGCTTTATAGCATTTTTAACAAAAGGTTGCTCAAGGTGTTTGCGTAATACCGTTTTTAAGACAAACAATTGTCTAACCGTTAAAACTTTAGCTATTGTATACAATTCAGAAGTAGCAAAACGGATTGGCTTGCAAAGCATAACTTTAAGAACGGCTCTTTGGGCTCTCTCCAAACGGAGGAATCTAGTTTTCCCTGTCCCACCCCAGGCTGATAAACAATAAGTCAAAACAGACTGTGCCAGTGAGAAATATACGATCTTCAGGGTTTGTTGATCAGCAATATTTCTAAGGGTCTTGAAAATATACATTAATTTTCTAATTCGACCGATAGCCGCCTCAACCTGGTCATTCCATGTCATTAGAGAGTCAATAAGAACGCCAAGATATTTAACACAGGAAGACTGCGTTAGCTCGGTGCAGCGGCAAAAATCGTCATTTGGGTTACAATTGTGGGCGTGGAGAGACAAAGTAGACGGGGGCAGAGACAAGGCTTTGGGAGCAAAAGCTATGAAAGTCGTTTTGCTAACGTTAACTGTCAATAAGTTCTTAGCGAACCATTGCATCACTATCCTTAACGTAGTCTCAGCGAGGAGTCGAGCTTCCTCCCATGTTGGTGCCTGTATGAGAAGGGCAGTGTCATCAGCATAAGCGTAAACTTTAACATTATTGAGAGCTAGATTGCACAAATCATTAACATATATTAGGAATAATGTTGGTCCGAGGACACTACCCTGAGGCACTCCGAACGATAGAGTTACTTCATCACTGATATGATTGCCTATGCGAACTTGCTGTGTGCGATTACTGAGGTAACTTTTAAATATATCAAGTACGAGTCCTCTCACCCCAATACACTCTAGTTTCCCCACGAGAACTGGGACAGAGACAGTGTCAAAAGCTTTGGATAAGTCAAGGAAAATGCCAATGGTTTTATGTTTACAGTTAAAATTGTCAATAATAGAATTTGTGAGAGCCAGTACAGCATCCTCTGTAGATTTCCCACTTCGAAAGCCAAATTGATTATCAGAAAGTATCGAATATGCATCAAGGTATTTTATTAAGCGAGAATTTAGAATTTTTTTAAATAAATAAAATATACTTTTTCAGAGTAATACTTTTCGATAAAGCCATTATGGCTATATTGAATTTTATTGACTTAATAATAGCTAAACCAAAATTCTTTCTTTCAATTGATTTAATAATAACTAAACCAAAATTCTTTCTTTTTTGCATTTGGCTTAAATTCGTATCAGCTTTATATGATATGTTTATTCAAATATAATTCAAATTCAAAATATTTTATTATATTAAACCTGAGAAAAACTGGCGAAAGAAACTCAGCGGGACTAATATTAATTATTTCATTATCTTTTTTTATAAAGAAGTTATAAATTGCAATATTTCTATAAAATTGAAGTAGCCTGGAGGCGATCGCTTCATTCCCAAGGCGTGCGTTCCATTTTCTATAAAATATAATTGCAATTATATAATTATCATAAATGAAACTGTAACCAACATGATAACCACTTGTCTTAACGGTGAAGGAGAAGATCGTGAGGAAACCTGCATGTCTGAGAGAACCTAACAAGTTTTCAAAAGACATGTGAAGTCCGCCAACCCGCACTTGGCCAGCGTGGTGGACTATAGCTTGATTTCTCTCATACTGAAAGGAGGCTCATGCCCAGCAGTGGGACATTAAAAAGGGCTGAATACACAATAATTACATGTATAAATAAATAATAAATATGTTCGGACGTTAAACACAGCACCATCTAGTTCCATGGTAAGCTACGAGGCTTGTGTTATAGATACCAGATAGTTGATATACTACACATATATAACTTTAAGTACATACATATTATAAATATAAACACCCATGACTGAAGTACAAACATTCATGCTCATCACACAAATGAATGCCCCCAGCGGGACTCGAACCCGCGACCGCTGGCACAGAAAGTAGGGTCACTACAAACTGAGAAAAGCGTGTCGTCTGTATAACATAATATATATGAAACGCTGAAACGACTGAACTGCTTTGGATGGGATTTAGTACACAGACCATAACCGGAAGTAATAATAATAGGCACATAAGGAAGTTCACGAGCAAAGCAAGAGTAACTCGATACTTATAATCTAATTACAGGTCCACACTTACACATAATAAATTTCTAAGTCGAGATAATACTTTCTTAGATTTACGCGAATATTTGACATTTTAAATAAAACTATCTTTTCGGATTATTTCGCGGATTTATTTTGATTTTTGGTTCCCGACGTTTCGAATGCTTTACAGCAATCATGGTCACGGGAGAGACTGAGGTGTTAGATGTCTGTACATTAAATATTTATTACAAAATCTTAGTGAATTAGTCATTATTACTGACACAGAGGTCGAATCGATAGTTTTTAGAATTTTTGTCTGTCTGTCTGGGAACGCATCACGAGAAAACCACTGGACAGATTTTGATGGAATTTCCTATGGTGATAACTGGTTATATGAACATATAAGATACTTTTTAGTGCAGAAAAATATCTCATCTCTGAGAAATCTATACTAAACGTTAAAACGTAACTACGGACGAACCCGAGCGGAGCGAGGGTAGTTGCTAGTTTAATATAAATATGTAGTGCATATTTTCACTAAGAAGGATGCAATTTCGAAATGACATCTCCATGCATGTCCCGATATTAATATAGATAAGGAATATTGGAATTTTTAGGTCCCTACGCTATACCTATGTATTTGAATTTTATATTTCAAATTCTTGACGTATTTTTTATTTATTTTTTTAAGTTTTTAATATTCATATTCTTTTCTTAAATTTGATTTTCTATATAAATAAAATATGTTGGTACATTAACACATAGCACCATTTAATCCCATGGTAAGCTACGAGGCCTGTGCTTCCATAGCACCAGATTGTTGGTACCCTACACATATGTATTTATATAACTTTAAATACATACATATTATAAATATAAACACCCATGATTGGAGTACAAACGTTTGTGCTCATTACACTAATGAATGTCCCCAAGCGGGACTCGAACTTGCGACCGCTCTCACAGCAAGTAGGGTTACTAAAAATTGAGCCAAACGTGTCGTCAAAACCACAATGTGTGATAGTATTGGTGGAAGTATTGGTATGTATATAATATATCTGCGCTTACATTATAATCAGGAAAATTGAGTATTTTTGTATGCTTGTAACGAATAAACTTATAAACTTCTGGACTGATTTAGATGAAATTCGCTAAGAAGATAGTTTGAGACCCCGTGAAGGACATAGGCTATTTTCTATCCGGAAATCATCCCTTAAGGGGGTGAAAATGAGGATGAAAGTTTGTATGGGGAATCAACCTAGGGACGAACCCGAGCGAAGCGAGAATGAGTTGCTAGTATAATATACAACCACAACAAAATTTGAAAAATATTTTCATTTAAAATAGACTATAGATTGTAATAGAAAAATACAGCTAAAGTGGGTATATACCTTAATATCTTAATTGACAAATCTCATCTACCTTATCTCGAGTGATAATGAGTGTCTTTAATTACTCTGTTTATTCATCTCCAGTGGGTTTAAAATTTCATTCCATTACGCGTAATTAGGTACGAGGTTTTATAGTATTTTGAATCATATTTCATATGCATTACGGTCGTATATCAATTAAAATTATTAGTACAATATTCTATAATTATATCTCGATAAGAATGAGTGCTTTTATTTGGAGTAGATTTTATTTTATAATGTACTTACTCATTACATAGTATTATTATTTCCTTTGAAGGAAAAGTTATTGAAAGAAAAAAACCTTCTCTTGTTATTTAGCAAAGACATAATCCTACTAATATTATAAACGCGAAAGTTTTTACTTTGGTGCCATTTTTGAATTTTTGAAATCATTTTGTAAACTTGTGGGTAGGCACTGTGTGTAACAAGGATATATTATACACCTAAAACTCTCACTCCCGTAAAAATGATTGATATAAAGCATTTCGAAAGTCGGGAGCCAGAAATCAAAATTAATTCACGAAATAATCCGAAGAAATAGCTTTATTTAAAATATATTAAAAATTAAAAAACGTAATTAATAATGAGGATAAAATTATTTTTTTTTTCAAAAAGTTAACTCTATGTGTTATTGTCTTAACCGCGTCAGATGCATTCGTCAATATCTCTTGTTCTCTATTTACAATAAGTGGGCATGCATCAAGAACTGTCACAATATTTATTGTCATACTGTCGACTTGCCCCCGGTTTATTTGGGTGCGTCCCTAGGTACGTTTTAAGTTTTTTAAGCGGACCCCTAGTCCTTTTTCTAAAATAAAAGTAGTATAAGTTACTCCTTATAACATTAGATATCTGCCAGTAAAGATTCATCAATTGTTTGGAGATTAGCCGGAACAACACACACAGATAAAAACTTTAAAAATTGTGTATATCTACTAGCGACTTACCCTCGCTTCGCTCGGGTGAATCCCTAGATGCATTTTGATTTTTTGAGCGGAATTTGAGCGGAAAAAAGCGTAAAAACCAGTCCAGCCGTTTCAAAGTGAATTTTAAAGCAAAGCAGACGGACAGAAAATTTTAAAAATTGTGTTTTCCTCATAAGTAACGTATATAATTTCATATGCATTTAGTAAAAAGCTGTTATTTTGATATTACAAACAGACACCTCAATGTTATTTATATGTATAGGTTAATAGAAATGAATTAAAATGAAGATATTCGTTTTGAAAATGGCAAACACATTTATTTATCTTTGCTTGACACGAAATGTATATCACATTATTATTTTTTTATTTTACGTTCAGTAAACACATTGAATTTCTATTTCTTCTCCATTACAGAATTTTCTGTTAAAGTTTTATTAAAGAATTGAGAACGTTTTTGCAAAAATATTACTCTTGAAGACATAATATTACGTCTGCAGGTTGTGGTGTCCACATTGTTTTACAAAAAGGGGACAAAAGTATGAATATAAGGGAGAACTTTAAGATCCAAAAAATTTTTTTATTAAAATTTACGCGAATATTTAAAATTTTAAATAAAACTGTATTCGAATCTTATCTTTTCCATGACCATGATTGCCATAAAGCATTCGAGACGTCGGGAACTAAAAATCAAAATAAATTCGTGATTTTTTTTTTATATTTTATAACAAAGTATTTATATCGGGTAAAATAAATCGTATATAGATTTCAACCATGACCAGAAGTGATATAAAAGCTAGCATACATTCTATTAGGTATATATTCAAATAGACTTTTACAAGCACATAAAATTGTTATTTTTACATTTTAAATTTAAATTAAATTAAGTATCAGTTCGTAAGGAATCTTCTAATTTAGAAATGGAACTGCATATTATTTTAAAGTCTCTGGTAAAGACTTATTGTCATCACTGACTGATATCTGTCTGAGATTTAATTTTTTTTTAAATTAAGATAATTTTTCTTTTAACTAACATTTGATATCTTCTATATTTAAGGTACTTTTCTTCCGTGTTCCATTCATTTGTTCCACCCTGTAAAAAAAAACTTTATAATTTATATAGTTTAACTTAAGGATGTCCGACAATCAACATAAAGGTGAGACGTACTAGTTGCAGGTAAGGATAAGGAGGAATTAGATCGGTTTTTTGAATTCGCAATGAGCATGTTTTATTCATCGTCTTGGCAAATGCTGACGCTGTTGAACAGCCCGTTTAGTAGTGAATTTTTTTGTTTGAAAATTATTGTCTTCGTTAGAATTTTAAAGTGAATAATTATTATTTAAACACTAGTTTTGTCAGTGACTTTGTTCATTTTTTATAAATTGTGTTCGCCCAGTGTTCAAAATTCATTATAGATATAAATAACCACCATTGCCCCTGGCTCCGCCCGCATTCTGATGACCAATAACCAAATTTTTAGGTTTACATATTAGTATACTCTTACATTGCACTTTTTGTATTTTTCCTCAGAAATGAGACATTTTCCCGCGGTAAAAAGTATCCTATATGTTGACCCGGATAACCAGCTACGACTATACATAATTTCATCACGATCCCTCCAGTGGTTTTTCTGTGACGCGTTAACAGACATACAGATAAAAATTCTCAAAACTATAGATTCGGCCTCTGTATCGATATTAATGTTTGTTTCAATAAGATTTTCCAAAAAATATTTAATTTACGGATTCGGCTTGGTTACAATTTTATTATATGTATAGATAATACTGTAGTATATCTAGATAAAAGAAATTAACTGTTACCATATGCGACTCACAATCGCTTTGCTCGGTTTCATCCCTAGTGAACAAAAACAAATCTATTCCACGGGAACCGTACGTTTTTTCGGGATAAAAAATAACCTATGTGCTATTCTATACTATGATCTATCTGTCTCTGTGCCTTTCATCCAGATCCGTTCTGTCGTTCTGGCGTAATTGAGTAATAAACATCCATCCAAACTTTCGCATTTATAATATTTATGAGATTAAAATATTATGTTAAAAGGAAAATATTAGCTCGAAAATATCAATTGCCTTTTTGTAGAAGAGCTTTACCAATACAAACTTTCATCCGCACTTTCAATTCCTTAAGGGGTGATTTTCATGATAAAATCTTATTTCCTTCACAGGGTCTCAAACTATCTTCTTACCAAATTTCATCTAAATCGGTTCAGTAGATCCAGAGACTACCCCCTACAACGTCACAAACTCACAAACTTTACCTCTTTATAATATTAGAATAGATAGAGATGTACTATTTCTTAAAAGCACGACCCTTTTAAATCAGTGATAAAGATAGAGATATTTTTTTTTGTTTTGAGTCGTTAAATTAACTATATTTTATTTTAATTTGTTAAATATATGAAAAGTAAAAGCTCCTTTGTACTTTGGTCACTTAGTAACAGGGACCATGGTTACCTGGCGGTAGCGAAGGACCTAGTAATATTTTTTTTTCTTTTAAAAAAATTAATATAATATTACGGACATTATCTGCTTGATAAAACAACGTTTTCTTTGAACAGTATTTTATACGTCATTAAAAAGATTTTTTATGAAAAAAATTTTTGCGAATAAAATAAAAATAACAAAAAAATAATAAACAAAAAAATTTTTGTTGTTATATGTACGAGTATTTACTAGTACATACTTTTCAAGTTTTGTAAACTGCTTAATTTTAATTAATATTCCAGAGTGAACCACAAAAAAATGGTTTTTGGGCCCGTGTGAGTGAAAATTTCATGTGGGGTTATCTTCTCTATAACTGTGATTTGTGCGTAACGACCTTAGGTTTAAATAGGAAATTAAATATATATTAGGACATTACCATACGTCACCATCTAGTTCCATGGTAAGCTACGAGCCCTGTGTTATGGATACCAGATAGTTGATACACTACACATATATAACTTTAAATACATACATATTATAAATATAAACACCCATGACTGGAGTACAAACATTCGTGTCCATCACACAAATGAATACCCCTATCGAGACTCGAACACGTGACCGTTGGCACAGCGAGTAGGGTCACCATAAACTGAATCAAACGTGTCGCAAGTAATTTTATATACAATATACCGCTTTACATAAAATAGGGACTTTTAAAAAAATTATTTTGCAAACTTTTAACTAGGTTTCCGAGTTTGTAGAAAATATTAATTTAAATCCCTAGTGTGATACTGTTATCATGCCCTTCAGTATATTGTCATATTACGATGTATGGATAGTATGTGTTTATGTCGAAATTAGTTTAAGTTGATATTGTGACATAGGTACAGACATAACTTTGTAATATTAGTTAAGGTCGACAATAATTGAAATGACATACACTATTATAATATAAAACTGTTGCATATTATTCTAATATTTCAGTTTCTAATTAGTTTATTTAAACTTAATTTTTCAAAGTATTGTGCCAAATTACTTTACTCAATAGCGACTCACCCTCGCTTCGCTCGGTTTCGTCCCTAGGTTGATTTCCCGTACAAATTTTCATCCCCATTTTCACACCCTTAAGGGATGATTTCTGGAATAAAAAGTATACTATGTTCTTTCCAGGGTCTCAAACTATCTTCTTACCAAATTTTATCTAAATCGATTCAGTAGATCCACAGATTACCCCTTACAACGTCACAAACTCACAAAGTCACAAATCACATACTTTACCTTAATAATATTAGTATTTGTATAGAAGTATAGATAAGATTTTATTAATTTTATCATTATTAAATTTTATGTTAATTATTATCTTTTCTCTTATCCCTTATAGCGTGAATTATTCCATTATTATAACTAAATGAACGTTGTACATATGTACGTACATACATATAACAATAGTTAAATTAACCAATTTTTTCAGTCTCATTTTTTTATTAAGTTGACATAATAATACTATGAAGCCAATCGACTATAGAAAAAACAACTTACCGAAATGTCTTTGTCAATTCGCTTTATGTTGTTTTACATTATTTAGAAAATCGAATATCATTTTATAAATAAAAATATATGTATAGAGCAGTTCAATAATAGGACCTTTGACTTTTAAAGAAGTAAAAACATTTTAACTTAACGAGCCAACGTATTTTTAAAAAAAATCAAGAAATAGACTTTTAAAGTCCAAGGAAGAACGTCTTTTTTAATACATATAAAAGCTCTTACTATTTTCAATTCTAACTATTAAAGAAAATTCAATAAGAAAAGAACTAATGGTGCTTTTTTACTTTAAAAGCTATTGGATCTAGAACATATTTAAAGAATGGAACTCTGTGTCTATACATATATCGTTCGTCCGTCCGTTCGTCTGTCTTTTTAAATAGTATACCTTAAAAACCTCTTTGAAAATTTGTATGTCGCAGATATAAATTCCAAATTCAACTCAATTTTTCTTAGCATATATGTAGGCGTGTATATATATATATATATATATATATATATATATATATATATATATATATATATATATATATATATATATATATATATATATATATATATATATATATATATATATATTAATAAGCAAAAACAAAAAAGTTCAGTATCTTTTTCTCCTCAAATTGTCAACTAATTTTCTTTTTCGTTTATTAGCATTTCATTTTTAAATATATTATATAGATAAATAAATAGATAGATAAGTATAATCTATTATTACATTTTTTTCTTAATGATTTTCAATAATTATTATGTTCGAATTTAAACCACTGAGCGAAAACTAGTGACCAAGAGGGGAGTTTGGGATTTAAGCGCGGCAAATTAACATATGGGATACCTTGTACTCTGTTGAGTATCTCCACCAAAGAAGTCCTCTGTATAAGGTCTTGCGTCTAAGGCAGCCGATCAAAATATTTTAAAAAATATTATTATTTTAGAAATACTTGAAACCGTCTAATTAAGGTGTAGTGGACTAATTATTTACTTGCTGAAAAGTGTGCAATTCAATAATCTGCCGATTTCCACAAGCCGAAAAAATAAAAATCATCCATAAACGAATAATAAAAAGAGAGTAAATAAATAATAAATGGATATGTTGGTATATTAACACATAGAACCATCTAGTTCCATGGTAAGCTACGAAGTTTTGTAATGGATGCCAGATAGTTGATACACTATACATATATAACTTAAAATACATACATATTATGAACATAAACACCCATGACTGGAGTACAAACATTCATGCTCATTACACAAAGGAATGGCCCCAGCGGAACTCGAACCCGCGACCGCTGGCACAGCAAGTAGGGTCACTACAAACCAAACGTGTCGTCAAAATCCTCTCTTGAGCTCCCCTACTATTACCTGTAACTTGTAATTAGTAATTCTTAATCTGTCTCTAATTATTAATTATTAACCACTAGTTAATATCTTTTAATCTATCACTCTAAATTCGTAATCCCAGATACCCAAAACCTTAATTCCTTATCTCTAGTACTTAATCCTCGATCTTAATCTCTTCACGGAACAGGATCAACCAGACGTTTCAATTATTAAATTGACTGGTAAAAGTAAAACGGTATCAGATGTATAATACTTTTTTCTAAGATTTTACGCGAATATTTGACATTTTAGATAAAACTATTTTTTCGGATTTTTCGCGGATTTAATTTGATTTTTGGTTTCCAACGTCTCCCGTGACCATGATTGCTATAAAGCATTCGAAATGTCGGAAACCAAAAATCAAAATAAGATAGTTTTATTTAAAAGGACCAGATTTAATTTAACAGTTTGACCAGATTAATTTTTTTTTTTGCCACTGTAATTAACTTTTTTACATTTAACCTGATTTTTTGACCATCGACGTTTTGGATGTTTCTCAGAAGCTAATGGCGAGATTCATAGATCGCACTTTTGCTTAATTTTATTATAATATAGTTTTACTTTTAGCGAGAGTTTTTCATAATATTCTTGTCAAACGCTTAGAAAACTGCTTAGTAAAAACAGAGCACTCATTATTGGTTACTTTGGGATGAAAGTATCATTCAACTTGAATTGAGGATCCGAACAAGTTGTGGTATTTATAAATAGTTATTAGTCAGCGTTACCCATATAAATTTTATGTTTTTTCGTTAATTTTTCATTTTTTCTCCTTATGAAAACCTTCCGTGGACCTTAAGGAACATACGAAAAAAATTTAGCCGATTTGGTCCAGCCATTATTGAGTTATGCGCTTACTAACATTTATTTTAATTTATATAGAATGTAAATTAAAACATTAAGATCAAATTATGAAAGAAAAAGACAAAACACATAAATTTATTCAGGCTGTTAAGTTTATAAACATATCATATAGAAATATTGCACGTATTTAATTTGATTTTTGGTTCCCGACGTTACGAATGCTTTATAGCAATCATTGTCACGAGTCTAAGATTGTAGATGTCTCAAAACCTTCTCCTGGGCTTCTTTAAAAAGACAATATCAACGATACTATAATCCATTTACTATAATCCATTTACTATTAATAATAATAATAATAATAATATTTATTGCAAAGGTATACACCCAATTTAGAATATAATAACATATATGTAGTTATACAAGTCAATTTTCATATCACTTATGCATATATATGCAAGTCAATAAAAACATTATAAAAACAAAATTCAGTCAGACTCTTCATTAAATTAAACTAGAATTAAAAACAATTATCGCTGTTGAGTATATAGGCCATTACTACTAAATCTATAAGAATCTAATTAATGATAAAAAGTTTAAACTCTTCAAGTTCTATTGTTAAGAAGAGGATGATGGTCGTTCGTTGGGACTCGCTTGGTACTATTAAATAAAATGGATGCAGTACGTCGAAAGAAAACATAAAATAGGTAGATATTTATTTAGTGATTACAAAAATCATAATCACATCATTACTATGTTTTATAAAAAAAAACTTTTATCCATAAAAAAAACAAAAACTTAAAAAATAACCATCTAAATAATTCAGATATAATAAATAAATTAACATATAACTAAAACGTAATATAGATGTTATATAAGAGGGAATAATAAATATACAAGCTATAACATGGCGGTTTTAGAATTCGCGTTTTTACTCTATCCAACGTTGACAAAACACGGCAGCTGTAACTCATAAATATTTGTGATGTCATCCACAGGACCAGTGGAGCTTTAAGAGCTTTAAGAGGCCTTTAGCTTTTTAGGAATCGATAGTCACATTTTGTTCTTTGCTATTTATGATTTTATACGAACCAACGTAATTTTCGTATATTATTAGTAAATGGACTCTTGGGCCAATTTTCTTTTTTTTTTTAAATTAATTTTTTATAGAAAAAAGTTTTTGTCTGGTAACCGTATGGATTTAGGATAATTTTACTTGGGATCTTAGCCTATATGCAAATTACTAATTTTTTTTTTTATTAAAAACAAATTAAATTAATAAATAAATTTTTAATAATCAATAATACGCGACAGTTTTATATTAGACTAGCTTCGGGTTTGTCCCTAGACAAAAACATTAAGTGTAGTACCTTCAAGGCAAGAGTGAATAGGTATTTTCTAGGCAAACGCGCTCCAACCTAGACCTCACCAGTGCTTTCCAGCGTTGATTGTCGTCAAGCGCAAGCCTATTTAGTAATTAAAAAAACCATATCTATCCCACGGGAGCCAGATATTTTACCGGGATGATATATAAACTATAGGCTTCCTCAATAAACCAGCTATTTAAAGAAAAAAGAATTTTTCAAATCGGATTAATAGTTCCTGAGATTAGCGTGTACAACCAAACAAACAAACTCTGCCTCTTTATAATATTAGCATAGATATGTATGTTAAAAAATGGCAGTCAGTCGTTCACGTATTTTGATTTAGATATAAGTGAAATAAGGGCCTGCAACCATTTGCCTGGATGAAAAGTAGCCTTTGTGTTATGACTATAATCTATTTCTGTGACAAATTTCATCCAGATCCGTTTAGCCGTTCTGGCGTGAAAAAGTAATAAACATACATTTATACTCACAAACTTTCATATTTATAACATTAGTAATTTAGTACAGATAGTAAATAAGCGAGATGAAGGTCAAGCAAAAATATACATATTTAAGTATATCTTTGTTCTCTGTCTCTACTTCATTTCTGTCTTTCAACCCCTTCATGTGACATTGTAGTACAAAATTTATTATGTCACGCGGAAAATGAATAGTCAGCTATAAATTTTGTTAAAATCACATGGTATCTTATTAAGGTGCAATAAAGTTCAAGTTTAAACATTCTATTTAGTGGAATATCCTAAGATTTGTCTACAAAGTCTTGAAGCTTTTATTATGTTTACTTCAAGTTTAAGGTAATATTATATTTTATAATATTAAATTTAACAGAGTCATTCTAACTTCGATATTATAGAGATATATTATTAACATTTTTGCATTGAGTGGCTTTTATATCGAGAAAATAGCTATCTGAAGCAACTACTAGACTTTACTGTCATCAAAATGATTCAGAAGTACTACTTATATCCCTATTTGTATACATCTATACATATGATAATCTTATTGTAATAATCATTGTTATCGATACAGAGGCCGAGTTTTTAGAATTTCTGTCTGTCTGTCTGTGACTGTATCTCGAGAAAACCACAGATTTTTATGAAATTTGATATGATGATAGCTGATATATATAGGATATTTTTTATCTTTGAGAAATATATATTTTAGTAAACGTTAACTAACATCCCTGGGGGAGAGAGGGAGAGTCCCTACTCCATAATATTATAAATATGAAAATTTGTGAGGATGGATGGATGGATGTTTATTACTCTTTCATGCCAGAACGGTAAAACGAATTTGAATGAAATTTGGCACAGAGATAGATTATAGTCTGGAAGTTATTCCAGACTACTATGCGTTAGCATAGCTTATTTTTTATCCCGGAAAAATGTACAGTTCCCGTGGGATATTTTATTTTTGTCTAGGGAAAAATCCGACGGTGAGTCGCTTATTCTGCGTGTTACCTTTTCACGTTACCTTTAAGCAGATTTCGATAAAATTTGGCAAAGAAATAAATTTTATCCTGGGGACGGACATAAGCTATCTTTGATCCTCGCCTAACTTCCATTATAAATATTATAAATAACCCCCGAAATTTCTCCAACGTTTTTGTTTGTTCCAACTTATCTCAGAAAGTACTATTAAGATACATAAGAAAAAAAAATATAATTTTACGACATAACGATTAAAATGATTTTAATTAAACTTCTATAATTCCAAAATTTCATTATATCTAAGGCCCTAAATTAAATCATTTTGTTTTGCTGTCTAGGTCAGTGATGACGACTAATAGTCGTTGCTTTAAGCCTCAAATAATTTTAAAAAATTGAATGTATGAATGAATTACTCTATATTGTACACCCAAAAAGAGAAAAAGAAAATATACAATATAATATAGAAGGTACAAGAGGCGGCCTTATCACTAAAAGAGCGATTTCTTCCAGGCAACCTTTAGGTGTAGGAAATAGTACTAAGATGGAAGGGGCGCGAATAACAAATAAAGAGACAGTAGTAAGATTATATATTTATACATATACGTATCATACAAATATATAATATACAAAATAAATGCAAGTAAAATATAATTAAACAATACGTAAATACTATAACTACATATATAAATACTATACCTTTATTATACATATATAAATATAAAATATAAAATTAGTATCTTAAAAGGTAAAAGTAACCAAAATACAATGCCATGTAATGTCGCAATGCAGTCTACAGGTAATATATCGTTGGAAGTGGAAAAAGTTCCCCAAAAATTCGATATTCATACGATGCAACTACGAAACGTTAATCACTGTCAGTCATCTTGCTGCGGCAGGGTTGTGACACGTCATATACACAGGTGAGTTGGGGTCGTTACGAGTAAAGAAAAAGGAAACAGATGGAATAATTATTTATATTTCCATGAATACATATATTTTATAATAACTGCATTGGTGTAGTGGCTACAATGTACGGCTACAGATCTAGAAGTCGTGGGTTTGAGTCTGGGTTGAGTCATGTAGTTATTGGTTCCCTCTCGTGTGTCCACCTTATCGTGGAGTGAGTGGAGGAATGAGCTCCGCACTAGCGTCCAGCAATCCAGCCAGGAGATCCACTAAGTCACCACTCAGTGGGTCACATCTTTTTGGGATTTATGTTAATTATAATAAGCCTTTATGTAAGCAAAAAGATCAAATAAAATGCCACTGCGCTATTAAAGTGACAAATTTAGTATTTTAGAATCTATTTTTAGTATCTTTTGAAAGACTTCAAAAGATAGAATGTTATAAAAAGAGCTCATATAGCTTATTTCACTAAATTTTACTGTACACTCGGCAACATGGCAGTATTTTGTTGCTTATTACAATACAATAAAGTATATATTATTTTATTTAACCATTTACACGTGGTATATTGTACAGTTAAAACCGGGTTGGTTTTATGCGTCTTTGAAGTGTAATGGTTATGAAATTTGCTGAAATGAAATAATTTCATCTCGCGTATGTTTTATGAGGTCCCCTTTACTTCTTGTTATTGAGGGAATGAAAACTTGTTCTGTGAAACTTATATTTTATGTCTGTAGTCACTCAGTTTTAAAGTCTTTCACAAAGACTACTATAAAATATTTTTAGCGACTTCTAAGTTAAAGGAAAATGTGATAAATATTTTCTGCTATGTGTATTTTAAGCTGAAAATAAGATTTTATCACTACAAATAGATTTAAGTTGATAATATGTTCACCATCATTGTGTCAAGGTTGGTCTTTTATAAATTTTAAGGCAAAATTCCACCCTTAATAGTGGAATAATTGCTTTTTAGTTTTTTCGAAGTCTGTGTACCTTATTAGTTAAAAAATAATTATTTTTGGCAAGCAAATGTTCAGGCGAAACCCAATGTGTTAGAAGACTGCGACCACGTACACACATCATTTAATATAATTTTATTCAATTTGAAATTCGTCTTTTCATTAATAATAAATAAAATAAATATGTTGGGACATTAACACATAGCACCATCTAGTTCCATGGTAAGCTACGAGGGCTTTGTTATGGATACTGGATAGTTGACATACTACACATATATAACTTTAAATACATACATATTATAAATATAAAGTACCCATGTCTGGAGTACAAAGATTCGTGCTCGTCACACAAATGAAAACGCCTAGCGGAACTCGAACCCGCGACCGCTGGCACAGCAAGTAGGGTTACTACAAATTGAGCCAAACGTCTCGTCGAATTAATTAAAATATTAAAATGATTGTATAATTCAAGATATGACATCAGAAGACAGTGCAAGTTTCGATTAAGACAAGCCAGATTTTAACTTAAATCAAACTAAATTTCGCCAAGATATTCTAATTAAAATTTAACTCCTTTTACGGTTTATAACTGCATTAAAGAGAATTTAAGGCTAGTAATTTTGGATTACATATTTTAATAGGAGTTGTGGCGAATAAGTGGTAAATTGTTAGCAAGTACGTACAGCTTCGTTAGGGATTACGAGGTCTAGTAAAAGTCCAATACCTGGTTAAATTGAAATTGGCTTTTATATCAAAATTATAGGAAAGGAAAACACGTGAAATATAAGCTATATATGGTTAATTTATAGAAATGGAAATAATAGATATTAAAATAAGAGAAATCAAGTAAAGCGGGTTCAAATCCCGGGTCTCTAATCTCTGATACTTTCATGTGCGAATCATTTCCAACACGATTACCATTTTTTTACTGTGAACAAAAATCTGTATGTCTGATAGAACCTATTAAATTTTCGTCTGCACTTGGCCAGCGTAGTGAACTATGGCCTGATCCCCCTCGTTTTGGAAGGCCTGTGTGCCTGTGTTTTGAAGTGCCCAGCAGTGGCAAAAAAAGGACTGAATACCTACAATTTTATATTTATAATAGATATTAAATATGGATTGTATATATTACAAGCAAACAGCTTTTAGCTTTGCTGTAAAATGACGTTCCACGCCTTGGGCATGTCAAATTATGAATATCTCCAAATCGGATTCTGAGTAAGTCGAATTGAAGTCGGTTAAAACTTTCGCCATTCCTTATTCATGCCTGTAATCTTTTTTCCAATACTTTCGTTTGGCGTCTCAAAGTCATGATCGGAAACTTTATTCAAATATTATAGAATATTATATTTTCGCCTTTTATGTTGCTGTACCTGGTCTATGAAGTTGTAATGATTTTGAATTCACGATATGTTTGGCTCAGTAGTAACCCTACTTGCTGTGCCAGCGGTCGCGGGTTCTAGTACTTCAGTCATGGATGTTTATATTTAAAATATGTATGTATTTAAAGTTCTACATGTGTATTGTGTCAACTATCTGGTATCCATAACACAAGCCTCGTAGCTTACCATGGAAATAGATGCTGCTATGTGTATGTAATAAAAAAAAAATGTTTTATCTACGTCGTCGTGAAATGGATAAATGTATACAGATTTCGTTATTAAAATGGAAATAAACTCTTTGTCGAGTAAATAACATATTTAGATCGATTTCTAAAAAAAATATTTGCTAATTCTGAATTCAGATTTTTTTAATTTTAAAATAATTATATTTAAAAATAATAAACATGAAAATATCCGAGATTAGAGAACCAAAATTAAATAATTTCAAATAATAAAACTATGGCGACACTTGTGTAACACGTATTTCGTAAATTATTATTGTAAAATTTTTGCGGTGTTTTTCAAATATTTTATAATAACTAAATTTTTAAGGTTAAATAAATTATATACTTTTTAGTAACTATATTTTATCAGAAATCAAAAATCTAAGTATTTAAACGTAACAATATTTGCTGTAAAACATTCCAAACGTAAGGTAGAAAAAAATCTAAATAAAAACTGGTTTATCTGTTTGGGTGCTACGATACCATAGATAGACAGACAGATGCACATGTTAAAGAGGCGTGCTTTTTGCGTCGTTGGTTAAAATTAAAAAAAAAAAACAAAAAATTTGTTTCATTTAAAAAGACCAAATCTAATTATAGAAGAATATAAACATTTCTACTTTACATAGCAGTCATAACGACATTAATTTTGTTAAACTCAAAGTACATTTAACGCTAAAACATATTTCATATCCTGCGTTTCTCTAAATATTTTTATCTCTCGAAAAGATAATAAATGTGGGATGTTTAATTAATTTAGGGTAATTTAAATTTTTAAACGTAGCTAGTATAAAGGGGTTTTACGAGATTGTGTGTTTTCGTGTAAGCGGGGCCTAATAATAATTAAATTCATTATTTAATTGCTAAAATGTTTTTTCGAAAGTCTGTGAATATAATTAATGCTCCATTTTTTATCCAAATATTTGATTTTTTTTATAGCTTTTAATAAGTGCCGAAAAATTGATGTAAATGAATAACATAGCTTCCATTTCCTAAACGAGTATAAACTACTTTGTATACACAGACATTAGCAACTTACCTTTGCTTCGCTAGAGTGCGCCACCGCTTTTTTTATAATATTATATACACACTACATTAGACTATATTAACATATTAGCCTATGTGTTAATCCAAGTTTATAATCTATCTGTGGACTAAATTCCATCCAAAAGAATGAATAACAAACGCATGCGCACGCGCAGGCACATGTGCACGTACGCACGCATGCACACATACAAACATCCATTTATTTATAATAGTAATGGGATAATAGATGATTATACATAGTTTTAAAATACTAAAAAATCACACTTTTGACTAACGATAAGCTATTAAAGAGTCGCACTTCATTTTCTAGCTCCTTCTCCATATTGGCTTGATAAAAATGATACGAAATTTAAAAGTACATTACTTATACCTGTGACTTAAATCTATTATTCCACGACGTAGGTTAGTGTCCGAGTGAAGGTTTAGACGGTGTAATAATAATAATTTACTCCTATAATCGTTATTCAGTCTTTAGGTCTAACAGTGCTATAAAAGTTTGTTAAAAAATTGTATTACACAGTAAATTACATTTTAGCTCATAAAAGAATTATATTAGAATTGGTAAGCCTGTAATTTTTATTTATCGGATGCCAAGTAAAGATTAAAGTTTCGTTTTATTTTTACGTCATTTTAATCTTATTTATGACAATATTTTTTGCTAATGCCCAAAAAAATATGTATGTATGTCCATAATTCTTATAATATACAAACTCTACTTTTTTTATTGAAATAATTGAATAAAAATAACAAAAATGCTAAGCCAGATGCATGAAAATATACATTTTTAAATATATATTTTTCTCAAATCTCATTAATTTCTGCTAGGAATCAAACTCCACTCCTAACAATCGTCAAATAGCACTAAATTCTCTAATCAACTAAAGTTGATTGAATGTTAATTTGTCGAAGTAGTTTGTAATGCAATTGTGAATCTTAAATAGTATTCCGAACAAACAATTCAGAGCTCTAGAGGAGTCCAATTTAGTGAAACCATGAATTCTCGAATAAATAATAATAATCGACTTACTTCTTAGGTCTAATAGTAGTCTATATCATTAACTTATCTGTGTAATAAAGTTTAATCCAAACACAAGTGTACGCGCAGACACAACGTGCACTCTCTATTCCTGTCACTTTCATACTCCGGTGGGACGGTTGCTCAACACGACCAGTGAGAGTTAAGGCGCAGGACCGACAGCTTTACGTGCTCTCCGAAGCACGGAGATGAAACACCGCCAACTTCCCAACTCCGGGCGGTTACTGAGACTTACTATACAGAAAGACACAATAAGTAAACTTGGCCCGACCCGGGACTCGAACCCAAGACCTCAGCCGCAGCCGTACATGCTAGCCACTACACCACCGAGGCAGTTACACACGATATATATTATTATTACAACACCTATCTATATACTCATCTGTATATGTATATGAATAATATTAATCGGACATTTTCTCCAGACAGACATTAGTACGTCTTAAAACTGTGTACAAAAGAAATTTATAGAAGTAAGATAATTTTTTACAATTTTATCAATGTTACCACTAAATTGTACCATACGCTATTGCTAAATTGTGTCCATATTTACATATATATCGATGTTTGATAACAAATATTGACTTTCAGAAATATGAAAGGGTCTCTTTGTCTTTATCTTTTGAAGTAGGATCAAAGATGTCACAAATAATAATACAGCTTTAAAGTAATAGCTTGTTTAGATCTCAATGTTGCAAAAACGATCCAATTGAGCCTTTAAATCTGATTACTATATTATAAATTTTAACATTTCTTTTTTAAGCTTTTTTACGGATTTGGATAAAAATTTGTATACATATAGATTATGGCCTGGAGTTGGTTTTAGACGTCTCAAAGGCATTATTTACTTGTGACAGACAGTGTCTATCCACAATTTTACAAAATGATGATCCGCGAAATATTCCGAAAAGATAGTTTAGTTTTATTTAAAATGATTAATATTCTACATAAATTAAGCGTTAAATACAGTTAGTTTATAAGATTAGAATTTGAAAATAGCTTGATTGATTTGGCATTTTTTTAACAATTATAAAAGTTCAAATAAGATTTATGGAAAGAGAAATGTTAAAACTAAAAATCGAATTATATATAAATCATTCGAACGGCAGAGATAGGATAAAAAGTATTACTTTTTTTTGTTATTATATCCAAAATATATGTAATAAAAATGTATATAAAAAATAATGAATAAAAACTAGAATGAATCGAAAAACGATAGTAGTATTCCAGTTGCATTCTATTTATAATTAATTTGCTCTTGTACTTACTTCTTAGATCTTGTTTATTTTCTTAGGTATATTAAATACTGTTTTTCTTTGAAATTAAATAATAAAATCAATCATTTTGCGCTATTTCTGATGGAAATGCGCAGCAATGAATTACGTAATACTAATGTATTAATCGTAGTATTTTTAATTTACTAACAAAGGTAATAAGTCTGTAACATAATAATAAAAAATGAGTCATTATTACTATTAATAAAATTTTAATATTATTATTAATATTCTTCTGCCTGGCATTTATTAATTCCAGCTATTGCCAGGCTCCACTTTGCATGGCCTTTATTACTTAACATTATTACTTAACTTATATAAATTACACATTATTACTTAACTTATATAAATTAATTATTATTATTTATAATAATTTAAAAATATTAAAATAAATATTATTGTTATTTATAATAATTTAAAATATTAAAATAAATGTTATTATTATTAATAATATTAATAAAAAAACAGTAGTACCTACATATATTTTAAAAATGCTGTAAAAATAATTTTATTTAAAACTAGCAACTTACCCTCGTTTCCGTTGTCTCATCCCTAATCTGAATGGTTTAAGAACGCATAAAATCCATACGAAAAAAAAATCTTTCCAGAAATATTTTTCAAGAAAATTTTCAACAAGATTTTTTCCAAAGAAAAAATCTTTTTTTTTGACGCCACGAACCTCCGCAGGCATATAAGCACATCCTGTATTTGCCCACCAGACCAAACCCACCAGAGTTTCATCACAATCGAGTCATTGGTTTTGGAACGCACAGAGGATACACATACGGACATTCATTTTTAGTAATATAATATAGAATATATAACAATATATTACTATAGATGCTCAAATGAATACTTTCTTCATAATATACTAGTTATTGCCCGCTATTTTGGTTATTTAGTCCATTCCATCAAATAACAGAACTGAAACGAAACCGCCGAATTAAACCCCGCTTCCATTTTCAAAGTCGGTTAAAAATAGCTAATGCTATTTAGGAATATCGTGATTTCTAACAATATCTATTTATAAGTATTTCCTGTATACACACCTATACTTTGAAGCGTTATAAAATTATACAGTACTAGCGACTCACCCTCGCTTGGCGTAGGTTCGTCCCTAGCTTGAATTCCCCATACAAACTTTCATCCCCATTTTCACCCCCTTAAAAGATGATTTTCGAAATAAAAAGTATTTTATGTCCTTACCAAGGTCTCAAACTATCTTCTTACCAAAATTCATCTAAATCAGTTCTGTAGATCCAGAGATTACCCCCTACAACGTCACAAACTTTACCTCTTTATAATATTAGTATAGATTCTTAATATATATTAAGTATAATTTATAATTAATATACTTTTCATAATAGTTTTTAATACATTTTAGTGCCAGTTCCTCACCAATATTGGAAAAACTCACGTTACAGAAGTTCGTATAAAAGCTTTTAACTTATTTGTTTAAAAGCTTTAAGCTCTACATATTTTCATGTTCAAATATTTTAATATAATTAAACTATCTATTGTCTACAAGTTGTATCTCATAATCCTTTACGATCGACTCTTATGCGTGATTGCTCCGATTTACCTTTAAGAATTAAAAGCTCTTATACCTAAGTATCCAATTTTGGTGCCCTTTTAACTTTACAACCTGTCTTAAGTGAGCTTAAAGCCGCGGTCTGCTTTATTTTCGTTTTAATAGCTTTGCGTGTTGTTTTCAAACATTTTGGTTGGCATTTTATTTTGTGTCATTAATGGTATATAAATACTAATTTAATTATATTATTGTTATTTATATGTAAGTATTTTTATTAAATAAAGTATTTCTGTTATTAGCTATAATATCTTTTTACGGCAAAAATAGGCAAAGGAAAACTCGAACTATTAATCCATTGAGGAAAAACAGAGCTGAGGAGAAACATGAAAGTGGATAGAGATTTTTGGTACCTCATATCCCCAATTTACTACGCGTATTGTAAGAAATATGTTCCTCAGTAAATATCCATTAAAAAGATTATTTTTTTGATATTTTATTTGTGTTAATAGACGCCAACTTCGACCCTAACAGCATGTAAATCTTAAGAAGTCAGTATCCGCTTTTTTGTATCCCTATCATTTTTTCCACGTCTCTGTCCTCTTTTTCACTTTCCCTTACATACATTCACTCCAGGTGGGTACTGCGTGATTTTTGTGTTTGAAGCGTACATTAAGCTACTTACATTGTGACAAAGAGTATGTTTGTTTAAAGCATCTTAGTTGCGAAATACATAAAAATATTTGTATATAACAAGAAAAGAAAGGGCAAAGTGCTAGTAGTACCACAACATAAATGTAAGCAAAATAAATTAAACATATAATACGATTTTCATTTAAAAACCCACAGCAAGATTGATCCTCTAATAAACAGTTTAGGCTTCAACGACTTTACATACGCTTATTATACTCATATTTTTCAGTTATCTCATTTTATTAAAGTGGGAAAATATACAACCTCGGGTTATTAAATGTACGTTTATATTAAAACAAGTAAGTTTACATCGAAACATGAAAGTTATAGAGGGTCTAGATTTTATTTTGTGATTAAAAAAGAAATGGTTAGAGTAAAAGAATAGTAATAGAAAGTAATCGTAAATATTTTATTCAAATCAATCTTTTACATTTTATTAATAAACGAATGAACTTAAATATATAAAATAAATAAGGCAGTGGGGGCCCAGCGTTGGCGCGCTCGTTTGGGAGACTGAGTGAAGCGGGTTCTAATCCCAGGTCCCGTGTTACTGATATTTTCATGCGTTAATCATTTTAACAATGATTACCACTTGTCTTACGGTGAAAGAAAATATCTTGAGGAAGCCTGTTTCTCTGAAAGAACCTGGACAACATTTCGAAAAATATGTGTAGTCCGCCAATCTGCACTTGGCCAGCGTGGTGAACTATAGCCAGATCCTCCTTGTATTTGACCAAATCCATACTTAATACGTACGAAAATGTGTTTGTTTGTTTGTCCTTCTTTTACGTCGAAACAGAGCGACGGATTGGCGTGATTTTTGTGTGGAGATAGTTAGTGGAGATAGCTGGAGAGTGATATCGGCTCCTTTTTACCGCAGCAGATTATTTCATTCGGGAAAACCCGTACAATACAACCCGCAACGACACATTATAACTATGTAGTATATTATATAATATATAGTCTATGCATTCCATACTAACTGTTGTATTTAGAAAAGATTAGCTTTGATTTAGAAAAGATTTTCTGGTGCAATAAATCTTATTTATGAATTATAACTCAATTTAATTCATTACATTTTGTAATACAGATTTACGTAATAACACTAATGGACTTATTACTACATCAACCGTAAAGAGCATAATGTCTAAGCTTCCAGGAAAAGCTCATTTCATCATAAAGCTTGTCACTAACGATACGATGAAACGTAATTACTTTTCTAACAAAGTAGATACATCTTAAGAGAACTAAAGGACCGATCCACGAGTAAAAATTAAACTATTTTACTCACTATACTTAGATTTTTATTCTATCAGTATTACTCAATTTTATTACTGTTTAACGCTATTTAGAAAAGGTAATTTTATTCCTTATTTAACAAATGTTCTCCAAAATTGTTGAACCAATTGCAAATTTATATGTAGCTTATTGGCCAGTTTTGGCTCATGTAGAAACCGATTACCTTGTTATGATTCAAACCCAGGTCTTCTGAGTTTTTGTAAGCGAATCTCATTTTTACCATTTGGCAATACGGTAAGTACAAAATCGTGAGGAAACCTGCTTGTATAAGAGAGTTTAATTAGTTTTTGAAAGATATGTGAAGTCCGCCAAGTTTCATTTATATGGTTTGTTTCCTCTCACATTGAAGGGAGGCAAGTATCCAAAAAGCCAGTATTATGGAATTCTACATAATTATATAGGTCATTTTATTAACGGACAACGCAAAAAAATCGCAAGTACAAACTAGCGTGATATTTGTACATTACAATATTGATATTGTTTTACCCACGTGCCTTTTGTAGCCTAACATCCCACTGTTGGACATGAGCCTCCATTCAATACGAGGGGATATCAGATCAGGCTATAGCAGGTGTCCTTTACTAGGTGCATTTTTTGTAATTATTCATCTATATATTATTTTAATATCTCTAGCTAACGTATCGGGATAAGAAATTTCATTTCATCGCTGGTGCCTTTCATCGCTCCTTGCTCCCTTATGTAGACGTAAAATCCACATCGCCTTAACTAAACATATTAAGAATTATTCGCACGTGAGAATATCAGACGTCCGAAACCCGGCATTTGAACCTACTTCACATGGTTTCCCAAGCGAGCACGGGACTAAAAAATCCCTTAAAAAAATCAACTATATAAAAAAGGTGGTGTTGTCTATAATATATATTCAAGACATGTAACACCTCAGTCTCTCCCGTGACCATGGATGCTGTAAAGAATTCGAAACGTCGGGAACCAAAAATCAAAATAAATCCGCGAAATAATCCGAAAAGATAGTTTTATTTAAAAATATATATTTTATGTTTAAAATAATAACCGTTTGCTAAACATAAATCATGGTAAATAGCATAAATTTTCGAATGACACCCTCATCCATATTTGTTGTAGAGAGGAAATAGAAATAAGTATGGAAGATCGAGTTGTCCCATTTACGGAGAGCTCAATGATCTATGAAGAAATATATGATCTTATTTTGCTGATACTTTAAAAAAATATGTTTTGCTAACAGAACGTTATATTATTAAAATAAAAGTAATAGTAAATATAAGTAAGCATTAAATGAGAATGATATATCTATACATATAATAAAATTGTAACTAAGCCGAATCTGTACATTAAATATTTTTTGGAAAATCTTATTGAAATATACATTATTATCGATACAGAGGCCGAAGTTTTCAGAATTTTTGTCTGTCTGTCTGTCTGTCTGTTACCACATCACAGAAAACCACTGGAGGGATTTTGATGAAATTTGGTATGGTGATAGCTGGTTATCCGTGTCCACATATAGGATACTTTTTACCGCGGGAAAATATCCCATTTCTGAGAAAAAATACAAAAACTGCATTGTAAGAGTAAACTAATATGTAAAACCTAAGAATTTGTTTTTGGTCATCTGAACGCGGGCGCGGCAATGCTAGTACATATATATGTATATAAATTTATTTCGTCTATCTCGGAAACGGTTACAACGATTTGGATCAAAATTTGTATTTAAATAAGGTTTTTCTTTTAAACTTATTTAAACATATAGGTATCTTTATTGAAAAAAAACCCGACAATCTTTGATACATTAAAAATGAGCCCCCCGAGCGAAGCGAGATTAAATCCTTAGTATATTATAAATACGTAAATACTATTACTTTTAAACAATTTACCATAAATTTTCATATTATTCATTAACAAACTCCAAATTCCCTTAAGTTTATGCTTGAATCTTTCGACATAGGATAAATGGCAAGGGACCTATGAGCTTGTTCCGCTTATTTACGCGATAAACTTTAAATAGGATTAAGTGCGGAGCTACGGTGCAATAGAGTTGACATGGAAACTCTACGGCGTAGCTTTTTGCTACGAATGTAATGTATTTGTGTATAATAGTTTATAATATGTATATTATTGTGTATATGTAAACAATTTGTGTTTTAATTTAAATTTGGCAGTTAGTGACTTGTATATCAAACTTTCATCCCCTATTTGACCCTCTTATACAATAAATTTCGAAAAGTGCTAAAACATTTATTATTTAATAGTAACGAAGAACATTAATACCAAGTTTCAAGTAATTCCGACCTTAAATATTTTTTTCATGTTTTCCCGTGGGAATGAGATAATTTTCCGAGGTAAAAAGTAGCCTATATCCACACAAAAACTCACGCAAATTCATCACTCTGTTTTGACGTGAAAGAAGGACAAACAAACAAACACACTTTTCAAATTTATAATATTAGTATGGATATGGATATTAGTATGGATTTAGATTTGCTTAAACGACTTAATTCAAATTCAATTAGCTTTTTATGGTATTAGCACAAAAAGTATTATTGTGAAAATTAATTTGATGTAGGCAACCATTTTTTAATGATGCGTGACTAAGCAGAAAGGAAAAAAGTAAAAAGTTTTATTACTTATCGAACTTCCCTAAACGTAAAGTTTTTTTAAAAATATTTAATATATATAATAATACATATTTTCCATTACCGTTGTACTGAAAATTGTAATATAATACACAATATAATAAATGTACTTACACTAAATTTAAATATTATAGAAATAAAATCTTACTCATCAGTTCCCATAAACCTCTTCGAGGCATATTTACGTTGACATACATATTTTAAATGCGAATCCAGACCACAACCTTTAATAGGATTGATATCATAAAGTGTGCATCTCGTCGTCTCTGTGCTTGTTTATCCAAATAATCCATTTATCTAAAGAGTTTTTAATACAGAATGATTTACTTTTAAATGTCAATTCTACCCATCAAAAACATAACATGTAAAAAAAATGCAAGTGTCACAACGCAGATCTTCTACCGCAAAAAGTTATGAATTCAATGTAAAACCAAGTCGGTTGATTTATTCAGTACATACTCGTATATATGGAAGCATCTATCCAAAAACTTTATCATAAATTGTTACCTAATTAGTAAAATAAAAACATTTTATAGATACCGTGTTCAATATGAAATATCTTTATTTTTTTATTAGACTGACTTAGCCGTTCGCTATGTGTGGATTTTTAACTAGAATATTATATTATACTAGCGACTCTCTCTCCGCTCGGGTACGTTTTAACACTTAGTGTAGGTTTCTCAGGAATGAAATATTTTCCCGCAGAAAAAAAGTATTTTATATATTGATCCGGTTAGCCAGCTATCATCATACCAAATTTTATCAAAATCTATTTAGTGATTTTCTCGTAATGCACTCCCAGATAGACAGACTGACAGACAAAATTTTCAAAATTCTGCCTCTGTATCGATAATAATAACTATTTCAATAAGATTTTCCAGAAAATATTTAATGTACAGATTCAACTCAGAATTTTATTATATGTATAGATATAATATAATATTCTAGCTAACGATCAGCACCACCTTTGGCTAATTCTCTTACAGTAGCCTATGTGCTATGTGCCTGTCCCAGTACATCCCAACTCAATTTTACCTACAAATTCTCTCACCATCCGTCCATTCTCTCATCATACCAAAAACTTTTTTTTACTTTTTAATATTAATAACGACTATCAACCATTATAAGATACGTATATTTAACTTACATATTTAATTGCTTGAGTAAAGAAAACTAATCCAGTTACTCTAAAGTTAACTTAGTATGTTACTTGAGAATTTCTTGATAATAACCAAATAAGATGAGTTTGAGACGTTACACCGGTTAAATATTAACTTTGTTCCAGCATCTTTCATACTAATAAACCATATTATAATTAGAACTCGTATTGCTGTAATTATTTGAGTTTTATTGCCTGTATTATTTTATGTCTACACCTTATTTTATATTGTCGCTAAGTTTTAATTGTGAAATATATAGTATTCAAAGTAATGTTCAAAATGAATTATGGAATTTACTTTAGTCGTTTAAATTATGATGTACTAATATAAAAATAAACTACTTAACGGATTTTAATGCAGTTTTTAACAAAAGATAGAGTGATTTAAGAGTAATTATATGTATTAAATAATACATGCATATTTATGGTACGAAAAATAGTCGAGTCTGATTAGAAAAAATATATGTCATAGCCTATTTAGTACATAAGGAGTATATAATACAATTTACTTCACGCTTCGATCATAAATAAACTATCCAAGCAGAGCCATGAACAAAAGTTAGTTATATACATCTCCAGACATAGACGCATTAATTACAAACTTTTATTCTCATATCTAACATCAAAGCTGTAACTTAGGATAAAACAAAACACATGTAGAAGTAAAACAATTTCATAACTTTCGAGTTACAGTATTCGACGTCTTTGTTTATAAACAATATCGTTATTATCTATTTTGAATGAGCTTAAAACTTTTCAAAAACAAAAGTTTCAGATTGTTTTAATCACTTTTAGAATACGATTATGCTGATTCGAGATATGTTTCTAGATATTGTATTAAAAATACAAATGAAACTGAACAAAATTACCATTTATATTTATGTAGATCTGTCAATGTGTGGAGCTGATGTCTGGTTGGATCTCACGTAGGATAAGTAGATAATTATTATATTGCAATATTGTAAACAAAAAAATAAAAAAATAAAATGGCAGTGGTAGCCCAGTGGTAACGCGCTCGCTTGGGAAACCGAGTGAAGCGGGTTCAAATCACTTGCCTTACGGTGAAGGAAAACATCGTGAGGAAACCTGCATGTCTGAGAAAACCTTGCAAGTTTTCGAAAGACATGTAAAGTCCGCCAATCCGCACTTGGCCAGCGTGGTGGACTATGACCTGATCCCCCTCGTATGAAGGGAGGCCCGTGCCCAGCAGTGGGACGTTAAAAGGGCTGAATACAATATTGTAAACAAATATTATTTTAAAACTGCAAGCAACTGTTGAGTTTTTCGCTGACTCTCGGCAAAAGTGCCTTCCGAGCCGGTGGGAGATTCCACACGGACTTACATACCTACTGATATTTTATTTAAATTTTGAAAATCTAAAAAGTGACTGTTCAAAAGTACTAGGAAAGTCTATTTAAATAAAGTGTATTTTGATTTGATTTTTTCTAATCTATACTAATATAATAAAGAGGTAAAGTTTGTGATATTGTGAGTTTGTGACGTTGTAGGGGGTAATCTCTGGATCTACTGTACGGGTTTAAATGAAATTTGGTAAGAAGATAGTTTGAGACCCCGGGAAGGATATAAGATTTTATACCGGAAATCATCCCTTAAGGGGGTGAAAAACCAAATTCTTAGGTTTTACATATTAGAATACTCTTACAGTGCAGTTTTTGTATTTTTTCTCAGAAATGAGATATTTTACCGCGGTAAAAAGTATCCTATATGTTGACCCGGATAACCAGCTATCATCATACTAAATTTCATCAAAATCTGTCCAGTGGTTTTCTCATGATGCAGTAACAGACAGACAGACAGACAAAAATTCTAAAAAGTATAGATTCGGACTCTGTATCAATAATAATGTCTATTTCAATTAGATTTTCCAAAAAATATTTAATGTACAGATTCGACTTAGTTACAATTTTATTAATAATAAATATGTTGGGAAGTTAACACACGGCACCATCTAGTTCCATGGTAAGCTACGAGGCCTGTGTTATGGATACCATATAGTTGATACACTACACATATATAACTTTTAAATACATACATGTTATAAATATAATATTATAAATACAAAAGGCACCTAGCATAGAAGCAAAGTGAGGGTAAGCCACTAGTATATATATATATATATATATATATATATATATATATATATATATATATTTCTCTTTTTTATTATCAAAGGTGTGTTCCTATTACATATTATGTATTTACGTTAGACTCCCTTTTTTTTCTTCGTCTTAATAGACCCTATTCATTCGCATTTATTTCGATACCAACTATCGCTAACCTTAACCGTTAACTAAACGTGGCAACAACTCGAACAATTTTCGCATCTGTTTACTTTAGACGTTAAGCGGCTTAAGAAAGCTCTCGTAAGTATTATCCTGTATTTAAAAGAAAGTAAATTATATAGAGAAATAGCGACTCACTCTCGTTCCGCTCGGTTTCGTCCCTAGTTACGTTTTAACGTTTAGTATAGATTTCTCAGAGATGAGATATTCTTCCGTAATAAAAAGTATCCTATAAGTTGACCCGGATAACCAGCTATCATCATATCTCATTAAAATCTGTCCAGTGGTTTTCTCGTGTTGCGTTCCCAGACAGACAGACAGACAGATTAAAATTCTAAAAACTATAGATTCGGTCTCTCTATCGATAATAATGATTATTTCAATCAGAATTGAATTTTCTTTTAAGATTTAAACCTTTAAGTTCAGTACCTCTGTCTCCTCTGTTATGATATGTATTAATAAATTTTCTTTTTTATTATTATTATTAATAGAGTATTAGTGTTATCAATAAAAAATTTGAAAACGATTAGTTTTATTGTATATCGGTACATAATTTCTATTCTTTAATATATGTTTTCCTAAAATTTTCAATAATATTTATGGTCGCATTTCAACGACTGGACTACTTTATTTTAATATTTGTTTGTTTGCTTATTAATAGTCATTTATATGTCTATATATGAACATTGTACAGCTGCGGATCTGGAGGTCCTAGGTTCGAGTGTTAAGAGATCCAACAAAGTAACTACATATCTTAATTATCAGCTAACATTCAATTGACCCAAAGTTCCCATGACGATTGAATATTGCAATTTCAGGAATTTCCATCTAAATTTGATATCAGCTAAACTTAGCATTTGACATTTGCAATGAGTAAACTATAAATGTTAATTTGCATACTAATCGGCGAAATCTATGTTTGAAATCCTATTGTTTATCCAATTCTCGTCTAAATTAATTAACATGGTCGTCCACTGTAGCACAGTGAGTTATAGTATATGTATGGAAACTATTTATTTTATTGGAGGTCATAGGTTAAATTAAGTACGAGACAAATGATTGGTTCATTATACTACAACTATAACTACTTCTCGCGATGTACATATATTATGAAGTTATGGAAACATTTATTAATTTTATTCGACGACACGTTTGGCTCAGGTTGTAGTGATCCTACTTGCTGTACCAACGGTCGCGGGTTTAAGTCCCGTTGGGGACATTCATTTGTGTTATGAGCACGAATGTTTTACTCCAGTCAGGAGTGTCTATATTTCTAACAAGCGACACACCCTCGCTTCGCTAGGGTTCGTCCCTAGGTACGTTTTAATTTTTTTGACCGAAACCCTATTTTTTTTTTCAAAAATAAAAGTAGCCATGTTATTCCCTATAACATCAGGTATCTTCCTGGGAAAGTACCGTTAAAATCAGTCCGGCTGTTTCAGAGATTATCCGGAACAAACAGATAGACAAAAATAAAAAAAAAGTGTTTTTCTTATAAGTACTGTATATAATTTCATATGAATTTAGTAAAACGCTGTTATTTTGACATTACAAACAGACATTTCAATTTTATTTACATATCTGTATAGATATGTATAGATATGTATGTATTGTGTATACTGTTAGCTGTCCCAACATATATATTATAAAAAAAAAACGTTGCCCCGCTGGGTGTCTTTCGCCAGTTCTTCATCGAATTGAGAATTGAGTTTAACTAAATTAAAGTAAAAACTAAAATTTACTATAAATATACATATTATACAACATACATATACATATGTAGATATAATTGATATTCCCCTTCGAAATGGAAACGATCCCTTTATATATTTTTTGTTAGTCAGGTGTTGAGTTTCACGATTCGTTAGCCTATTTTTCGGTACGAAAGAGGATAATGTAATAAAAAGGCTATTTATCCGTCTAAAGGTTTTGCCTTTATATTGTTTTTATGATTCCATTTGTTTTCCGTGATATCTTTTTAGCAATATCCTAATGAAAGCTCTCAGTGCATAGTAATGGTTCTGATTGAAATTTTTACTAAGTCAGAGTATATGTAAATATGAGATATATGGTGTATCGGGCCAGTGGTAACGCTCTCGCTTAGGAAACCGAGTGATGTGGGTTCTCAACCCGGGTCTCGCACCTCTGATATTTTCATGTGCGAATCATTCTGTTGAGTGAAATATATAAATGATAAAGTAAATAACTAAGTAAACATATTATTATATGAAAATAATTATATAATATGTAATAATGATAAATTCTCCTCAAGGTGAAAATCTTCATTTATTAGAAATTTATTAGAAAGCTTTTTTTTTATTTCAAAAGCAATATTATTTCATTTAAAACACAAAGCCGCGGTAACAAACTTGTATAGATTAAAAAAGGCAATCTCTATGCTGTTTAAGTTTAATCATAGTAACACAGGGATGGCTTCTCCTGAATCCAGCTAACTATTGGACGTGGCAATTTTAACCGCATCCAATTTACTGTTAACAAATTGAACGTTGTTTTAACTAGGATGTGCATTGCAGATTAGATTGGAGGAGGCAGTTTTAATATTTTAACTGACTTTTAAGAATGAGGTTCTGAATTTTATACATGAATATGTTTGTTGTAGTATCTGTATATGTTTCAGTATTGAAAATAATTTTATAATTTATTTTGTTATCGATATATATATATATATATATATATATATATATATATATATATATATATATATATATATATATATATATATATTAGTTTTATTTCATTTTTGTTTTTCTAGTTTTTTAGTTTTTTTTCTAGTAGTCTAATTTCGTCAATGTTAAAATTCATAATATCATGTTAGATGTTAGAAAAATGTAAAGAAATCTGGAAAAGATCGTTGTTTTAACGATAAGGGTGCCTTTTGTACAATGTTCATAGTCCTAATTCTATTCCTTGATATACTAATTTTTGTTACTTTCGTGGATGTACAAAAGAGTATTTATTATTTATTACTATTAATTATTAAGAATTATCTAACTTGAGAAAGATTGCTTTCTTTAGATATTATTTAGCAACATAGTAAACAATCAAATTCTAGAGGATTCGTGTTTTATTACAAGGTCTATAGGTGGAAGCTATAAAAGAAAGTTATGTACTGAATACCATAATAATCTTATATCACTTAATGGACTATTATTATGAATACGATAGTTTATATATTAGTATGTGCTTGTCACTCCTTTACGTTGAGACGGCTGGATGGGACGAAATTTAGTATAGATATACTATACTTTTTTATGTTGGGAAATGCATTTAACGCATACGACCTGCATACATACAAGTAGTTATGTGGAACTCATCGGCTAGAAAAGCCAGTACTACCCACAAAAAGCCAACAGACCTCCCCATCTTAATGGAGCGTCGCAGGATCGCTTACGCACTCAACGACGTCCCGGCAGACAGACAGTAAACTTGGAGTAACACATAGTCTACTGTAGAAACCCAAAGTCAAGAAGCAAAGTAAAGGTACGACACTAGTATGTCTATATAAATTTTTTTTGCATATCCAAATATGGTATATACATCGATGGTGGTGTCAAGGCTTCTCCTTAATTGGGATGCGGTTGTATTGGCAGTGGCTTAAATTTGAAATTACCAGAATTTTCGGTGAAAACATTTTTAATTGAGCTTCCAATATACTAAAGCTCAGTTTTAGTTCACGCCATTAAAGCTTCGGAATAAAAAATGCACGTCAATGTACAATGTATGAGTTAGTTAGTGAGTATGTGAATGTGTGTATGTTAATTTTTCACGCTGTAAGGGTTTCTTAGATTTACGCGAATACTTGACATTTTAAAATAAAACTATCTTTTCGGATTTTTTCGCGAATTTATTTTGATTTTTGGTTCCCGACGTTTCGAATGCTTTACAGCATCCATGGTCACGGGAGAGACTGAGGTGTTACATGTCTTGAAGGTATAGTTGTTACAGACAGCCTACCCACAATTAACAAAATGAAAATTGCACCAATTACATTACAATATTTTTTAACTTTAAAACATTTTTATAATTTTAATTATAATTGAATATGGAATATTATATATTTAATTTTGCTATTATTTTTTATAATTATTACAATTTTAAAATATTAATTAGTAATCTATATTTAGTGTTGCCATTATTATATTTATAACCATAAAGAAAAATATAAAATATAGTATTAATTATTTAAGCCATATAATTGTTCTATGTGTAATTTAAAAAGTTAAAATTAATTAAGGATAATAATTTTAATTTAGTTTGCTGTTATTTAAAAACAAACTTACTAAGCAACACTATTACTATATACTTTTACAAATGAAAAATGAAAAATATTAATCAGATAAGCTGTCATTTTGATCTACACAGTAAGAACTTACTACATCTACCTGTCTGTTATGTTTATATTTATTATTTGATTTTATTATATTAATAACAGGATCCCATGATGATGGTAGTACCCAGCCATCTTCCCTATTGAAATTAGGATGTTTTTAATTTCTATGGCTTCTCGAATCATTCTAGGGCGATATCGGTTTTCTTTCGCCAGGATTTGAGGTCTATCGAAGCGAATATAATGGCTTGGGCGGTCCTGACTATGTTTGCAGACAGCAGATGTTGCATTGCGACGGTGCTTCACATCAGCTATGTGTTCTTTGACCCGGGTTCTAATGGATCTCTTTGTTTGTCCGATGTAAGAGAGCCCACAATCACAATCAAGCTTGTAAACTCCTGCATCTTGTAGAGGGATGTGGCACTTGACAGGTGGTAGAAACTGACTAATTTTCTTTGGCGGCTTGAAGTAAGTTTTAATTGAAGCTCGCTTTAGAATGTAGCCAATCTTGTCAGTGACGCCTCTCATATAAGGTAGGACTGCAGGGACGCGCTCGACTGTGGCTGGTTTCACTCGGTCCCTGTGACGTAGGCGCGGCACTTGCAGCTTGTTGTCTCGCAGAACTTGCTTGACATGTTGCAGCTCTCCGGCCAGGTGTTGCTCGTCACAGATCCCGCGTGCCCTCTGAAACAAAGATTTTCCCACGGTAGCTAACTGTGAAGGGTGGTGGTGAGATTCACCATTCAAGTACCTATCAGTATGGGTCTTGAGTCCATACTGTGTATCGAAAGAAGACCCATACTGATAGGTACTTGAATGGTGAATCTCACCACCACCCTTCACAGTTAGCTACCGTGGGAAAATCTTTGTTTCAGAGGGCACGCGGGATCTGTGACGAGCAACACCTGGCCGGAGAGCTGCAACATGTCAAGCAAGTTCTGCGAGACAACAAGCTGCAAGTGCCGCGCCTACGTCACAGGGACCGAGTGAAACCAGCCACAGTCGAGCGCGTCCCTGCAGTCCTACCTTATATGAGAGGCGTCACTGACAAGATTGGCTACATTCTAAAGCGAGCTTCAATTAAAACTTACTTCAAGCCGCCAAAGAAAATTAGTCAGTTTCTACCACCTGTCAAGTGCCACATCCCTCTACAAGATGCAGGAGTTTACAAGCTTGATTGTGATTGTGGGCTCTCTTACATCGGACAAACAAAGAGATCCATTAGAACCCGGGTCAAAGAACACATAGCTGATGTGAAGCACCGTCGCAATGCAACATCTGCTGTCTGCAAACATAGTCAGGACCGCCCAAGCCATTATATTCGCTTCGATAGACCTCAAATCCTGGCGAAAGAAAACCGATATCGCCCTAGAATGATTCGAGAAGCCATAGAAATTAAAAAACATCCTAATTTCAATAGGGAAGTTGGCTGGGTACTACCATCATCATGGGATCCTGTTATTAATATAATAAAATCAAATAATAAATATAAACATAACAGACAGGTAGATGTAGTAAGTTCTTACTGTGTAGATCAAAATGACAGCTTATCAGATTAAAATTATTTATTTTTCATTTGTAAAAGTATATAGTAATAGTGTTGCTTAGTAAGTTTGTTTTTAAATAACAGCAAACTAAATTAAAATTATTATCCTTAATTAATTTTAACTTTTTAAATTACACATAGAACAATTATATGGCTTAAATAATTAATACTATATTTTATATTTTTCTTTATGGTTATAAATATAATAATGGCAACACTAAATATAGATTACTAATTAACATTTTAAAATTGTAATAATTATAAAAAATAATAGCAAAATTAAATATATAATATTCCATATTCAATTATAATTAAAATTATAAAAATGTTTTAAAGTTAAAAAATATTGTAATGTAATTGGTGCAATTTTCATTTTGTTAATTGTGGGTAGGCTGTCTGTAACAACTATACCTTCAAGACATGTAACACCTCAGTCTCTCCCGTGACCATGGATGCTGTAAAGCATTCGAAACGTCGGGAACCAAAAATCAAAATAAATTCGCGAAAAAATCCGAAAAGATAGTTTTATTTTAAAACGCTGTAAGGGCTTAACAGATTTGTTTAGGATTAAAGATACTCGTAGCTATAGCTATTTTTATAAACGTAGTGATATAGGTAGCAGAGTCGCGGTTTATATATAGCAGTAAATTTGGCTATGCAAGTCGTATTCCCACGACTATATCGCGTTTTCCATAAATTCCGGCTAAATATGTGGTTGGATCGAAGACCTCATATAGGTGACAGGCATTCAAATGCGGTTTGGCTAAAATAGGAATGATTGACGCTCGATAGAAAAGATTTCCTCCGAAAGAAAAATAAAAGGAAATATGACTTTGAGATGTCTAAAACTTTAGTCTCTCCCGTGACCATGATTGCTGTAAAGCGTTCGAAACGTCGGGAACCAAAAATCAAAATAAATCCGCGAAAAAATCCGGGAAGATAGTTTTATTTAAAAATAAATAATATTGGTAGGTATTCCATGTAATTAATGTATATCTTAATTTAGTTAAGTCTAAAAAAAATGACATTTACTACTTACAATTAGTGTTTGAATTTTTATGGAAAAAAATCCGTAAAAAAATAAATAAAATAAAAGAGAATACCTAAATAAAAAACTTTATATCATATTGTATAGAACATATAGGATTAAATAAATAATATTACAAATAGTTACGAAGCGATTTTAAGTATCATTAAATCAATTATAATGTAATGTTTTACTATAATTTAACACAAGGAATCTGTTTCCTATTTTATAATTATTTTTTGTAAATAAATAAATAATCCATACTAATACATAAATGCGAAAGTAACTCTGTCTGTCTGTTATCTTTACACGCTTAATCCGCTGAAACGATTTAAATGACATATGGTTTGGAGATATTTTGAAACCCTGGGAAAGACATAGGATAGTTTTTATTCCAGAAATCGTTCCTTAAGTGGGTGTATATTAGTCTATTTCATACTAACATAACATACTAATAATATAGGATATATATTAAACATATGAATGTGCCAGTTACATATTATATAGTCCACAAATATAGCACAGAAAATTGTGATGCACTATAAATTCAACAGCTTTCAAACAAATGTGTTAGCTGTACAGCATCTTTGGTACTTTACCTAATTCAGCCACAATATTTATTTTTAATCTGCCAAATGGATCCAATTCTACAGATAAGCGAGTTTCATTCTATTTGCAATGCTTTTCCTTATTGCTATAGCAAATAAATATCAGAAGTGCTGGTCGGCGGACTTGGAATTTGCAGTTTTTCTTACAATGATTTTCTTCTCCATAATATATTCAGATCTTTGGACCTTCCCATTGCTGGGCACAGGCCTTTCCTCTATACGAGAGGAATCAGGCCATAGTCCACCACGCTGGCCAAGTACGGGTTGGCGGACTTCACATGTCTTTCGAAAACTTGCTAGGTTCTCTCAGATATGCAGGTTTCCTCACGAAGATTTCCTTAACCTTAAGACAAGTGGTAATCATGTTAGAAATGATTCTCACATGTAAATATCAGAGGTGCGAGGTTCGGGATTTGAACCTGCATTACTCAGTTTCCCAAGCGAGCGCGTTACCACCAGGCTACCTCTGCTTACTAACTACTGCCTTCTCCATATAAGACAAGTTGTAATCATGTTGAAAATTAGCTTTTCCAAGCGAGTGCGATACAATGGCGTAAATATACTCATATTATTTATAATTAAATTGAAGCCATAGATTAAATAGAACATGTAATATGGCTGTAAGCTTTATTGTTTGAAATCTAATATTCAAGAAATTTAAATAAAACTGAAAATATTTACTTTAAATTATTCTATAAATATATAGGAAAAGTACCAATTATGGAATACGTTCCTAATATGGAACACCATAATATTTCTAAAACTAAGCGCCACGAATATTTTAGACATATGTCATGTTATCCCTCGGGCTACCCGCGTTCGACGGCTAGAGGGAGTGTGGTGTTTGGCGTCACTAGGTGCGAGTAAGAGTGCGCGACACAGTTGACGAAACATCCATTGGATATTTACGTAAGTTTTACGTATATGTTATCTTATTATTCTTACATGAATATTTCGATATAAGTTGGTAAGTATCTAATCAATATATTTAGTTCTTAAATGGTAATGTTATTTTATGAATATTTAATAATAAAAAATAGTTATATTTATTTTCCTCCCTCCATCATATTGTTCGTAATATGGAATATCTTTGAGTTCCTAATATGGAATACTATTTCATGTTAGGATCTCAACGTAACCTCAGCGTAAGTCAGTTTTTAATGTCGTGACTTATTACTATTTCTCTCTTTTACAGATATATTTGTGATCAACATGGATTCCACTGTAAGAAAATGAAAAGCCTGGAACAAAACCAACATGAAAAATGCTATTGAAGTCGTTAGAACCCAAAATTGGGTTATAAGAGAGCTGCACAAGTCTTTAATGTACCTCTGAGAACTCTCTTTCGGTTTTGCCATACCCACGAACCAAATATACCCTGCCGCCTTGGTCGTAAAATTAGAAAGCTTTTCGTCAAACAGCACAAGCAACAAAAACAAAGTGTCCCGAGCCACAGCCACCAACGGGAGACTGTCAGAAAAACAAGCGAAAGAAGAAACCAGTGTTGAATCATCTTCTGATAGAGATACCATATCTTCATATAATGATTATAGAGACGATAAACCCTCAGTTATTCATCTGAACAATCCAAATGCTGACGCTGAGTGCATGTATTGCTTTGCTTTTTAGGTAAAGACAAAAAGGGAGAAGAGTGGATTCAGTGCATTGCCTGTAGACAGTGGTGTCACGTTGCGTGTTCCGGAGCAGAAAATGCAGATTTTATTTGTGATTTTTGCTTGCAGGGTTGATTTTATTATTTTGTTTCGACTAACGAGACGTGATCCTATTATGGAATACTCTATTCCATAATAGGATCCATTTTTGAGAAGCATTTTTTTTGTTGATTTATTTTAGTTAATAATATTGCGGAAAGTGTTTATTATTTGTTGATTTAATTATTACTTTTCAAGAGTAGTTACGACTGCATTTAATTTTAACCCATTAGACTGATTAAAACAAAACTTTAGTACAGATGTTTTCCAGAATTTGTTTATGTATTCCATATTCGGTCCTTTTCCTATAATAATAACTGATAATAATAATAATAATAATAAATAGAAAACTTACGTTCATATTTTCTCAGTAAAGCCAATAACAGCAAACTACACAAAGCTATTACCACACTGACCACAGCTGGTCCCCCCCTCCAGTTCAATGACAGAGACTATGAACCTGAAACAAAGATAATAACAGAGCAAAAAAAAGTAGAAGATTGGAAGAAAAAAGCACTACACGGTAAATACCCCCACCAACTCGAACAGACTCACATAGACAAGGAAGCTTCAAATGCATGGCTTACAAAAGGTAACATATTTGCCGAAACAGAAGGTTTCTTTATAGCTATCCAAGACCAAATTATTAAAACCAGAAACTACTCTAAGTACATAATTAAAGAATCAATAGAGACAGATTTATGTAGGTTATGCCATCAAAACAAGGAAACAATATATCACATAACAGGAGGCTGCAAGATATTAGCTACAAAAGAATATATCAAAAGACATGACAACGTTGCGAAACAGATACATCAAAGCTTAGCATTGAATTATAAACTAATTAGTACATACACGCCTTACTACAAATATATACCCACCAATGTCCTTGAAAATGAAACAGTTAAACTATATTGGAATGTAGATATAATAACAGACAAAACAATAGCGTACAACAGACCTGATATCACACTTACATTAAAATCCTCAAAGACCACTTACCTCATCGACATATCCATACCTAACACCGAAAATCTGAAAACCAAGCATCAAGAAAAGATCCAAAAATATATTCCACTCGCAGACGAAATTAAAGATATGTGGCACCAAAGCTCAGTAAAGATAGTACCTATAATTCTTTCATCCACAGGTGTAGTACCCAAAACTCTACATAAATCTATAGAATTGTTAGAATTACACAAATCAACATATATTAAGTTACAAAAGTCAATAGTTCTAGACACATGCTCGATAGTACGTCGATTCCTAAACCCCTCATCATTATCCCCATAGGGCCCCCGAAAGACTTGGCAGATGCCCGTCTTCGGAAGCCAAATACCAACGAAAGTTGAGACAATATACATATATATATATATATATATATATAATAATAATAATAATAATAATAATAGCTAAAATTAGATAAATAATATTCCATATAAAACTAATTAAAATTATAAAAATGTTTAAAGTTAAAAAATATTGTAGCGTACTTTGGTGCCATTTTTCAATTTTTTGAATTCATTTTGTTAATTGTAGGGTAGGCTGTCTGTAAAAATCCATCTAACACCTCAGTCTCTCCCGTGACCATGATTGCTGTAAAGCATTCGAAACGTCGGGAACCAAAAATCAAAATATATTCGCGATAAAATCCGAAAAGATAGTTTTATTTAAAATGTCAAATATTCGCATAAAACTAAGAAAGTATCAAGAGTAAGTCGCTAGTATTTTATATTTAACAAAAAATTTTTTTTGCAAACAGAACCGACAAAATAGCATTTCATAATGTTGTTGGCGCATAAAAATATCTTCATCTTATAGCATTCAGTTAACCTATGAGCTTAGTTATTAAATATGTACCACCTTAATTATAATAATATGTTGCATTAACACACAGCACCATCTAGTTCCATGGTATGCTACGAGGCTTGTGTTATGGATACAAGATAGTTGATACACTACACATATATAATTTTAAATACATACATATTATAAATATAAACACCCATGACTGGAATACAAACATTCGTACTTATCACACAAACGATGCCCCCAGCGGGATTCGATCCCGCGACCGCTGGCATAGCGAGTAGGGTCACTAAAAAACTGACCCAAACGTGTCATCATTATTTAATACATACCATCAAACAAAAGTGAATTCACTGTAAGAAATAATAAAAATGAGGTGATTGTCACAAAGAATCTTACACATACAAAGTATTACCTATATCAAAATTAGATACATACATTTAAATAAAAAAAAAATTTACAAGATTTTTTGGACGTAAAATTTATATTTTAAAATATTTTTTTGATTTAATTAATCATCCTTATAATAAAACATTTGTTAATATTGATAAAATATATTACTATTTTATTATTTTTGATCAAATTTAAGCAACACGTATTTATAATATTAAAAACGTATTGCTTATATTGTTGGACGATTATAAATGTTGTATATGTAATATAGTAAATTTCTAGAACATTTTAGTGATGGCGACCAATCTCACTAAGTCTAGATAACAGCTGTGCAAAAGATATCTATTAAGACCCAAATACTAACTATCAGTAGGCACAGTCTACGCTGGGCCTAAAAGCATGAAATTTTATCAAGTTGTTTATACAGGTTGGAACAAATGAACGATACATGGAAGAAAATATCTTAAATATAGAAATATAAAACATTCCTTTATTTTTTAAATATTAACAACTCTAAAAAAACTATAGTAGCTCACTGGTACCGTGGTCACTTGGAAAACCGAGTGTAGCGGGTTCAAATCCCAGGTCTCGCACCTCTGATATTTTCATATGCGAATCATTTCCAACATGATTACCACTTCTCTTACGGTAAAGGAGAACATCATGAGGAAACCTGCATATATGAGAGAACCTAGTTGTCGAAAGTCCTGTGCAGTCTGCCAACCCGCACTTGGCCAGCGTAGTGGACCATGCCCAGACCCTGAAGGGAGGTCTGTGCTCAGCAGTGGGACGTTAAAAAAAGAGGCGGAATACAACAACTCCAATCAAATAATCAAATATTGAAGGTAAAGAAAACAACTAAAAATCCAAAACCATTAAGCTTTTTCTCAAACACTTAAATGCAGTTTTTCTTATTTATAATAATAAAAGACCTTTTCCTTTGAGTATTTGATATCTTCAATGTTTAAGGTGCTTTTCTTCCATGTTCCACCCTGTGTAATAAGTAGGCGAGTGCTAAGTAGGTATTATGAAATATAACATAAGGGTATGAAAGTTCTCTTATTTTTAAAGGTAATGTAACCAAAATTGAAAGTGAAATTTTTGATTAAAAATGACAACTACTCTTATTGAAACTTTTAAACATTACATCTTCTGGATGATGTGAAACTTAAGAGCTGAGTATATGTATGTAATAAGTATGAAATTGTAAGTAGGATAAAACACTTACCAATTTTTTGATAAACAGGGATAGATTTAAAGATCAGACTTAGCCTGATTCCAGGATGTAATCTATATACTTTCCAAATTTTATCGAAATCGGTTCAGCGATTTAAGCATGAAAAGCTAGCAGACAGAATTACTTTTTCATTTTATTATTAGTATGGATTTTCAATCTTCAAGGACACTATTTAATTGTTAATTACGAACGAAGTAAAGTCATATCACAAGTAAATAAGGGTAAATGCAAAAATAAGATAAAATATAATATATTACTATCCTAGAAAGCAATCGATCATAACTTTTTACCCTCCCCGGCAAAACATCGAGTTAGAAGTTGGAATTACAAATGGTGACCATTTGTCATGCCATCGACACTGTACCAACGATATCTAAAACTTATTTTTCTTCTTTGACTAAAAAAGCATTGCAATGCTTTTTGTTTTATAAGTTTAAATTTACTGAAATACGTCGATTTTAAGTTACTTAAATTAGTATTTTTATCGATTTATTATTTTGCTGAATTTATAATAATTATTAATTATAATTATAATAATTATATTTATAATAATTATTTAGTTAAATGAGTTTGGATATTTAGTAGGAAAGCAGTACAGGGTATTGTTAGACGTCTAGGCACGCGAGACTTAAGCAAGGATAAGTCTTTAGGGTCCTATAAAAAGTGAGAATTAGAATAAAACGTTTACTTTATTTTACTAATAAATGTGAAATTTTAGATGTTTGGATGTATGTTTGTTACTCAATCACGTCAGAATGGCTGAACGGATCTGGGTGAAATTTGGCACAGTGATAGATTGTAGTCTGAAATAGCACATAGTGTTAACGACACTATTTATTATTTATTATTATACTCATTTTTGTAATATTGATTCTAATAAATTTGAATGTAGCAATGATTATAAATTATACATTTTGACATTAATAAAATATGAGGGTATAATAAAAAAAAAATAGGTGGTGGGTTGTTGATAAAAAGTGAGAGAGGACGCCGGTTGTGTGTAAGGGAGTTTAAAAATGTATATTGTAATTATAGGCTGAATTTCACATCAATAAATGATTGTAAGGAACATACAGTATCTGTCTATTATTGGAGAACCATAATTTAATAGTCAGAAGTGGTAAGAACATTGAGAAAAATTAAGAGGTATGTACATTTGATAATTAATTAACATCTACTATTTTCAAACACATGTTTATAATAAAAATAAAAACGTTTACAAAAACTATATGATATTGTTGATTCTATATGTATATCTACTGCATATAAGATTTACACTTATATGAAACAAAAACTTAAAAAAATATATATTTATATTTAACTGATTGGTAATTTTCATTTACTCAATCAGATATGTTCAAAGTCGGTGTGCTAATAATATAATATATAAAATAATGAATTGCGTAGGCATTTCTATAGTGTATAGAAAATTGTGTGTATAATTACGTAAAATAATAATAATGATAATATTTTAATTTATGTATATGTATGATATGACGTGATAATTTATTTATTGTTACTATATCAATTAAAGAAAAGAGTATTGTTATTAGATTTTAAAAAACAACTTGACATTATGTTGTTAATAGCTTATCTATAATTTTAGTGAATGTACATAATTACAGCGAATATTCAGCGAATATAATAATAATTTTTATAATATTCCGTACCTACATATTATAAAATTTATTTTCAAGATGAAGTAACTCCATTTGTGATTTCGAATTATCATCAAGTTAATAATACAATTTTTTTTTCCTTATTCTCTTCCTTATTTAACATGTCTCTTTACTAACATATATATGTTCAAAATAGTCTCATAAAAAAAGCCACTTGAATAATAATAATAACTAGATTGCACATGAATATGTCGTCCTCATCGGCATATACTCCACCCCTTAATTATACAAAAACGAAATCTAGGAGCCCTATAAGAAATAAACATAATAATAAAGGCCGGCGCACGGTAGATAAAAACACATCTAAGAGAACCGCGAATAATTCAAAAAGACGCCGTAGTTGTTCTCGTCCTCGCTATTCAAGATCATTAAGTAGTGATGACCAAAGTTATGTTCCCAAACGTCGTCGTCGTCTGTCACCATCTCCGGTACGAGGTTATGAGCGATATCGATACAGGATAAGAGATGATTCAATTAGTTCTAGTAGTACGAGTTCACGGAATAGCTATCGCGGTAATAAGCATTCGAGTACTAGTCGATCATCAGATAGCGAAAGCTCTTGTGTACGTAATTCATCGCGGAAATATAAACGTAAATCCCATAATAGAAGAAAAGAGCACTATAGTAGACATAGAATTAATTCGAGAGCTACATCAGTTGAGGATTACGATTTCTTTAAGAAATTTAGCAAACTCATGGATTGTAAACGTAATACATTCGAAGGTGCTCACAATGTAATACCAGAGTTTGATCCAGACGCTAATTCCCAGACAGCTCTCGACTGGATACGTAAAGTTAATGAAACTGCTAATATATACGATTGGAATGAGAAACAAATAATTTATTATGCTATACCTAATTTTTGTGGATATGCTCGTAAATGGTATCAAGGAAGGAGCACGTTAAATTTATCATGGCGTCAGTGGCAGAGGAAAATCCTCAAAACTTTTCCTGATGACAGAAATTATGCAGATAGATTATATGAAATGTTGGAACGGAAAAGTAAAAGAGATGAATCTTTAGAAGAATATTATCATGATAAAGCAAGACTTGTTAAAATGTGTGGGGTTAGAGGTAGAAATGCAGTGGATTGTATCATAAATGGTATCTTCGATAATAATATAAGGTTAAATGCACAAGGATTGAGTTTTAAAAGACCATCGCAACTGTTAAAATATTTAAGACGTATATCTAAGAAGACTATCGGTCTTTCTCGGAAAATGATACCAGAATCTAAAAATAACACATTAAGCAATAAGGATAATAGTAGTGCACAAAGAACAATTAATATGAATGCAACAACAAGCTATGGATCCCGCAATCGTTTCAGGACAGTCCGGTGCTACAATTGCACTGATGTTGGTCACACGGCACAGAATTGTACGAAACCTATTAAGCGATGTGATAAATGTCGGCGCCTTGGACATGAGGCGCAAGACTGCCAACGGATAGGTAATAGTGGACCTCATCAGATTGGTGATAAAAATTCATCTGAGTCGAATGGGGATACAAAAAGGGTACTACAAATTACAAATGAGGACCAAAGAAACGGCAAGTATTACAAGTCGATTAAATTGAATGGAGCTACCAAAACAGCTTACATTGATTTTGGTAGTCAGTGCACATTAATCAAAGAGGAAGTAGCCTCTGAGAGTAATCTTGTTCTTAATAAAATCGATCTACCTGTTATCAAGGGATTTGCTTTTGGCAGTGTACTTCCATTAGGAAAAGTTACGATAGATATTGAAGTAGATGCTGTAAAAGCGAATGTAGATGCATATGTTGTCACGAATGATTTGTTGAAGACAGATGTACTCATTGGTCAGTCATTGACCGAATTGCCAAGCGTCACTGTATATAAAACCAGTTCTGATTTGATTTTGTATTGTGATAAATCTAACTTAGACCGTATAAATATATATAATTCATTAGATATTGGTTTTAAAGGATTTCAAAGCGTTAAAGTGCATACTGACGGTGAGTATACAGGTCTTTTGTTCATTCCTGGAAACGTATGCACAAAATTTGGTGAAGAATATTGTACATTACAAGGTGTATATCAATTCGAAAAAGGACTCGGAAATATTCTTATGATTAATTTTTCAAATAACATGCTTACTATCTATAAAAATAAAGTCATAGCTCGTGCCATAAAGTTACCTAATTCAGAATTAGTGCATATGAGAGATGTTAATAATGAGATGCAAGTTAATACTATCAATAATTCTACAATAAATTATACTGATAAATATTCCATCCCTAAAGATCACATAACTATGTAGATGTTAAATGTAGGTCCTAAAATATCTATCCAACAGAAACAACAATTATTAGAATTACTGAACAAGTACCGAAACTGTTTTGCCCTTAATATGCACGAACTTGGCTTGACAAATATTAGTGAAATGACGATACGTTTAAATGATGAGACTCCAGTTACATATAAGCCATATCGTCTACCATATAGCGAAAGAGCCATAGTGAGACAGATGATTGGTGAATTACTTGACAATAATATTATAAAAGAATCTCATTCCGCGTATGCAAGTCCTATAGTACTTGTTCGTAAGAAAAATAATGAGTACAGGTTATGTGTTGACTACAGAGCGCTTAATAAGAAGACAATTAAAGATAGTTATCCGATGCCCGTAATTGATGATCAGCTTGATCGTTTGAGTGGTAAGACTTACTTTACGAGCTTGGATTTAGCTTCGGGATATTATCAAATTCCAGTAAGTGAATCGTCTCAACACATTACAGCATTTGTAACGCCGGATGGCCATTATGAGTACACAAGAATGCCATTTGGACTTATTAATGCACCTGCTGTTTTTCAAAATATGATTAATAAGGCCTTAGGAAACAGACGTTTTGAACTTGCTATTCCATATTTAGATGATTTACTTTCAGCAGGTAAAGATTTTGACAATTCTTTTCAAATGTTAGAAGAAATATTAAATCTGTTAACTAACGCAGGATTAACTTTAAACCTTAAGAAATGCTATTTTTTTCCAATCAGAGATAGACTATCTTGGCTATGAGATCTCCGAATCAGGATTAAGACCTGGAAGTAAGAAAACTCAGGCTGTTTCGGAATTTCCTACACCAACAAATGTCCATCAAATAAGACAGTTTGTTGGCCTTGCAAGCTTCTTCAGGAGGTTCGTCTATAATTTCGCTGCAATTGTTAAGCCACTAACGAAATTGACTAAAGCAGATGTTCATTGGCAGTGGGGTCCTGAGCAAGAACAGGCTTTTCAAGATATCAAACGAAAACTCACTGATAGACCAGTACTAGCTTTATATAATAATTTATTTGAAACTGAAGTACATTGCGATGCAAGCAAAGTTGGTATTGGTGGAGTTTTGCTTCAAAAAGCAAATAGTGATACACCTTTACGACCGGTAGCTTATTTCAGTCGGCAAACCACCCGTGAAGAGGAGTTTTGGCATTCTCATGAATTAGAGACTATGGCTGTTGTCCAGTCTTTGAAGAAATTCAGAGTATATTTGATCGGATTGCAATTTAAAGTTGTTACAGACTGTAACGCATTGCGAACAACTTTAACTAAGCGGGATTTGATACCAAAGGTAGCGAGATGGTGGCTCATGCTGCAAGAATATAGTTTTACGATAGAGTATAGACCCGGGCACAACATGCAACACGTTGATGCTCTGAGCCGAAATCCTGTCTTACCGCCGAATGATCTGGAAGAATTAGATATTTTGAATATTTCTACTAGCAATTGGCTACATACTGTCCAAATGTCAGATACACGGTTAAAACATATTAAAGCAATATTAAATAAGACCGATGAAGATATAAAAGATATTAAAAATAATTATGTCTTACGTGATGATAAATTATATAGGCGAGTTGGTAATAAATTAAAATGGGTAGTACCTCATGGTGCTCGTTGGCGTATATGCCAAATGAATCACGATGAGGCAGGGCATTTTTCAGTAGAGAAAACTTTAGAAAAAATTCAGTCTGATTACTGGTTCCCGAAGATGAAACGTTTTATAAAGAAATACGTTACTGCCTGTATAAATTGCGCATACAATAAAGAAATTAGTGGTAAAAAGACGGGATATCTTCATCCGATACCTAAAATTAACTCAATATTCCATACAATTCATATGGATCACCTTGGTCCGTTTGTTAAGAGCAAACGTGGCAATACATATATTTTAGGCATAATTGATGGCTTCAGCAAATTCATACTTATTAGAGCTGTTAAAAATACAAAGTCTAAAACCACAATTAAAGTTTTAAATGAAATATTTGCCACTTTTGGTTATCCTAAAATTATTATCTCTGATCAGGGTACATCATTCACATCGAACGAATTTAAAAATTTTGTAACTTTACTTGGTATTAAACATGTTTGTAATGCCGTTGCTACTCCACGTGCGAATGGTCAAATAGAGCGATACAATAGAACTATTTTGAGCGCTCTCTCAGCAATGAACCACGGACTGGATGAGAAGGATTGGGATTCGAATATATCTAAACTCCAATGGAGCTTAAACAATACTTTAAATAAAAGTACTGATAAATCTCCATCTGAAATTGTTTTTGGACATAGAACTAGTGGACAATCTGAAAATATTTTAAAAGGAGCTATTTTAGATATAACAGATGACAACGTAACGAAAAATGAAAGAATAGAAATGAGACAGACAGTTCAGGATACAATAGCTGAGAAGCAGAAAAGAATGAAAGAATCTTATGACAAAACAAGGGCTCCAACAAGGATGTTTAAAGATGGTGATTTAGTTATGATACCTAACCACAATCCTGACAAAGGAAAAAGTAAGAAATTGGCACCAAAATTTCGCGGACCATTTAAAATCACTGCTGTTTTAGATAAAGATAGATATGAAGTCTCTAGTATTGAAGGGCATAGTCGTCGAAAATATAAAAATATTTATCCTGCTGACCAGATAAAATCATGGGTTAGCTTTCAATTGTCTCCACAGGGGAGTGAAAAAAGTAGTAGTAGCGGTGATGAAGGTGGTGATATATGTGATATGAATTAATCATTTTTATTAAATATATAAATAATGCATTATAAATGACATCCCTGTAATTTCCTATCCCCACCATTTCAGGTTAGAAAGGTACGGTCAGTTCCTACGGAGGGACTACCTATTTAAAGGAAAGATGCTTACGGAAGCATGTGACACAGTATTACAATAAGAGATGGAGAGCAGACCGTGACCCTCGGGTGGCAAACGGCAGCTTATCGGACAATCATTAAACAATCAGACCGTGTCCCGCGGGTGGCAAACGGTTATTTCACTATTAAGGCAGCCCGAAGAGGAGCATATTATTGTTATTTGGAAAAACTAAGTATATGAATTTGTTAATAGTTTAGCCCGTGTCCTTCGGTTGGCAAACGGTATTATATGATTGTGATATTACATAGATGCATAAAATTTTCTTTATAAAAATGAAAATGATGAAGTATATATATTTTTTTAAGTTGACTATTACAGTTATAATGTTCTAAGTTATCTATATGATTAATTGTATTGAAAGTAATTAGCTAAAAACTATGAAAAGTGTAATTTGTATTGTAATGGTTAAAATTGCTTAAAAATATGAAATGAACGATTGAGTATGAGGCCATACTCGGTATAGGACGGCCGAGCTGTGTTAGTGATGAGGACATCCCTTCTGCAGGACGGCCGTCTGTTAACGACACTATTTATTATTTATTATTATATTCATTTTTGTAATATTGATTCTAATAAATTTGAATGTAGCAATGATTATAAATTATACATTTTGACATTAATAAAATATGAGGGTATAATAAAAAAAAAATAGGTGGTGGGTTGTTGATAAAAAGTGAGAGAGGACGCCGGTTGTGTGTAAGGGAGTTTAAAAATGTATATTGTAATTATAGGCTGAATTTCACATCAATAAATGATTGTAAGGAACATACAGTATCTGTCTATTATTGGAGAACCATAATTTAATAATAGGTTATTTTTTATCCCGGAAAAATGTACGGTTCCCGTGAGATAGATTTGTTCTTATTTTGTGAATTTCGCTTGTGAATCAATAAAAAGATACAATATTAAACCAAAAACCTTTGACTTTATTTATATTTATTACACCTTTAGATTCTATCTATAACTTTCCATTATATATAGTTTTTTTTTTTATAAAATTTAAACATACAGATCATAAAATAAGTACCTCATCTAAGATCCTTAGTAAGGACCTTGTAATTAATTTCAAAGCCTAACATCCGTGATTCATGACCGATTTCACAAGCCTAACTTATGTAATATGTATAGGGAATATTCCCTATATTTTGTACTTTCAATTACAATGAGATTTATTTGGGAAGTGGGTGAAATAAATAACATAAAAGTAATTATAACGTTAATTATATTTAATGTTAACAACTTAATTATTTACATAATTTTGATGTTAGTCTAGTGGTTGGGATATAGCTGCAAATTCGGAATCCTGGGTTCGAGTCCGAGTCTTTCCGCTTGAGTTTTTTTATCAGGAAATTCTCATTCTCACCGCCCGAAAGTCGACGGTGTTACACGCTCGTGCCCATAGAGTAGATAATGCAAATGCAAATGATTATTTGCGAATGTTGAATTGTCTTCTTACTGGTTTGAGAGTATAAGGAATAGTGAGTACACTTGTGTATGAGCCTACTTTTGTGTATTTTTAAAGTATCTTTTACGCAAATGGCTAATCTCAATGAGATAGCCCGCTGTGGTCATCAAGAGGATATTATTATTTAATAAAGAATGACCTAAGAAAGAAAAGAATTAATCATATTATAAATACATATTTCAATGCTACTGTAAATATATTTCTTGAACTAGCATTTCCCGCGGCTCCACCCGCGTTCAGATGACCAAAAACCAAATTCTTAGGTTTTACATATTAATTATACTCTTACATTGCAGTTATTGTATTTTTTCTCAGAAATTAGATATTTTCCCGGATAACCAGCTATCACCATACCAAATTTTATCAAAATCCCTCCAGTAGTTTTTCTGTCATGCGGTAACAAGTGACAGATAGACAGGCAGACAGACAAAAACTCTAAAAACCATAGATTCGTTCTCTGTATCGATATGTTTATTTCAGTAAGATTTTCCAAAAAAATATCTAATGTACAGATTCAGCTTAGTTAAAATTTTATTATATGTAGGTATAGATTAAAGATGAAAATGCGACATCTGGAGTTTGAACTCGCTTCACTTTGTTTTCCAAGCGAGCACTTCACCACAGGTCTAACATTTGCACCGTTGGGCTACAAGCATTAAATTATATATTATATTTTTTCTTTATAATATACATGTATCTAAATTATCGTTTGAGTGTGAACCTGAAAGATGGTCTTGTTGCAGTGTATTTTTAAATAAAATATTATTTTAATCTATTCCTTTCCATATTCTCAGAAAGTTTTACTGCACTTCTTCTTCCACTTCAGTAATACGCTATAATTTTCAGTAAATCTTTCCCATTAACTGCAAAAATGCCATTTTTGTACGGTCTTTTGCGTTATACAATATCATTTAGCTTTCTGGACCATTTGCCTAACAAATAGCGTTTAATCTTGAGTTTCTTCCAGTTAAAATTTTTTATAAGTTTAATGTTATAGTGGCTAAGATGAAATGTTAGTTATGTAATTACTTGTAAGTTATAATATGGTAATGTATTGAAATTACAAAAGCACTTAATTATAATATATCATTGATGAATGAACAAAAGGGATTTTAAAATACACGCAATTGAATTTCCAATTGTGCACTTCTTTTTGAAGACACTTTTGAGACGCTAATTGTGTATATTAAGTTTTTGTATATCAATTTATATATACAAAACAAATGTACACTAATACATAACACATAAAAACATAAGTGCTATAAGTGTTACATGGTTTAAGTATTACGTGTTTAAAATATTTTCATCATAATCTATACTTATTATAATAAAATCTTATACTTCATAGTTATTATGTATTTACTTTATAAGTTTCATATCAACAAGGATTGTGTGATTTGAAATACGAAAAATGCTTAGAATTCTATTATAAAATATTAGTGACCTCAATGCTTTGGTGGATTTTGTTAACAATAGAATCCAATATAGTACAGAATGTATGGCAACTTGCAACGAAGCAGACTTCGATATTAAATTACGTGTTCGCCGAAATCTCCACAGTGGTGGTTGAACTCACACTATAGTTGGATCTCGTAACTTTTGCTCAAATTTTCAGATTTTTCCTACACTTTTTAAACTATACTTTATTTTATTATAAGTAATAAAAATTAATCAACCTGTTTTTACCCGGTTACAGCTAAGCCGATTGAGAGAGCAAGATAGCCCCGAGACTGCTGTGATTTTGACCGGTATGAATGTTTATCTGTTCCCTCGTAACTTCTAAACTACGTATCATACGCGTCTTGATTGTTCGCCAATTATAGATGTGACGTCTCTTTAGGACATAGTCATTAACTAAAAAAAGTAATGATGCCGTGTTGGGTATCAAGATTAAAGGAATTAATGAATAAATATACGGTAATTATCTAAACGTCACTATGAATATGTATTAAATGCATTAAGATATAAAACGGGTAAGTTGTTTATTTCTTCTTCTTCTTCTTCTCCCTGCCCATTTCCCAATTACTTGGGGTCGGCGCAGTACATCCTCTGTACTGCTGAAAGGAGTAAGTTGTTTATTTAATAGAGATTAATATTGAATAGTTTGTACATAAACATTTCAGATGAGAATATTTTCTTGTTTCATACTTTTTAGAGCTTTTTCAGTAGTCGGTTTATTGTGCTTAGAGTTCCATAACAAAAAGGTAAAAATGGAATCTTATAATTTCACAATACATGACCTTATGTTACATCCACTTTATTTGGTCTCTATTAATATTTTTTATTGAAAATTTAGAAGTTACGTTCTCATTTATACTGCTAGGTTATGTTTAAGTTAAATATCTATACTTATAATATTATAAAGAGGTAAAGTTTGTGAGTTTATAAGATTGTGAGTTTGTGACGTTGTAGAGGGTAATCTCTGGATCTACCGAACCGATTTAATAATACATTTAACTAAGCATGGCAAGACCAAGGCAATTGGTATTTTCTTATATCTGTCTAATGAAAACAAATCACACTGTCATTATGGATTGATTAGAGAGCTTAGGTTTGCTATTAAAATTAACATAAACTAATTGGACTTGACCTTGCAATTATACGCACAATGCACATGTAATGCACATAACTAGCAAATCAGCCTCGATTTCTTCAAGCTAATTTATTAATAATATCCTCCTAAACCAAAGAAAAGCACGGGAGATATTTTAGTGCACAGATATGTAAAAATGCAAGTGTAGAGTGCACTCGCCTTTTTAACCGACTTCCAAAAAGGAGGAGGTTCTATGTTCGTCTGTATGTTTTTTTAATGTATGTTTACCGATTTCTCGGAGACGGCTTCAGTGACTTCGAAAATATCCGATTACGTATCTATACTAAATGAAAACCCTCGTTTAGTATTGTTTTACTTTTTAATGCCTGGAAGACTTTTTTTTTAAGTTTTTACATCTATTCTTTTTACTATGAAAAACGGGGCTATTCGATATACATAGTTACGATTATACATTTAACTCATCTTAGACAGCTTGAATCCATACTATAATATTATAAATGTGAAAGTATGTTCGTTTGTTTGTCCTTCTTTCATGTCAAAACGAGTAACGGATTGGCGTGATTTTGTGTGGAGATAGTTGGAGCGCTGGAGAGTTACATAAGCTACTTTTTAATGCGGGAGATTATCTCATTCCCACGGGAAAACTTCTTCCAACACAATCCACAAAAACTCATTTTATCCATATAAAATATATTATAGTCTATATATTCCATACTAACCGAGCGAAGTGAGAGTGAGTCGCTAGTAAGATCATAAAATATTACACATAGACGACACGTTTGGCTCAGTTTGTAGTGACTGTGAGAGTGAGTGGTGTTTATATGTATAATATCTATATATTTAAAGTTATTTATATGTATTATATCAACTATCTGTTAACCATAAAGCAAACCTCGTAGCTTACCATGTCATTACATAGATGGAGCTGTGTGTTAATGTCCAAAATATTATTTATTTATTTATAAAAATTTATTATGCGTAGAAATATTTAACCTTATAACCTTTTATATAGCCTGACGACATATTTGGCTCAGTTTGTAGTGACCTTACTTGCTGTGCCAGCGAGTCCCGCTGGAGGCATTCATTTGTGTGATGAGCACGAATGTTTGTACTCTAGTCATGGGTGTTTATATTTATAATGTGTGTGTATTTAAAGTTATATTTGTGTAGTGTATCAACAATCTCGTATCTATAACACAAGTCTCGTGGCTTACCATGGAACTAGATGGTGCTGTGTGATAATGTCCAAAAAAAAAGTTTGTTAAAAAAAGTTTTATATAGCCTATAATCTTCTTCAAATAGAATCGCTAGTTCCAGATATACTATTATTATATATATTCCAGTACTTCACGTCGCGTCAGCGTCTTATTCTTTATAAGGCGCAAATTCGGCCCCACATGGAGTACTGTTCTCATCTTTGGGCGGGAGCTCCCCAGTACCAGCTACTTCCATTTGACCGCATTCAACGTAGGGCGATTCGAGTTATCGACGATCAAGCTCTCTCCGATCGGCTTGATCCTTTAGCTCTGCGTAGAGATGTTGGATCACTCTGCATCTTCTACCGCATCTATCACGGGGAGTGTTCCGAGGAATTGTTCGGACTGATCCCGGCTGCTGGATTTCACCATCGGACATCGCGCCAAAATTGTAAATTCCATCCACACCACCTCGATGTCCAGCGTTCCACAACAGTGCGATTTTTAAGGCACTTTCTGCCACGCACAACCACTCTGTGGAACCAGCTATCGCCGGCGGTCTTTCCGAACCGCTACGACCTGGCCACCTTCAAGAAGAGAGCGTATTCCTTTCTTAAAGGCCGGCAACGCATCTGCAAGCCCTGCGGTGTTGCAGATGTCCATGGGCGGCGGTGATCACTTTCCATCAGGTGAGCCTCCTGCCCGTTTGCCCCCTTAGTCCCATAAAAAAAAGATATAAGCAAGTTCGAACAAACTAACTTTATAATATTTGTATTGATGAATATGTCATAACTTAGAAAGACAAACTAACAAAGGAAAGTAGATCAATAGACTCACCTATTATCGAGAAGAGACAAAACTTACTCAAGCTAGTTTCACCCAAAACTAAGGTATCTAAAATATAATAATATCACATCAATATTTTATTTAATGGAAGTATATAGCTATTCCTATATAAAGTTTTAGACCAAGTTAGTTAGGCTGCTGTAAAGTAGAACATGGTAATTGCGAGTTTTTAATTTATTGATATGTTGTTCTTCTAAGAGTTGATTTTGAAAAATTATAAAATGCTAATTTTAACTTTCTTAGATTTACGCGAATATTTGACATTCCAATTAAAACTGTCTTTTCGGATTTATTTTTATTTGTGGTTGCCGACGTTTTAGTTTTAGTGATTTAATTTCGAAAAATTCTTATTTAATGCTTCCCCATAATATTCAATTTTCTAGCTTTTTAGTTTTTTTCTAGGTTTGGGCTGTGTTTTAATCTGTCATTGAGTCAGGATAATTTCTTTTATATATAAAATACCTAATATACAAGTTTTTTTTCGATATTGTCACATACCAAGTGCTAATACTGTGGTCACCTTTTCGAGGGTAATTAAAGCCAACGTGTTTCGCTGAGATAAAATAACGTAAATCAGTGTAGAATTATACAGCGTTTTGTTCTGCTTAAAGAGGTGCGGATTTTAATTCTTGATTGTATTTATTAAATATGTTTTAATTAATTGTAGATTTTCGACTTGTATTCAGCCTTTTTTTAACGTCCCACTACTGGGCACAGGCCTCCTTTGAGTACGAGTTATGAATGAATTTGAGTACAGTAGGTACCTGAGTGAAGCAAGAGTAAGTCACTAGTTGATAAATAAACACAATATAGGGTAGCTATATATAACATCTATACATATAATAAAATTCTAACTGAGTCAAATCTGTACATTAAATATTTTTTTGAAAATCTTGTTGAAATAGACATTATTATCCATTCAGAGGCCGAATCTGTAGTTTTAAGATTTTTTGTTTGTCTGTCTGTTTCCGCATCACGGAACAACCACTGGAGGGATTTTGATGAAATTTGGTATGATGGTAGCTGGTTATCCGGGTCAACATATAGGATACTTTTTACTGGAGGAAAATATCTCATATCTGAGAAATTTATATAAACGTTAAAACGTGAGTAGGGACGAACACGAGGGCGAGTCGTTAGTTTTCAAATAAAAGACAAGACACATAAATTACATTCATAATTATGTATCTATAGATACATAATTTATCTCCTCTGAGAATAATTAAGCGCCAGCTGGTGTAGTACCTATATAAAATATTATAAATCAACAGGGAATATTCAAACGTTCGTTCTGTTCAAATAGTAGCAGTAATTTTTGGTTAGTACAATTTTAGTTTTACTAACATTAATTTTACATTTGTTTAAAATTTTAACATATTTTGATAATTGGGATGTAGTTATGGGAAACTTTTATTCTTATTAAATTTGTTTTTGTTATGCTATATTGATATATTTGTAAAATTTTTAAGTAGGCCAATTTTGTCCTGACAATGACTGAAAATTTCGATTATATGTTTTTTTATATTAATATTAAGAAAAAGCCAAAAAATAATAATCGGGGTCGTAAATTAAAAAAAAATCTACTCAAAATCCGACCGAAAAGATATTTTTGTTTACAAATTGTATCTTTAGATATTGGGCGACTGAAATTAAATATTATTATTTATTCTTTGAATGAATTTGAAATAAGAAGAAGTCTCAATTTGTGATATATGACAATCAAAATATCCAAGCTAAATAATAACAAAAAATCATAATTACAAAACTGTCAATCTGTTTGCTTGTAACATTTTTATATCTAAACCACAAAACCAATTTTTATATATTTTGGCACAGAAATAGATTGGCTGTTTGAAAAAAAGATAGATTAAAAAAATTTAAAAGAGGTGAATGTATGGAAAACCCATCATTTGACAAGTTCAAGCAATGGAGAATGAAATAGTATGCACTTTCGAAAAAAAAATAAAAAAAAATGTACAACTTGAGTCCTGGTACAATGATATGACACGCTTAGATCTCGTTACGTTCAATTACTTTCTAAGTAGACGTGCTTCACTGTTCAAGATGTTTGCGTAACCGACATCAATAATATTTAATAATAAACTTTTGTCTTTACAGAATGATTAAATTGCTTATCGAAAACAAATACTAAGAAATTTAATATTACAAATTAAATACAACTTTGCTTATAATAGTAGTGGTATTTGTTGATTACAAAATGAAGAATAATAAATGTTTCTTGAAAATCAAATATGAAAATATTTTGTTAAAATATAAATAAACCTTCTATAGTATTTGCTGGCTTTAGTTGTTTTTGACTAATATTGTGTAATATTTTCTGCGCAAATTATAAAAAGTGAGCGACCCAGCTTTGCTTGACGTTTTTATTGTAAAATCGTGTTTTGTTCTGAAAATTTGCGTTTTTTTTTCCAGAAAATATACCCCAGCGGACTCGAACCCGCGACCGCTGGTACAATCAGTAGGGTCACTACAAACTGAGCCAAACGTGTCATGAAAAATAATATAGTAAAACAAAATTATTCTTAGGAATTGTATTCAACCTTTTAAACGTACCACCGCTGGGCGTGGGCTTCCTTTCAATACGAGGGGGATCAGGCCATAGTCCACTAAGCTGGCCAAGGGCGGGCGGACTTTACATGTCTTTCGAAAACTTGCTAGACATACCGGTTTCCTCACGATATTTTCTTTCACTGCATTGGCAAGTGGTAATCATGTTGAAAGATTTACTTAGAAATTATACATCTTTAATTATTTATTAATAATATCTGCTTTCTCATTCCAGCTCATTAAGTAGTTCACATGGGATAACTGAATAATTACATATTACAAGAGCTTTTTGACCGATTTCAAAGGCTTCTTCGGTTTACGCTTGAGGAGGTACTCAATTCGAGTGTACGTTTTCTCGTTTAGGTACTTTACATGATATTTTGGAAAATTGTGGAACGATCTTAATATACTTTTAATGAATAGGCCTAAGAGATCTCATATACATTTTAAGAAAAACCAGTCTAATTACAAAACAATTAATTAATTAAATCAGTTTTTTGAAGTATCAAATAAGTACGATTTGACTTAAAAGTGAAAATTTAGAGCATTGTGTCAGAGAATCATATTTTATCATTTCAGTATATTTTTTTAGATTTCTTAGTTTTCTATTCTTCTAATGTATATTTTATAGTATTTCTATTCTATGTCTTTCCCAGGGTCTCAAACTATCTTCTTACCAAATTTCATCTAAATCTGTTCAACAGTTTCGGAGCCTATTCGGTACAAACAAACAAAAATCAAATATTTCCTCTTTATAATATTAGTATTTAATAAAATGAGAGAAAATTTAATAAAATGTTCATTACACTAATTCTATTATTAATTAAATATTCATTTGAAAATACTCGAACACTAAAAACATTTTTGAACATCTTAACTTGAATATTTAAAACTAATTAAATTGTTTTCATAGATTGTGCAAACAAAGTTGATTAACTTATAAAACTACCCTTTATACTTTCTTAGACTTACGCGAATATTTAACATCCATACTTAATTACTTAATTTACTTCGTACCTATATTAACACTAGCGACTCACCCTCGCTTCGCTCGGGTTCGTCCCTAGCTTGCTTCCCCATACAAACTTTCATCCCCACTTTCACCCCATAAGGGATAATTTCCGGGATGAAAAGTATTCTATGTCCTTCCCAGGGTCTCAAACTATCTTCATACCAAATTTCATCTAAATCGGTTTAGTAGATCTAGAGATTACTCCCTACAACGTCACAAACTCAAACTTTACCTCTTTATAATATTAGTATAGACTAGCGACTTACTCTCAGGGGTTAACCTCAGGGGTCTTTTGGTCTTTTTGGTCTTGAAAATCCATATTTATTAGTATATATGTATGGAATGTAATGTAGCTTCCTATAAGTGAAAGAATTTTCAGAATTATCTCCCTATATACAAACTAACATACTATACGTCTTTATAGTATTAATGTAAGATTTATTTTTCTTGAAATCTATTTGACACATAAAGCTAAAAGAAAAGATACTAAAAGATAGAGCAAAAAATATTTAGAATCGTACATATACATAAACATAATATGTATATACAATGTTCATATCTTCTCCCTTTGAAGTCACTCAATGAAATAAATATCCACGCGTCGTCACACACAAAATTGTAAACAACTACATAGTTTCTACCCGCAGCTTCACTCCCACGATAAACCGGGATCCAGGATAGCCTATATCCGATACCAGGATATAATCTATGTCCTTGTGAAATTTCATCAAAATCTGTTCAGCGGTTTACGCGTAAAAAGGTAACAGACAGAGTTACTTTCACATTTATAATATCAACAAACCTATGCCACGGGAATCGTAGATTTTTCCGGGATAAAAAGTAGCCTATGTGTTATTCCAGACTATAATCTATCTCTGTGCTAAATTTCCGTTCTGCCGTGAAAGAGTAACAAACATCCATACTTACAAACTTTCACATTTATAATATTAATACGGATACGGATATGGTACGTACATTGTTGTTGATCGAATACGTTTTTGGCTTCATTTCTCTTGCTGGTTTACAAGCAACTAATTCTTACGACATTGCTTGTTTTTATGTCAGACGTAAGTTATGAGTCAAAGCTGTCTAGCACCTAAACACTAACTCGGCCAAAATTGCTTCTCTCACGTACATGCTAATGTAGTTAGGTCTGGTATAATTTGTTAGCTTCTATCGTCGGCCCCTAATTTAACAAGTATATGTAGATTGCTCTTAGTTATAAGATTAATCATCATCTTCATACTTAACATTTTTTTATGGTAGATAAGGCAGATTAGGGGTAAACAATTTTATTTTCATTACAATATAAAGAAAAGATAACTTTTGAACATTTCTACTGCGCTAGTTAAGCAGTTACTTATTTATAGCAGTTAGTTATTTGTTATGAAATTTTTACAAAAATACAAATTGGAGTTTCCCTATTGTTCTGAGGTACAGCTTTGCTTCAATAAAAGCTATGAAACCCTAAAAATCGGTTTAATCACTAATACATAATTTGTGTTAGACATTAGTGTATTAATATTATAATTATTTAGGTTTACCTGCACATATATAAGTTTAAAAATATTTTCTTTTTTATAGTAAAGGTTGTCTGTTATGTACTCTCCATACAGTTCCTCCACCAATATCCTTTACAGAAGATTTCTCTAAAAGCAAGATATATTCCTATGAAAAAATCACCAGTTGTAAGACCAGGAAAGAGATTTCAAAAGGGAGTTGGTACATATTTATGGGCGAGATATTTCTGTAGTTCTGACATCCACGCGAACAAAGTTGCGGGCACAGCTAGTGTATAAAAAATTGTTTGCTAGTAACCAGCAGTCACTTCTAACTTATACCAAATTCGTTTAAAGTTAACTTCTTCCTTTAAAGAAATATTGAAAGTAAATAGTATTTAATATTCATTGGTTGCTTCAAATAAACTACATATACATACATACATGTGTCATTAAATATTATGATTATTAGTATTTTTATTAAAGTTATGTGTATTTATTTATTTATTTTTCTTCATAAAGCAACAGAAAAGGAATATGTACATACAATGTACATATTACATTAAGTGCAACTCTTTTGTAAGGGACAGGTTATTGTACTAGAACTATATGTAAGACTTAGAACAAGAGTGTAATATAAAACATTTATTTATGTACCACAAGAAACTATTATTTTGTACAAAGGTATCTTACTAGGTAAGAGATCTCTACTTTCAGAAACCATTGAGTATGAGAAAAAAGATAATAAGGAATTATAGTCGTTGTATGAAGAATTCCAACATTCTCGGCAAAATCGGCGATTGAACGCTGACCCCAAATTTAGATTCGCACGCAAATTTGGCTTAACGGTATAAATCTAATTTGACGTTTGGGCGCTCGAGAGGCAGAGATGTGAGATTCATGATTTTAACCCAGTTTTTCAAGCAAGCACGTTACCATTATGTACCACTGCCTTATACTAGTATATTTAACTCTTTATCACTTTCAAGATGTAATACAATTTTTGAAGTTATACTTCTTTTGGCAATTTTGAAAAAAAATTATGCAAATAAAAATTTCACGATACGTGCGTACACCGATAGCTAAAAAGCGACATGATAAAGTTAGCTGAAAGCGACATGATGAAGTTAGCTGCATGCCTTTTACAATCAGAGAGTTGTGATATACAGGATGAAATCTTTAGCTATTTTTGTTCTGTTACGCCAAAGAAGTGTAACTTCTTACGTGCGTACATAAATAGACAATACACATACCTACACGTTTTTTTTTCATAATATTGCGTCGATATCCTGCTCTTTTTTGCGTTATTATAAAAATGATAACAAGCAAATACAAATCACCAAATGTTCATATTAATTATAAATATTACTTATATTACAAATAATAATTTTATAAGTACAATTGTGTGTTTGTTACTTAAAGATTGTCTAGTAGACATCATTAACTAATAATTTCAACGCAGCTTCTCTAAATCACTTTAGTGTAACCTTGAAAACCCAATTAATTCTCCATTAACTGTAAAATTAGATTTTAAGTTGCTTTGAAATCACTAAATTGCTTGTCAATTGAGTTGGCACATAAGTGACGTCACAGGTTGGTATTACCATACACAATATATAGGGAAATTGCATTTGCAATGGGATAGTTCATAAAAAGTATGTATATCAATCGATAAATAATAATAATAATAAATATATTGGGACATTAACACAAATCACCATCTAGTGCCATGGTAAGCTACGAGGCTTGTGTTATGGATACCAGATAGTTGATACACTACACATCTATAATTTTAAATACATACATATTATAAATATAAACACCCATGACTGGAGTACAAGCATTCGTGCTCATCACACAAATGAATGCCCCCAGCGGGATTCGAACCCACGATCGCAGGCACAGCAATTATTAGAGTTATGGTATCAGCTAGCCAATCGAGATGCTTATATCTTGAATTAAAATATTAGGTTGTTTTTTTTTAATAAAACTACCCCACGAATGGAGTCACGAGGAAAAATAGTCTTGTATAAAGAATTGATGTTTACCTACATTTATGCTTCAACTAATGTAAAACAACGATTTCGTTTCAACTTTTTTCTTAGATGCTACACGAAAAATCAGATAGAAGGTTTTTTTGCAAAAAGACGTCAAGGGATGTCTGTACAAACATGCGTAGTACAATAAACGAGATGTAACTTGTATAGAGCTCATAGACAAGACATACGAAGTGGTATAAATCATAGTAAATTATATCTTTTTTTTATTTGTATCATACATGGTACTTAATGAGGCAGTTTTTAAATGGGTACGTGGATTACAAAAGTATTTTTGGAGTTATAACTTCTTTTGGCGCATTAGGCAAAAATATAATGAAAGTGATTTTTTTTCTAATGCGACAGGTTTAGGCTACAGTATGAAGTTCGTTGTTAAATCTCGCTTTAGTAGGTATAGTGTGATGTCTATATTCTACACAAACACAATACTTATTACTCAACACAACTAAGAATTTAACATAAGACCATAAATTTTCTAAAACTCACATTCATTGGAAAATCATTTAAATACCCTAGCCGTTCACCACATTTGGGGCACATTGATTGTCAAGAAGTTAAGAATTCATTCTTACCTACAGTTAAGTTTCAATTTAATTAGTTGAGTAGATTATTCTTTTTTTATATTCAAAGTGGTTATTGTATCGATTAGTTTACAAAAATATAGGAATATTTTTACAATATCGATAGGTATCAATCTCATGAAGCTAATCGTTTCCGACCGTTCATCACCTTAAAAATACAAGACATACAATCCCATGCAAAAGTTCTCTTAAAACTGCCACCAATTGTGTTTAAGTAAATATTCTAGTGGAAATAAATATAGAACAATGTAAATTGAACCTTAAATGCAGTGCTTAAAGTTGTTTTCACAAAAAAATATTAAATGCTCAAATGTTCAAATGAGCGCTCATTTGGTGAAGACATTTTTTGTCGTTGATTGTTTATCTAGTACTTTTTTATTGATGTTCTAGAGCTTTAATTGATGCAGTACGTAGATGCCACATCTGTTTCGATTTGTAGTCTAAGATATAATGTGTTTGGGGAATAGAAACGTTTCGCGAAATAAATCCGACTGTAACTCGAGTGAGGAATAAGTTAGAGAGGTGGACAAAAATTATTTTAGTTTGTTTATGTGACAGCGGACGTGAGACGAATGTTGCTAACTCGATATTACTCGTATTAGATAAATTACTATTTAGTTTCTACAGATATTCAGTATTAATAATAAAAATGTTTGTGTACATATTAGTTTGTTGTGTCTTTATACAGCAATCGAGTTATACTATGATTTTTTTCATAGTTATTATATACCTCATGTAAAAAACATCATCAAGTCAATAATAACATGGAATAAAATTTGATTTCTTTTGCAATGAGAATGTCAGTTTCGATTATCTGTAAGTATATTATGTTAGTCTGTTAAGATGAATAGGCAATTTTGTTGAGGGTACGTAAATGATTACAGGTAATGTAGTATAAAACAGCTCAGAAGGGTTTTCCAGGAAGACAAATATTTGGCAATTAACAATTATATTTCTCGCTTTTTCTGTACGAGTATACTCATTTTACATTTATATTTTATATTCCTAACTCATACAATCCGAATCACCGACTGTCCACCTGACATATCAAAAATCTATTGTCAAAATCTACAAACTGGCACATAAAATAACTGAATGTTACAAGTAGGTTAATATTGCCATAATATTTACAAATATTTTTAAACTAGCGACTTGCCCTTTCTTCAATCGAGTCCTAAGGTGCCTAACAATTCGTCGCATCAGTGCTACGAACCAAATCAAAAAAGTTTTTAGTACAGAATTGAGTAGTTGTGTGTTACTCCAGTTCTAATAGTTTAGATACTTGCCACTTAATATTAATGTATCTCTCAGAGGAAATCATTTTCAAAACTTTAATTTCTATAAAATAACTTTTTAGCAAAGACTTCGTAAATATCACATTTATTTCTTCAGTAACGTCAGCTGTAGGTTGTATCTGTCATTCACAAGACTGTTAGACAAAAAGTCGTCCCAGTTCTTATTTGTTCGAATGACCAATTTACCTAAAGCGTTTTTAATACAGAATTAGGACTTTGTTAATTCTACCTATATAAAATGTATGTCTAAAATAAATATTTTACTTTAAAAATGTCAAAAGGTTGTATTTTATCTACATACATAATATTTACATGAATAAACTAATTAATATTAGTATATTTTATTATCTTTATAATTAAAGAGGAAAGATTTTTGAAGTTATACTTCTTTTGGCAAGTTTGGAAAAAAATATTAGAGTATAACTTTTACTATGCGCGCGCACACCGACAGCGAAAAAGCGACATGATAAAGTTACATACGGATAAAATCTTTAGCTATTTTTGTTCTGTTACGCCAAAGAAGTATAACTTCTTACGTGCGTATAGAAGTACGCACACACGTTTTTGCTTGTTTGTTTGTACCGAATAAGCTCCGAAACTACTAAACCGATTTAAATTAAATTTCTTAAGAAAATAGTTTGAGACCCTGGGAAAGACATAGGATAGTTTTAATCCCGGAAATGTCAAAATTAAACAGCTAAAAACTATAGATTCGGCCTCTGTAAAGATAATAATGTCTATTTCAATAAGATTTTCCAAAAAATATTTAATGTACAGATTCTACTCAGGTAGAATTCTATTATATATATATATATATATATATATATATATATATATATATATATATAATATATATATATATAACACCACTTCAAAACCAAAACCCAATATAGAAAGAAACATTTTTGATCAAAAGCTTCCAAAACTTTGTTCCCGATAAGAGCGGTTGATCAAAGCTTATCCGCCGCTTAGTTTGACCATAATTTAACTTTACTGGTTAATTAACAAAGTTGAAAGAGTGTGTACTGTAGAATTATATCTTTGTTCTCATTATTTTAGTAGCGACCTACCTCTTTGTAATTTGCTCTCACTGACGCAATCCAATATGAAAATTGCTTATAAAGTGTTCTATGTTAGATAATATTATATCTATACTAATTTTAAACTATATCAATTTTTGTTAAGTCATTTTAAAACAAGCTTTGTAATAAAAACTTAAAAAAATACGTCTTCCAGGCACTAAAATGTAAAAAATAACGAAACGGGGGTTTTCATTTAGAATATATAATCAGATATTTTCGAAATCGGTGCCAAATCTTAATATTACAAAAAGCTAAATTTACTCACCGTTTAAATTTTGAGAGAAGGTAAACTCTAGAGCTACTGAAAATAAGATTCTTTCATACAAATAGACAGCCACTTTTTGTTGTAAGTGAAGGGCCTTATACATCTATCCCTCGGGAACTGTACATTTTTCAAACATAAAAAGTATAAAGTAATCTATCTCTGTACCAAATTTCATTCAGATTCGTTTAGCCGTTCTAGCGTGATTGAGTAACAAACATCCATCCATCCAAACTTTCGCATTTATATAGTAGTAAGGATATACAATGCCCATAAATCATTGTGTCTCAAATCATGTTATTTTGTAACACAGGTGAGCATTAAGAACAGTTTTTGAAAATTCTGCTCTTAAAGGAGTGAAATATCCCATTTTTACCCAAGTTCAAATTTTTACAAAAGCTCGTAATTTTAATGTTCTAACTTATTTATTGTAGAAATTTATGTGATAGCTTTTTAACTTGAAAATTAATGGTTGGAGCTCTAACATACAACATAGTGTGTGTCTATTTTAATGCATAATAAAACAGTACCTGAGCCATCGAGCTTCGCTCGGAGCTTTTGGTCAATAGTACAATTTTCTTTAAAAAAGAACAAAAAACTTGAATAAATACAAAGAAAAACAAAAAAAAATTATACCTTTGTATCCCGACCGGGATTTGAACCCAGAATCTTATCCAATCTTGCGCCTTGGCCGCTTGACCACGATGCTTATGCCCAAGCGTGCGAAATTATCGAACATAATATTTTGCGTGGAATAATGCAAAAGAAAACCGCATGAAAATTCGAAAACACGCGTTTTCCCAGACATAAGACTAATCTAAATCGATTTGTCGCCCCTGAAACCAATTGTATACTAAATTTCATGAAAATCGTTGGAGCCGTTTCCGAGATTCAGATTATATAGATATATATAAATATATGTATACAAGAATTGCTCGTTTAAATATATTAGATTTGTCAATTGATTATACTGGTCACACTGGCGACGCGAATGCACAAATCATATTACCTTTGTAAGCCAGGTAGTTAAAAATGCCGAGATTTGTCAGGCCGAATAAATAATAAAAAAAACTATTAAAAATAGAAAGAAGAAATAAACAAGAGAGGGGATTGGTCGGCGGAGAGTTGACAGAAGTGGATGCCATCCGTGCCGTGGCGCCGTAGTAGTTATGCGCAAGCAATCCTGCGGCGTCCTATTAAGGCGGAGGGGAGGGAAAAGTCGGGTTTTAGTGGATAGTACCGGTTCTTCTAGCCGGTGAGCCCCAAATCACCACCTAGGGGATCAGGTATGCGTAAATGCATTTCCCTACAATAAAATAAGTTCATGCTATCCGTGATTTTAACTGGAGCAAAAGAAATAAGAAATTGTTGAGAATAAGTGTTTTCTAATAAATTGTAACTAAATCTAGTTAAAATATATAGTTTTGAAACATGATGCTAGCTTTTCCTGAAATATCCTACAATAGTAATTAAATACTTCTCTTTGGTTTTGATCACAGCGGCTTATCTTACTGAGGCTAGCCAAGTAACTCCAATAGGACGACAATTCAAGACGACTTGTAAGAGATCAGGCGCAGGACCTGCTTTATGAGCTCTTTGGGGCACAAAGGTGAAACTCCGCTAGCTTTTCAATTCTAGACTGTTACTTGTATTTTTTTAGTAGAAATCTATATCTATAAAATATAGTCGGGTTAGCATACCATTTATAACTCAATAACGACTGAACCGATTTTTATGATCTTTAATTTTTTGGATTTGTTTCCACTCCGAATAACAGAATAACTAATACAATATCAGAAAAAGTTACAAAAACAAAAAAAAATTACATGGCTACCACTGGCTAATAACTATTTTATATCTATTTATAACATACCAAGAGACGTATCCGAGCCAAGCGATGGCAAATTGCTAGTACATAATAAATACATTTGGCCCGACCCAGGATTTGAGGTTAGGACCTTCGGATTGTTAGCCGTATATGCTAGTCAACAGACCAAAGCAGTCATATACAACAAAGTAGTAGTAGATGTTACTAAGTAGTAGTAGTTAGTAAGTACATATTCTACTGGTGGAAGGAATGTAGAGTCACTACATGCCATCTGTTTATATCGCAAATTAACATGAAGATATATTGCTGTGTAGTATATACGAAATACGTTCGCTCTAGCAAATATTTACCAACTGTTGTATATGTTAGATGCTATTCCCCTCAGATTAATCCTTTACCTTGTTCAAATTCGTATCTTGAACTAGACGCAAATGTATTGCTCTATTTATCTATCAAAGTGGGACACTAATGACCATAGCAAGCTCATTAAACGCTAAACTTTTGGATACACTTCTAACTAACTGTACGTACTGTAGCAATGTGAACTCTATCAAAATATGTTCAGACAATTGTCGTATTTATTTCTATAACAATAGAATCGTGAATTACTTACTCTATCATAACATTATATGGCAAGTGTTGACGAGTATATGTATACAGTAAATGTTGTTCGATGTTAACAAATAGAGCGGACAAATGTAATACATAAGTATATGTGCATAAAGATGATAATGCTATTAATGTTTTATAAGTTAGTAGAGACATGGGTAAGTAAATAATATAAAGTTTGTGGATCTGGCCTAACGTTGTTACATAGAGCCTGATATTCAGTGTACGACGAGAGATGGGAACTCTTAATTTATTACAACTATTTCAATCATGTGACTTTGTGTGTTTTATTGATATTTGTCGTGTGGATATGCCAAATATTAAACAATTTTATAAAGATAGCAGGTTCTATTCCGAGTAAGGGGATTTTTATAAATAAATTTAATTTATTTATAATTGAAACGTAGCATAGAGACCCTAAATGTTGTTTGATGTTTTAAATAAAATTTAAATGTCATACAAGTGACATAAAAGTTATATCGTTCAAAGTATACTTTTCTCTCCTGTTTGTAAAACGTTTTTTTTTGTTTAGTAGCTTTTGACGAGCGACGATAGTCGATTTCTTTATTATTATTCGACAAGAAATAATAATATTTTTAAGTATATCTGTATATCTAGGTAATGTATTTTACTTCTTATGAAAACGAACTTACGACTTTCAGTCTATAAAGCTGCTACATGGCCACTGTGTCACACATTTGATAAACATTCCAGTTATTTCTAGAAAACCCAAAAGTGGCTATAAGTCAAATATTTATAAGGCCATTTCAGCGTTATCTGAATAAAACCTATCCTCTATGTTACTTCTAAAGTATCATAGTCTTATTTTATGGAACCACAAGGATCCTGTTAATGTCTGCAACAAATTTTCAACTTTATTTACCGAACAATAAAGTTCAATCTCCAATAATGATAAATTTTTCGCCTTTTTAACCAAGCATTTTGTATGTACGTAATAGCGCAATGCATTTCAATTCAATGCAACAAGTATATGGACTTATACTTGAATTTTATCAGCATATTTTATGTAAAGATGTGAAGAAAACGATATGAAGTTGTACCCATAATGCTATTTTATAGGCTGGCGGGTTTTGTGTTTTCCAACGCTTTTATAAATCGTAAGGAGCATTGAGTAGTGGGAAACGCTTCAAATGATGTAAATGCGAAAATTTATTTGGAGACTGACAAAAGATACTTTGTGTTGATTCTCAGTAAATGACTAATTTTAGTTTATTACGTTAACTAATATTATACAAATGACGTAATCTTTGTAGATTCTAGCAATGTTTAATAAAATTTGGCCTTAAATTTTAATATTATTGAAAATTCAAGAAAATATATATTTTAAATAGGTTGAAAAATAGAAAAGTGTACTGAACTGTTTTATCTTTGCTTATTTATATATAGATATCTATAATACGTGTCTGCAGTACAAATTGCTTAAACAGTCTAAATAATATAAACGAATAAAACTAGGGATGAAAGCTAGTCAGATATAAATACAACTTTGATGTAATCGCAAGAAGCTATACACATAACATTGTAGATTGTTATTATGAAAAATTAAACTTTGGTACACACGGTATAACTTGACCCAAAAAAAAGTTTTTATACTTCAAAGGGATGATTCGGTGCACGTCCACAACTTTTTGGGTAAACCCGTAGTATTACGTGACATAATTTTTATTTTTATATCTTCTATAAAGTATGTCTTATATGTTTCTTTGTCTTTGTAGAGTTTATGGTTTAGACTATCCTGTATATGTACCTCAACTGGAAATGAAATAAAGTGTAAAACTTTCACCAATTAGTCTTCTAATTTAAAGATACCATCCGCACATAGTGCAATGTTGCTGAGAAGAGCCGATGGAAACTCAAAATTTGCTCTTTTAAATGCTGGGTTACAGTATTTTGTTAAAAAATTATAGCTAATCCGTAAGTAAGTCTATTTATTTTAATTACACACTTTTCATCAAAAATCTCTTCAATAAAGTACAATATTTTAAGTAATATGTTTTACTATATTTTCTTACTTTATTGATTACTTTAGAATATTGCACAAGAAATATAAGAAACTTTTATATAAATTAAGAGGCAAAATAAATAAGAATTTTACAGTAAAACATAACAATCAATCTTTGAAGGATTGAACCTTTTTAATTATGCCTCAATAAATTTCATTTCTTTTTAAATTCAGTTACTTTCTCATTTAAATGTGCAAGTAAATAACTTAAGTTAAAATAGTGATTATTTACTCAACTCTGTTGGATGCACTTAAAATGTATAGGTCAAAACTTCCTTTGAAATTGGTTAGCCTATGAACATTTTAACGTTTTAATCAGGGATTCAAGCACACAACCATTCAAATCTGTTCTGTTTATATTTGCTACAAATTCAAACTTACAAATAAGGCTTTCTGTGAAAACTTTGCGCTTTGAAATATATATTGTAATGTATTTAATAATTAAAATATTGTAGTAACCTAAGTATTTTAATTAAATCTATTGACTAACTTTAAAAAGGAGGCATTCGTGTATGCGTTACAGTTAGAACTCTTTCATGGTCAAATTTGCTTCTGACTGACAAAAACAGTCAAAAGTGGTTTTGACATCAGACCTTGGTCAATAGCAGTACTGTCATATCGGTCAGGACTCTTAAAATTATGGCACTTGGCGTTGTGATTACTGTTTTAACCTAACCTAGAAAGAAAGGAATGGTTCTTCCGAGTAACCTTCCACCTACTTACCTCCTTAACTTTTTAAGAGTTTTTACAGATATGACAGTCGAAACTACTATAGACCAAGGCATGCGGTCAAATTTGACCAACTTCCTTAGTCATAAAAACTTAGAAAAACCGACTTTCAGGCTCTAAATTTTAAAAAATAAGTAAACGGGAGTTTTCATTTAGAATAGATACCTAATCAGATATTTTCGAAGTCGGTACCAGCCTATACATAGCAAATCTCATATATTTCAATACGTAAGATACATCACAATTGATGTATAATATTTTAACTTTTTAAAATATTATCGGTTGGCACCGACTTCAAAAATATCTGATTAGGTATTTATTCTAAACTAGCGAATTGACTTTTAAGTATTATTACGAATCTTTTGTATGGGAGTATAGAAAAGTGTTCTTTTTGACTTTTCCAGGCAATTTTTTAAATTTTTCTCTCCGTAAGAATCATCCTCGTACTTCAAGGAATATTCTAAAAAAAGAATTAGCGAAATCGGTTCAGCTGCTCTTGAGATTTGCGCCTACCGACACATTCAGCGATTCATTTTTATATTATAGATAGATGAAAACCCACGTCCAGTTATTTTTACGTTTTAGTGCCTGGAAGTCACTTTTTTTATTTTTGCATTTTTAGTGTAGACGTAATAAGCAGGTAGTTTGTAAGAAGAAAGATTTTTCCTAACATATTCGACAAAGCAATTTACTTATAAAACATAGTTGATTTTAATTTATTTATTTAAATTATATTATTATTATTTTAATTAATTAATTTATTGTTGACCGCTCAACCGATTTAGATAAAATTTAAATGGGACCACCTGGGAAGTATACCCTTCGAAACAAAAAAAATCCAAATCGGTTCAGGCGTCTTCGAGTAATCGGTGAACATAAATAAAAAAACAGATTCCGATGAATTGAGAACCTCCTCCTTTTTGGAAGTCGGTTAAAAATTAGTTTTTATTAAAAAAAATGTTTTGACTATGACCTATATAATATTTATTATGAATATTCTGAGATATATGCGATATTCTTGTTTTTATTCCTATCAATATTTTAAATGTGAAAGTGAACTCTGCTTGTTACCTTTTCATGCTAAAACAACTAAACAAATTTATATGAAATTGACAAGGATATAAATTGCATCCTGGGATCGAACTTAGGACACCCTTGAATCCCGTCCCGCTTATAACAAAAACTAGTTAATATAACAAAAAAGGCATTGGTAGCCTAGGTAGGTAGGTAGGTAACTAAGTAGCCGGGGTAAGAAGCGGTTCAAATCCCGGGTCTCGCACCTTTGATATTTTCATGTGCGAATCATTTCTAACATAATTACGTTAGTTGCCTTAAGGTGAAGGAAAATATCTTGAGGAAACCTGCATGTCTGAGAAAACCTAACAAGTTTTCGAAAGACATCTGAATTCCGCCAACCCGTACTTGGCCAGCGTGGTGGACTATGACCTGATCCCCCTCGTCAATGGCTCAATACAATAATAATATATACTTCAAGTTTTATATAAACAAATAAAAAATCAAATTTAGTGACTTAAGTGTGTTTTAAAATCATTCTATTATACATTTTTAGTTAAAGTTTTAAATTAAAGCTTTTACTCAAAACGTATTTTTTACAAACATTTTACAGAGCTACACTTTAACAGTTAGAAAATATGAATGTTGTTAAAAATTGAAATAAAGCCATTGTGTTATACTTATTTTATGTACTAGTAAATAAAAGCAAGCGAAAAACGGTAACTGGGAACAAAAACTTTTAGGCAAATCCCTAAACACACCGTTGCGCCCAAAGTCTTTTAGGAGTTAAAAATTCTATGACACTTTCATTCAAATAAAGCTTTAACTCCATTAAATTATAAACTTTAAGTTTTTTTTCTTTTTTATACCATCATTTCGATAACTTTTTTTAATATTTATGGTAATTCCAGCTTACATACATTTATAGTATCATGGGTTAAAGTAGTTTATAAAATATGTTTTTAATATACATATTTAACGTTTTTTTGACGACACGTTTGGTTCAGTTTGTATTGGCTCTACTTACTGTGTCAGCGCTCACAGAGTCGAATCCCGCTGGAGGCATTCTTTTATGTGATGAGCACAAATATTTGTAGCCCAGTCATGTGTGCTTATATTTATAATATGTATGTATTTAAAGTTATATATGTGTAGTGTATCAACTATCTGGTATCCATAACACAAGCCTTGTAGCTTGTTATTTATTTTAATTATTAGTTAAAATTAAGTGCTTTCATAAAAAGCTAATCATTTATTTGAAATAAACCTAAAAATATAGCTCAGAATCCATACTTTACTCGTTTTCATTTAGCCATCTTTGCTCGAGTCATATATATATGTTTTTTTTTTTTTTTTTTTTTTTTTTTTTTTTTTTTTTTTTTTTTTTTTTTTTTTTTTTTTTTTTTTTTGTCGCGTGACGTTCAACAGGCCACATCGTTTTAATAGACTCTAACGAATAAGTACATGAAAAAGTTATTTAAAGTGAATAAAGAACTACATACTTTGTGTGAAAGTGAAGTTTTAAGGTTAATCTAGCTAGTGAAATAAAAATAAGCCGCAGTGCTATCCAATATTACACAAAAACTAAAAAATAAAAGTGCAATAACAGCTGTTTATGTGAATAATAACTTTACTTGTCGGTAGACATAAATAAAATGTACACCGAAATACAACATAATCAATAGAACGGAAATTTCGCAGTCTTAATTAACGACTCGTTAGCCTAGCGTTGTAAGACGCACGGGTTACATTCGACGTTCCTTGGTTCAATCCTCGCATTACCAACAAAAAATATTTTTCTATTTTATCTTATAAGCGTTCTGGAGTTTGAATTAAATTAAATTTACAAACATGCCTATCACTTGTGAAGCTTGCAAAGAAAACATAAATGTAACGCAAAAGCGAATTAAATGCACGATCTGCTTTTCTACCTATCATTCGGAATGTGTAAAATATGGAGAGAACTCGGCTATCCGAGCTAGTTGGAAATGTCCTAATTGTGTAGTATCTCAATGCAAAAGCCACAACACTAACACGCCTCTTCTACCAGAGAAAAAACAACAGATTAAAAATCAACGAATTAATGATACCCATACGATTGCATCTCAGTCTACACAGGACATTACACCATCAAACACATTAAATTGCTCAAATCTCATTCGGTCACTCGAAGAAATGCTGGACAACAAATTAAAGATTGTAAAAGAAGAACTTATCGAACAACTAAAGGCAACTATTTTTCTGGAACTTAAAAATGAAATATTAGCACTTGCCAGTTATACTTCTCAGCTTCAAGAATCTTATAATAATATACAATTAGAAAATGACAATATAAAGAAAGACTTAGAGTTGCTTCAAAACCGCGTCAGTACAGCAGAAACTCAAGTTCTGGAACCTCGTTCCCAAATAGGAAAACAACAACAAATTGCTAGACTAAATAATCTAGAGGTGTTAGGAATACCACAGATTAGTAACGAATGTCCAACTGACTTAATAATCAAAATTGCCAAACATGCAGGCGTCAACCTCGAAGAAAAAGACATTGAATTTGCACACCGTGTCCAACCCTTCACAAAAGTGCAGGGAAGACCAAAACCAATAGTAACTAAATTAAAAGACCGCAAGCACAAAGATGCAATATTATCTGGTTTACGAAGACAGAAGGGTGTAAACACTTCGGATATTGGTTTAGGAGGAAACGACAAACGGATATATGTGAATGAACACCTAACACCGGAAAACAAGTTGCTATTTAAGAGAGCTAAAGTTATAGCTAATCAAAATGCTTTTAAATTCGTATGGGTTAGAAACTGCAATATTTTTTTAAGGAAAAACGAGGAGTCGCCAGTTATATACATCAATTGCGACAAAGATTTGAGCAAGATTACTTAGAACTTCACAGACAATTGATTCTCATTGTATTTTTTATAATACTTATTTTCTTCTTTTTTGTTAAATTAGATTTCTATAAAAGCTATTCACAAGGTGTACCACACAAAACCCCTTACTCCCTTTCACGCACACACAACTTCCTAAAATTCATTCAAAATCAATCACACATCAACCTGCCACTTACACACAAAACATCTTGCTCTCTCATTTTCTGCTCATGGGATTGCACAAAAATTTTGGCATCCTCTACCTCACATTACAATAATTGTTTATTATATTTTCTTACTCAAATACTCATTATAAATGGCGACTAAATCTATTGAAATGCTTTACCAAAATACTCGAGGATTACGAACCAAAACACAACAATTTAAACAAAACATACTAAATAATGAATTTGATTTAATATTAATTACAGAATCCTGGCTATGCCAGAGTATTTATAATGGTGAAATATGCGATGATAGATATGACATCTTTAGATGTGATCGACATAAAGGCACATCCCTGAAGGAAACGGGCGGAGGAGTTATGCTATGTGTATTGAAAAAATTTCAAGCACAACATAAACAGGATTGGATGTGTAATGGCGTAGAATCATTATGGATAACTTTACCCCTTAATAAAATGAAAAGCTACGAAAATGAAAATAAAAATATTCATATTGGTTTGTTTTACGCCCCACCAGACAAGATTTTGCCCAGTAGGTTGGAAGCAATAACTGCTTGCATTGCCCAGGTAATATTGATCCATCCTCACGATCATTTTTTTGTAGCAGGTGATTTCAATCTATGTAATACTAGGTGGACTGAAAATGGACCTATACATACAAGCTACAGTTCTGCTTCCTTATTAAATGCGGCCATGGACTTTTTAGATATGTGCAATTTAAATGGACTCACGCAATATAATAATATACTGAATTCAAACAATAAAATTCTCGACCTTATCTTTGCGAATACACATATTAATGTATCTCATTCCGAGACTCCCCTCGTGATGGAAGATGCACATCACCCATGTCTAGAAATAAGCTTAACAAATCTAAATATACGTACTTTTCGCCACAAACCCATTAGCAAACCAAACTTTTATAAAGGTGATTATGAAAAAATGAATGATCATTTGCTTAATATTAATTGGAACTTAGCCTTACAAGCGCGGACAATAGATGACGTCATGGATACTTTTTACACTATATTATATAATTTAATATCTGAATACATACCTAATAAAAATATTAACTCTTATAAATTTCCAGTGTGGTATACAAAAGCGTTAATTCATATAATCGGGGATAAAAAAGAACCCATAAACGTTGGAAAACCTATAATAACCCTCGAGATTACGATGAATTTGCTTTGCTTCGAACAAGACAGAAATCTAAGCAAATAGAATGTTTTGACAAATATACTTTGCAAATGCAAGAATATATCAAGAAAGAACCTAAACTTGTTTTTGCATATTTAAACTCATTAAAATACAACAAAAGTAGCTATCCTAATACTCTTACCTACGAGGATAATATTTACACCGAAGAGACTGAAGCTTGCAATGGATTTAGTAGACATTTTGACAGTGTATTTATGAAACCTGCTTCATCATATAAAGACTTAGATCTACAAACGAATAACGTAAATGATTCGATTTCTGGGTTCATCATAACTGAACGTACTGTTTTGAAACAATTAACAATGCTTAACGTGAGTAAAGGCCCTGGAAGCGATAACATACCGCCTATATTTCTTAAAAAATGTGCAAAAAGCTTGGCTAGACCCCTTACAATTATTTTTAATTTATCTATAAATACTTTTGGTTGCTTTCCTACAAAATGGAAAGAAGCATTAGTAGTTCCAATTCATAAAAGTGGATCAAAATCTTTAATAACAAATTATCGACCTATTTCTATATTAAATGTCATGGGCAAAATATTTGAGAAAATAATACGTGATAAAATTAATTTTAATATAAAAAAATGCATTCCTATCGAACAACATGGATTTATGCAAAGACGCTCTACAGTGTTGAATTTAGGAGTTTTCACTGATTACGTCCTTAAAGTCATGGATGAAAAAGATCAAGTTGACGTAATCTACACTGATTTTGAAAAAGCTTTCGATCGAGTTGATCATGTAATTTTATTGCGTAAACTTGACCTTCTGGGTATACATGGAAATCTGTTAAGATGGTTTTCGTCATATGTTACAAATAGAATGCAGGCAGTTAAAATGGGAAGTGCTAGGAGTAACTTCTTAAATATATCATCGGGAGTACCTCAAGGCTCTATCTTGGGACCTCTTTTATATAACGCATATTTATTTGACATAAGTAACTGCTTTAAGCACTCTCGTTTCCTGATGTTTGCTGATGACAAGAAAATATTCCTCAGAGTTCGTACTATTGAAGATTGCAAAAAAGTACAAGCAGACTTAGATAGGCTAGCTACCTACTATGAGACAAATAGAATAACGATAAATATTAATAAATGTCATCATATTACGTTCACCCGAAAACTTAAGCCTATTGACCACACTTACAGTATTAACGGAGCAACAATTGGCAAGGTCTCATCAGTGAGGGATTTAGGTATTACATTAGACCAAAAATTAACATTTAGCGAACATTATGAAATTATAATCAACAAGGCTTATAAACAACTCGGGTTTATTAAGCGTGCAACCTCTAGTTTTAAAAATATAGAATGTATCAAAATGCTTTATTTTGCATACATACGAAGTCTACTAGAATATGCCAGTAGTATTTGGTCACCTTATCATAAATCAGATATACAGAGAATCGAAAAAATTCAAAATGTATTTGTAAAATACTTACAATTTAAAAATTACAAAATTTTTGATACAGATCGTGATGCATATGAATATTATCATATAGAAACACTCGAAAGTAGACGAGCACAAAGCGATATGAAACTGCTGCACGCAATATTAAACAATAAGACTGATTGCCCTGAACTCCTATCAAACATATCCTTTCAGGTTCCAAAGCAGCGAACTCGCCATACACCCTTGCTATATGTACCTCCTACTAAAACCCAATATGCCAAAAACGCCATCTTAACGCGATCAGTTAAAATTTATAATGAACAATACTCTGATTTGGATATATTTAAGTTATCTGAAGTAGTCTTTAAAAAAGAGATAAAAAAAAAAAAGAATTATAGACATTAAGTCATAATACGTGAGCAGTCATTGATTTGTTTATTTTAAGTAATAATAATAGAAATTATTATTTGAGTATACACACACAACTTCACACAATACACACACACACACACACACACACACACACACACACACACACACACACACACACACACACACACACACACACACACACACACACACACACACACACACAAGCACACACGCACACATACACCTTTATATTTTTACCTTTGCACTAACATAATAGATCTTATCTTAGATCTAAAACATCTTTTGAATATCTACTTTACTTTTGATGCCTGTTGTTCATTATTATAGTATTTTTAGTGTAATCTAATTTTGGCCTTATTGTAACTCTCCTTTGTGTACAATGTGCAATCTTAAATAATACTGTAACGCTGTTTGATTACCAAATAAATTAAAATAAAATAAAATAAAATAAAATATGTACATATGTAGTACATCAGTATATCTTTAATTCAAATTCAGCGTAGTAAACTTGTAACAAACGTACATACAAATATTAGCATTTACAATGAAAGCGACTAACTAAGCGATTAATCCAGTTACTGTACGACTAATGTAATATAATTATTTGTCTAGCTACTTTATTTTGTTTTTTTTTTTATTTGAAATTTAGAGTCTGGATAAACGATTATTTATTTATAATTTTCAATTATGTTACAGACCCGACTTTTTTTTTAATAATCAATAGCCATAGACTAATAAAAAAATAGCAGTCATACAATTAATAGTAATAGATAGTTACTGTATCAATAGGGTCAGGCATTTATTTATAATTGTAACTCTAGACAATCAAAAACAAATGTATCCCACGGGAACTGTATATTTTTCCAGGATAAAAAGTAGCTTATTTGTTATTTTGATGTATGAACTATATTATTGTAAAGTTAAAAGTAATTTTTGTGTACTAAGCTATATATAGCTATGATTTACTAAAGTTTTTTAACTATCCCACGGGATTTAACTTTTGAGGATAAAAAGTATCTAAAATGTTGACCGGGTATATAAGATACGACCGTGCAAAATTTCATTTAAATCGGTCCAACAGTTTTGAAGATTAGCCCGTATAAACAGACAAACAGACAGAAACAAAAAAATTGAACTGCATTTGTTCTATTTTTCTTCTTAAATCCCTATGTCTCGCTTTTTAGCATTTTTTTTATATATACAGACATTCGACCTCTACAGTTTTATTATATGTATAGATTTGATAGCTGTTGTAAACTAAACTGAAAATCACACAGACCAAAGCTGTATAAAGACAAATAACAAATAGATATACACTAGCGTACATCATAAAAAGTTTTGTATCGATATTTTTACTTTGAAATTGTTTGCCAATATGAACTAGACTACTGAGTATATTGCTAAGAAATAAAAGAGTCCAAAGATAAATATCCAGAGTTACGGGACATGCTCGTAGTAACGAGAATATTATACAAGAGTCTCCACAAAATGTGGAACAAGCAAAGCGAACTTAGTATATTTAGAAACTTTATTTTTTGTGCTTTTATAAATGATATATTATATTTTTGTTGAAAGGCCTTTTTATATTAACTTTAGTTTTCTAAAACCTAGGGAATCGCCCCCGCGTTTTGACGGTTAGTATGAAATACAAATCTTTGAATTTCTCGACTTTTCTGTCCTTTATCTTATAAACCTTCCTCCTAAATTACTTTATCTATTGCTGAAAACTGCATTAAAATCAGTTGAGTAGTTTAAAAGATCTAATCTAACAGACAGCAAAAGCAATTTAATTTTTATTTATACTATGTAAAGATTTAAAGAACTGTAATGGCATTGATATCAAAAATTACTAAATTTGATTTTATTAAGCGTTTGCGCAAATAAAGTACTTTCTTTTGATATATTGTAGGTAAGAAGTTCCTGTGTAGTGTAAGACAATTTACAGGAGATATTATAACGATGTTTTTTTGATCAATTTCGGTCACAACGGCCAGTCTCACTGAGACTAGCCAGTTGCGTTATAGCAGATATTATAGTGCACAAGTGTTCGCGCAGATACAAGTGCACTCTGAATTCTTTTCACTCTCAAATTCCGATAGGACGATAATTCCACTCAACCGGTAAGATATATGACACACGACCGACGGCTTTTCGTACTCTCCGAGGCACGAGGGTGACACACTGTCAACTTCTCAATTCTGGGCTGTTACTCAGACTTCCGTAACAGAATGACTGAAAATCCAAACTTGGCCCGACGGACCGGAAATTGAACTCAGGACTTTCGGATGTGCAGGCGTACATTTGTCACTAGCCACCGAGGTAGTCAAGGAAATATTATAAAGCACAAATATATGTACAAACACAAAAGTACTCTTAATTATTACTATAAAGTCCGATGGAACGACACTTCGACACGTAAACACCGTCATATCGAGTTAGCATTAAACTTGTGCATTATAATAATACACTACGCAATTCAAAAGTCTCAGTGATGTTGGCCACCGTAACCAAAGTTGGTAAAGAGGACATTATTATTATAATACTCAATTGAAAAATATATAAGTACCTAACAGAAATCTGTATATAATAAATTCATTTTACTATCGCTAGTTGTTGCGATATTCCTGTGTTTCACTAACCTTATTTTAGCCAGCACCAGATGTTAAAAGGTGCGAGTATAAAATACCCTAAATCGTAAATTCGCAAGATAAAATAAAAAAACTTTGTTAAGTCTTAAAGTTGTATATCGTTGATAATGTCATGTAAAGAGATAGGATGTATTTCTCAAACCCATTTATTATTCGAAATCCTATAACGAATTAGCTTTAGAGTCCTAAATCTATACATATAATAAAATTGTAGAAGTCGAATGTCTGTACATAGAAAAAAAAATCCTAAAAACCGAGTCAGTGGGATGTAAGAAGAGAAATAGAACACATCCAGATTTTCTTTTTTTTTTGTTTCTCTGCCTGTTTGTTTGTTTATACGGGCTGACCCTAAAACTGTTGGACCGATTTAAATGAAATTTTGCATGGTGGTATCTAATATCCCCGGTCAACATTTTAGATACTTTTGAGCCTGGAAAATTAAAGAATTCTAGTGGGATAGTTAAAATATTATAGTAACTTATACAGTTTAGCACAAAACATCTTATGCACCTAATTTAGTAAAATTTGGCATTCTGATACCTTATATTGCCGGTCAAACAACAGGTTACTTTTTATCTCGGAAAAATATACGGTTCCCGAGGGATAGATTTGATTTAGTTTTATAGAGGCGAACCCGAGCAAAGTGAGGATGAGCCGCTAGTTTAATTATAATGTAAATGATAAAATAGATATACGCGTTAAAACTTTACATTTATTTATTTTAATATTAATTTTTTAATTTTTTCTTTGTTATTAATTTATGTTTTTAGTTCCACTATTTTCTTGTGTTTCACGTACCTGTTTTATTTCATTCAGTACCAGATGTCAGGAGGTACGAGCTTATAAAATACCGTAAATCGTAAATTTGCAAGATCCACATGATCACTTAAAAACCTCAATAATTATTATTAACATGTTAAGTTTAGTGCTTAGATAATATTTGTGTTTAACCATTGTAACTTTTGTTGGTAATTCAATAATTAAAAAATAAAAAAAAAACAATTTTTATATTCACATACAAATAGTACATAAGAGAAAAAAATGAAATAAAAATGATGAATATCATTTTTAGGCCGATTTTGATAAGGTAAGCACTAAAATGCTAGTCTGAAAAAAAGCTCAATATTTTACAAAATCGGACTAAGAATTTTGAGGTTATTACGTAATGCACATAAAGCGAAAATAAACACACACTACAAATATTGCTTTGTTAAATTTCTAATGCTTTTTCTTCACAATCTGACTATTATTATGTAAAAACCTTTAATGATGATGTTCTCCTGACCGATTCCGGCTACGGCGGACAATCTCATTGAGACTAGCCAACTGCGCAGGAGATATTATAGTGCACAAGTGTACGCGCAGACACAACGTGCACTCTCTATTCCTGTCACTCTCATACTCCGATGGGACGACTACTCGACACGACCGGTAAGAGATAAGGCGCAGGACCGACAGCTTTACGTGCTCTCCGACGCACGGGGGTGAAACACCGCCAACTTCCCAACTCCGGGCTGTTACTAAGGCTTACTATACAGAAAGACTCAATAACTAAACTTGGCCCGACCCGGGACTCGAACCCAGGACCTCCAGGTGTGCAGCCGTACATGCTAGCCGCTACACCACCGAGGCAGTTAAAACCTTTAATACCTACGCCACGACTGAGTTAGACTATTTTATTATAATAGGTAAACAAAATCATAGCACTAAGAAAATAAAGTTCACATAATCGTTACTAAGTATTAGAAAATGTTTTTCATATTTTATTGAAAAGTTCTAAAGGAAAAACGTTTGCTTTTAGTTAAAAATGCAAAAGCTAGAGCTCAAGGCGTAATAACAGTGATGTATGAGAAGATACTGAGATGAGAAAGTCTTTGAGAATTTCTATAGAATAACCCACACTTGAAGTTAGAAGTTTAATTTAAAATGAAAATTTTATAAAGAAACACATTTCATAATATTTACTCTCATATTTATGTCATATAATTTTAGTTTGAGGATAAAGTTTATCCATACTAATATTATAAATGTGAAATTTTATGAGTATGGATGTTTGTTACTCAATCACGCCAGAACAGGCTGGCTGAACGGATCTGGATGAAATTTGGCACAGAGATAGATTATAGTTTGGAATATGTTAAATTCACAAGGAAGTTCTGAGCAGAGCAAAGTGAACGAACATGGGAATCAGCCATTTTATGTGATGTCCTGACAAACTTTATATGAAGTCTGGTTTTGGCTATATGGACGTTAAATTAAAAATTTAATTTTAACAAAAGAATCTATCTCATGATAATAATTAAACATGTAATAATTACAACAATAAATAAAACCTTTCTCTTTTGTTAACCAAATGTGTTTTATTACACAATTGACTACCGATTTTATTTCGTTCATTTCAATAATAACTATTGAAAACGAGGTTTGTGATACGAGTTCTTTTGTGAAAATGGAATAGGTTTATTCTGCTTATAATGTAAAAGCTTATGTTTATTTTCCTTATAAAGAAATCGTTTTTGCCTGCAGTTTCACTTGTGTAGTTTTTATGTATTTTGCTTTGCTCCTAAGACCTTTAACATGAGGACTTTTACTTGGAAAGTTCATAATAATTAATTACTATATTCACAAATCACATAATCTATACATTATATAATAAAATTCTAGCTGAGTCGAATCTGTACATTAAATATTTTTTTGGATAATCTTATTGAAATAGTCATTATTATTGATTCAGAGGTAGAATCTACAGTTTGTAGAATGTTTGTCTATCTGTCTGTATGTGTGGGATCACGAGAAAACCACTGGACAGATTTTGATAAAATTTGGTTTGATGATAGCTGGTTATCCGGGTTATATAGAATACTTTTTACTGCGGGAAAATATCTCATTTCTGAGAAATCTATACTAAGCGTAAGCTTGTTAATTGGTAGACAAACAGAGGAGAAAAAGGTACTGAACTGGTATATCTTTGCCTATTTACCACTATATATAGATATACAAGTGAAGATTTTGGAAGATTTTGTTCTAGTATTAAAGAAAATACATAAACCGAAATCTTTTTTAGAAAATCCCTTTATATTAATGAAAATCACAAAGCAGATTAACATATCTTTCGAATTTTCAAACTTTAACAGAATTTTGTTCGATTTACATTATTCATAAGGAGGGCCGTTTCAGAAGTTTTGTAGTTTTATACTCGCATTTTTGGTCCAGTACTTGAAAGTAAATGAAAGTACAATAAGTTAAGGAAGAGTGTCAAAATTGAGGATTTATGTAAAAATGGGGTGGAAAATCATTGCACTGCTGGTAGTGACGCAGTGGTTACTTATGATATTAATATGCGTATAATAATATGTAATTGGCAAAATATTATTGACTCACCCTCGTTTCGTTCGGATTCATCCCTAGATTGATTCCCCATCCAACTTTCATGTCCATTTTTGCCCCCATAAGGGATGATTTCCGGGATAAAAGCTATCATATATCCTTCACAGAGTCTCAAACTATCTTTTTACAAAATTTTATTTTAATCGGTTCAGTAGTTTCGGAGCCTATTCAGTACAAACAAACAAAAAAAATCAAATCTTTCCTCTTTATAATATTAGTATAGATATGTCTTTGAAAACAAATTGGTTGTTTTATATCTGTAATTTATATATCACTAGAAATTTACCCTCGCTACTTCGCTCAGTTAGCTTTTGAATTTTTTAATATTATATACAGGTAGCGCAATCTTTTGGTAAATATTATTAACAATAGTAGCCCATGTCTTGCCTCAAGTCATAAATTTTATATAAATCCAAGTGTAGTCGTTTAAACGTTTAGGGGTAACAAACATACATATTCATTTATAATTGGAATGGGATTGATTCTCTCAAGGGAAAAAGAGGAGAATGGGGTCAACCCGGTTCTCCACTTTTCAATCAAGACGAGAATGACAAGAATATATTATTTAACCAAAAGAAACGATTCAAAAATAAATATTTCATTTAAACAACACAAATAGTGGCAGTGGATCTTGATTTCAAACTGAAAGCTAGAAAAAATATTCAGGTTAAGCACATATCGAGTGGGTTAAACGTGTAGGCGTTATGACCGTTTAAAATAAAACGATTTCTGCTGAAATAAATAGAATCAGATAAAAAGTATGTTACTTAATATATTACCATGTTTTTTTGAAGTAGGATTTTATTATAAACTAACGACTCACCCACACTTCGCTCGGATTCTTCGCTAGCTTGATTCCCCATACAAACTTTTTTCATCCCCATTTCCACCCCTTTAATGGATGGTTTCCGTAATAAAAAGTATCCTATGTCCTTTCCACGGTCTCAAACTATCTTCTTACTAAATTTCATCTAAATCGGTTAAGTAGATACAGAGATTACCCCCTACAACGTTACAAACTCACAAACTTTACGTCTTTATAATATTAGTATAGACTAGCTTTTCCCACGGCTCCACTCGCGTAATCAATTTATGTATCACTGTTTCGATGATAAAAGTCGTAGTAGAGTGATGTTAGATAGCCCATATACAAACCCTGACGATACGTTTGGCTCAGTTTGTAGTACTGTGCCAACGGTCGCGGGTTAGAGTTTTTTTTTTTTATGGGACTAAGGGGGCAAACGGGCAGGAGGCTCACCTGATGGAAAGTGATCACCGCCGCCCATGGACATCTGCGACACCGCAGGGCTTGCAGATGCGTTGCCGGCCTTTAAGGAAAGTATACGCTCTCTTCTTGAAGGTGGCCAGGTCGTAGCGGTTCGGAAAGACCGCCGGCGATAGCTGGTTCCACAGGGTGGTTGTACGAGGCAGTAAATGCCTTAAAAATCGCACTGTTGTGGAACGCTGGAAGTCAAGGTGGTGTGGATGGAATTTACTATTTTGGCGCGATGTCCGATGATGAAATTCAGCAGCCGGGATTAGTCCGAACAATTCCTCGGAACACTCCCCGTGATAAATGCGGTAGAAGATGCAAAGTGATCCAACATCTCTACGCAGAGCTAAAGGATCAAGCCGATCGGAGAGAGCTTGATGGTCGATAACTCGAGCCGCCCTACGTTGAATGCGGTCAAATGGAAGTAGCTGGTACTGGGGAGCTCCCGCCCAAAGATGAGAACAGTACTCCATGTGGGGCCGAATTTGCGCCTTATAAAGAATAAGACGCTGACGCGACGTGAAGTACTGTCTCGCCTTGCTGAGCACACCAAGCTTCTTTGAGGCCAGTTTGGCCTTACCTTCCAATTGACCACGGAACTGGACGTTGCTCGAGGTGTCGATGCCAAGTATTCCGATACTGGCTGTGGGAGACAGAGGAGTGTCCTCAAATTGAGGAGCTACGATAAACGGCGACTTTTTAGCGGTTAACGCGCAAACTTGTATCTTTTTGGGGTTAAATTGGACTAAGTTTAGTCGACCCCAATCCGAGACTTTGGTTAACAAAGATTCGACTTCAGACACAAGTTTGTTCCGGCTCTCGTCGACGAATTCCCGAGAAATATTAGCGCGGCCAGTGTACAGGGCATCCACAGTGCTATCGTCTGCATAGCAATGTATGCTGCTGATTTGCAACATGTCATTGATATGCAGAAGAAACAGAGTAGGTGACAGTACGCAGCCTTGTGGAACACTAGCATTGACATATTTAGGATCAGAGCAAGCACCGTCGACAACGACCTTGATGCTCCGATCTGCCAAAAAGCTGGTGATCCAGTTGCAAAATTTCTCGGGGAGCCCATAGGAAGGTAGCTTCGAAAGAAGCGCTTTGTGCCATACCCGATCAAAGGTCTTCGCTATATCCAGACTGGCTGCAAGCGCCTCCCCCTTGGTCTCAACTGCTTCAGCCCATCTATGTGTCAAGTAAACTAGAAGATCACCGGCTGAGCGACCTCGACGGAAGCCGTACTGGCGGTCGCTGATCAGTTATGATATATCATCGAGTTACGCTGGGGGCATTCATTTGTGTGATAAATACAAAGGTTTGTACTCCGGTTATGGGTATTTATATTTATAATATGTATGTACCTATTTAAAGTTATATATGTATGTGTAGTGTATCAATTACCTGGTATCCATAGCACACGCCTCGTAGCTTACCATGGAACTAGGTGCTGTGTTAATGTCCCAACAAAAAAAAAACCTTCCTCAAGAATTGTTCTATATAATGCAAAAAATATTTTTTTAAATCCGACTAGTATTTTCAGAGATAAACGTCTCATAACATTATTTAAAAAAAAAGTGGCGTCGACACGTGACGTTAGTCAAAAATAATGAAATTCAAAAATCTAAAGTTCTGTATAAAAACAAATTCGACTTACGCACACCACATTAAAGTACTTTTTTAAATAAAACAACATATATTATATCATCAATATAAGCGCTTTCAAAAAAAAAAAAACAAGCAAACTCTTCTTCTACATTATATTAAGTTCAGATTAAATATTATAAAATTAAAAAAAAAAAGAATTTCATTGAAGCTTGGAGTTTCATTCAGAAAATGTACTTGGTTTTGTTTATTTAAAACAAACCTTGTTAGTATATTGTAAAGTAATATCTTGTATAGTATAGCAACTTTATTGTAATACACTTCTAGCATAACAACTCAGTTAAATGCATCTGGATCCAAAGTGTAAATAGGTCTTTCTTCATAGTTCCTAGGTTACCTCACTTTTTAATCTATTTTACCTTTTGCAACATATTTAGTATTATAAATCTATAGATATAATAAAATTGTAACTAATCTGTACATTAAATATTTTTTGGAAAATCTTATTAAAATAGACATTATTATCGATACAGAGGCCGAATCTATAGTTTTTAGAATTTTTGTCTGTCTGTCTGTTACCCCATCACAGAAAAACCACTGGAGGGATTTTGATGTAATTTGGTATGATGATAGCTGGTTATCCGGATCAACATATAGGATACTTTTTACCGCGGGAAAATGTCTCATTTCTAAGAAAAATACAAAAACTGCAATGTAAGAGTATACTAATATGTAAAGTCTAAGAATTTGGTTTTTGGTTATCGGAACGCGGGCGGAACCGCGGGCAATGCTATTTAAGAAATATAAACAATTGTCTTATAACAAAACTTTATTTAATTACAACTTGAGCTCCGGTAATGTCACTTGGTTAAAGAAAAAATAGTACGAATTGGTCCTTAATAGAGAAAATATGGATGGATTTTTTAGTAAAGTAATGTAACATTTGTAATTCGAATACAAAATTCTGAAAGTGATGTCGAAGAAACTTAGAATACTCATTATTAAAAATTCAAGCCAAACGTTAAAAATAGGTTACATTATTACATCCTTGAAACATTTTCCTACATTTTGTGAGCTTTTAAGTTTTCATTAGTTAAAAGTGGAGTTTAAGCAAAAGCTCCAGTTAATATGTAGCGCTTTAAAACGAAGCACTGGCACAGATGCGCATCGTAAATTTTTAAAATGTTATAAAAAAGACAACATGCTATACGAAAGTACAAAATTAATTTCACTTCTTTTTAGATGGAGAGCTAAAGTGAGAAAAATATCATTTATTTTCTTTCTCTACTATATAATTAAGTGACCGCTATACTTATCATATTTGTAGGGATCCAAGTAGTTTTCATTAAGTTTAAGTCCGCCAACCGACATTTGGCCACACTAGGGCCAGAAGGCCCTTTGTAGTAAAAAAGGCCCACCTCCAGCAGTGGGACGTTCAAAAGGGCTAAATATAATGCAAGTACAAAATTATTTTTACAAATATGGCTCAATAAATGTTCTTAAACGTTATAGTTCAAAAATTACCGATCAAATACAATCATTTTCGAAGTAATTCTAAAGTATGAAATTCAGTACACAAGAGACATAATATTATGTTATTGGAAAAAAAACATAGTCAACCAGAAGTTTCGAAAATGGTTGCATTTTTTGCTCACCTTTCACAAAATTTTACATTATTCTTACATAGCTCTCTTACATATTTCTCAAACTACTATTAAAAGTCTCCGTTTAAAATGGCTGATTTATAACATCTTACTAATATTATTAATGTGAATATTTATCACGATAGACCAGAAATGGTCGCAGTGACACGAAATAGCCGCAAAATGTGAATGTTTAGATGGATGTTTGCTACTCAAGACTACGCGAGAACGGCTGAACAAGTCTGGATGAAATTTGGTACAGAAATAAGTTATAGTCTGGAATATCACATAGTTTACTTTTTATCCCCGAAAAATGTACAGTTTTTGTAGTATAGATTTTTTTTTGTAATGTATATAACTTATCCTCTTAAATAACTTACCACGGAAGTAAATACCATAGAGAGTGGCACTATAAGAATATCCTTTTCGCCTTTGTCTATGGAATCCTAAATTGAGAAACTTAAATATTTATTTTAGCTACGGGGTTGAAAATTGGATATCTTAATTTCTGATTTCGTTGTGTATCGTAATTTTGACCACTCAAGGGCCTCCGTGAAGCATAATCCGATACTAATAAGGGACGAAAGGAAAAAGAAAACTAAGCAAAATTCAAATTAGAGCCTTGCTCGATTCGCATAACAATTTTATTTGCTTTTAAAGTATTTTTTATTGGATCCAATAGGATGAAAAAAATGCAAACGAAGTTTATTTTGAAAGCTAAATATTAAACTTAATAAAATATTTATGTGGGCTAAGTAAGTCCATCACTTGCACTCCACAAAACGTCAAAACACGTCGCGGTAGACCTAGATGCAGGTGGAGGGACGACCTGGATGCCTTTATAAAAGACTGGTTATCACCAGAAATAGAGTGAGTCGAGTGGAAGGAGAAGAGAGAGGTCTGTTCCCAGCAGTGAGACATTAACAACTAAAAAAAGTATATACGCTTACTGATTTGCTAGTGGCCTTGTCTATAATACTACGATAAAGCAAAATTAAATCCTTTTCACTTTCATTTTCTATCCACTATTGAAAGTGTCGTTAAAATTGGTAAACTACTTTCATTTATGATATAAGTGGGTACAGACATACAGACAGATAGAAAGACAGACTTGTTTAAGATTTCTCAGCCTAGTTTGACATATAGCAAAGGTTGTTAGCATATCTGTTTGTTTGTATCGAATAAGTTTCGAAACTACTGAACCGATTTAGATGAAATTTAGTAAGAAGATAGGTTTTATTCCGGAAATCATCCCTTAAGGGGGTGAAAATGGGGGTGAAAGTTTGTATGAAGAAGCAACCTAGAGACGAACCAGAGCGAGGGGAGTCACTAGTTATGTCATAAAATAAATCCATCCAATGTTATAAGTTTTACTATTTTTTTTTGTAACCGTATTTTTAATCAAAAAGTGTCTGACAAAGCATAAACACGACAACGCTACTAAGGCGACATTACCCATAGATCTGAACTATATAAGTAACTCACGGTTTTCTGTTCTTTATGTTTATATAAATAAGGTACATATTAGCTTGGGATATTTTATTATTCTATGAACTACCCAAGTAAATATACCGAAAGGTCGTTGCGTAAATCATGTTGTATTCCACCTTCTTAGTCTTGTATGAAATATTATATTAGTGTCGTTTGTTTTCAGCCAAATCACTTGGTACAGTCAACAAAAAAAAATATATTTTTATATTATAACATAAAATCAGAACAGATTTTCTTGATTTACAGCTAAAAATACTTCCGATCAAGTCACCTCCTTTCAAACAAAAAAAAAACTAAATAAAAATTGGTTCATTGGTTTGGGTATTACCATGCCACAGACAGATAAATAGACACACAGAGACACATGTTAAACTTAAAGCATCCCTTTTTTTGCATCGGGGGTTAAAAAATATATTTGTACAACTTTGATTACTTCTTTATAATTTAAGTATATTTATTTAGATGCAAAATTAAAACTGTTTATTAGCTCCTGTATAAATAGTTCCATCAAAATCTATTTTCCGGGTAAATTAAACTTTATTTAACGCTAATTACTCAAAACACCTCGTGGGCGTATCTGACAAGTGCCTTTACAAAAAAGCTTATAAACTAAGTGTCGGGAAATGTTTAGGAACTTATAACTATTCACTTTGTTGTATGAAATTTAACAATCAAATTGTCTAAATATTCTATACATATAATAAATTGTGTAACCGATCGCTGTCTGTACGTAGAAGATATTTGAGAATAACTAATATTGGGGGTCATTATTAACGCAATAAGATCCAAAACAATGATTTTTAGATTTTTTGTCTGTTTGTCTGTACGATTGTGCGTGCTAATCTCAGAAACGACTTAACTGATTTGGGTGCGGTTTTCACTAATGTATTATGGTAAGTTTTACTTAATATTGAGTAAATGTTTTATTGGAATTGGTTCATAAATCAAAAAATATGCAATTTAAAAAAAAACACTTAGTGTGTAAATATGAAGGATTAGTTATTTTAACTAAGCTTTTAAATAATTTATGTGTTTTATTTAAGTGCAGAAAAATATATATACTACTCTTTAAAAAATCGTAATAGAAAAGAAGGTGGAAATGAGATACATGACCTATATTATATATACATACCAATTATATTTGTCATTATCAAAAAACCAAAAAATCCAATCTCAAAACATCTTAACATCTATTATCTTAGACAAGTTTAAACATACATGTACTCCATGTAGAGTTTTGAAATATATGCAAATAGTATATCTAAACTTTATATGACGTGATTACAAAATATATTTTTTATTTTCTTTTAAACACATCGGTTGTGAAAAACTGAACTAAAATTGGTAGAATTAATTGCGACATATACTCAGAAGTTTATTAAAAAAATGTCTTTAGTTTAGTATAAGCAAAAAATCTTTTTAAAATCTCACAAAATATTTTTTAGATAGAGCTGGAAAAATAGATAACAAGCAGCCCTACCCACTCGCTCTCGTTATAGCCCACAATCCTTAACCGCTAAACATGAACCTCGTTTTGAATAGAGTGTAGGGAATGTAGAGCTACTCTCCCCTAAATCTACTCGACCAATTAATACGAAATTTAGGTACATTTTTAATTAAACCTGTGACTTCTACGAAAATTTAGTTCAGGAATATTCTTCAAACACTGTTTGCTTAAACCAATAGAAATATCAATAGAAACAAGCAATGTACGAACATTTTTAAAATACGTATTAATATTAATAATGTGAAAGGTGTTTGTTTGTTTGTGTGTAATTTTTTCATGTCGAAACAGAGTGACGGATTGGTGTGATTTTTGTATGGAAATAGTAAAATACAGCGGGAGATTATCCCATTACCGCGGGAAAACAAATAAATCCCGCGAGAATAAAAAAAAAATAATTATGATCAGTATTACTTGAAACTTAATATTAATGCTCTTCAACACAATTAAATAAATACGTGTTTTAGCATTTGTCAAAATTCATCCCATAAGGGGATAGAATAGGGGATGAAAGTTTTTATAAAACCTACCTTCTTAGAGTTTTGTTAGAGTTTTAGCACGAGCAAAGCCACGGGTTCTGCTAGTATTATTGTAAAAAAATTGATCACGATACAATTTTATTACGCATAATATGTACATACAAAACAAATTGTAAATAATAAAAATATGAACATGGAAAATTTAAATACTGATTAATATGCACATATAAAGTAAATTAAAACTAGAGTAAAACTGTAGTAAACAGCTAGTACAATAACAATAAAATGTAAATGCGTTTCACGCTACGGCGCGATAGTGCAGAGTACTGGGGCAAATTGAACATTACAATGTACGGCTATCTCACACAGAGAGACCCAGAATTTATATTTATTGTCTGAAACAATAAAATTATAATATTAACACTTTCACGCTACGTTATCGTGAGAATGTAGAGACTAATCTAGAGTTTACATTTTTTATATATTTTCCGTTTATTGGACCAGTAAACTAAATCAGTTAAATAAAAGCGTAGTTTGCATTTTCAAACTACCCTCATTAGGACTTAATCGTCTACAGCCGTTTTTACTGGCTTATTTTAGTTCTTTTCAGAACAGTAACTTTGCACTAAAGCATTGATAAGTTTTTTGCATAACTCGCACATTTTACCTCTTTTATCTATTTACTCAAAAAAAAGTATTTTTAATTACACAGACTTAACATATTTATGTTTATATTTTTTCGTCTTCGTGGATTTTTTATTAATTCAAACTTGTAATTGAAATAATATGAAATAATACCTCGTGGTCGAAAATTGAACATAATAATTCATAGAGTTTGAACGTTTTAAAGGATCTTTTTTCAAATTTACAGACAGAAGTTTGTAGCCTTTCTCAATAAATCTATACTAATATTATAAAGAAGAAGTTTGTTTGAACGTTGTTATCTCAGGAACTACTAATCCGAATTGAAAAAATATTTTTGTATTAGATATCTCGTTTATTGAGGAAGGCTATAGGATATATAATATATATCGTATAATATAAAGCCTATTTAGTCCACACTAACCGTGAAAAGGTACCTAGGGACGAACACGAGCGAAGCGAAAGTGAGTCGCTAGTACTCAATAATTCTATAATAATTCCAAAATAATAGTATATTCTGACACATTTTGGATAAGCCTGTTTGGCCTAGGACAAACTAGTTTGGTCTGAAATCTAATTTGGCCGGTAAAATATAAAAATAAAAACTATTTAACATATTTTGTAATTAATTAGATAAAAGCTATGTTACTAAACTTGTATAAAATAATTAATGCAGAAAGATTCTTGTTAAAACAGATTATGCTAACGTAGTACTTAAACGTTGGTAATATCTTATGGAAAGACCGATATTCGTCAAGTTAACGACTTCCTTAAAACGACACAAATAGATACTCTAAATTATAATGTAGGAGATTTCTCTTGTTGAAATATTTCTTATTATTTAATATTAACGGTTAGTATACATTTCTCAGAGATGAGATATTTTCCCACTGTAAAAAGTATCCTTTATGTTGACCCGGATAACCAGCTATCATCATACCAAATTTCACCAAAACTGTCCAGTGCTTTTCTCGTGATGCGTTTTCAGACAGACAAACAAAAATTCTAAAAGCTATAGATTCGACCTCTGTATCGATAATAATCACTATTTCAATAAGATTTTCAAAAAAATATTTAATGTACAGATTTGCCTTTGTTAGAATTTTATTATATATATATATATATATATATATATATATATATATATATATATATATATATATATATATATATATATATATATATATATATATATATATAGATTAAAATAAAATATTTAGTTATCTTAAAACTCTTACACAGGCACAAAAATTTAAATGGAAATGGGCAGGTCACGTTGCAAGACTTCAGGATAACAGATGGACCAAAAAAGTGACCTCTTGGTTGGGACTGCTTGGCAAAAGAAAACGGTGAAGACCACACACACGTTGAGAGAACGAGATCATGCGTATAGCTGGACCACGCTGAAAAGAAGTAGCGCAGGACAAAGCCAATTGGAATTTTCTGGAGGAGGCCTTCACCTCAGGGGTCCTCAAATAGAAATAATTATTTAAATTAATGTTTAGTAATGTAATTTTTTAGAGAAATATAGGGCTATTTTATTTTTTTATTTTTATCTATCTTAAAACTCAGATCTTGAAATAAGCAAAGCTTTGCAAGGGTAAGTGTGGATGGAAACGAAAGCGTAAGCTTACAACTTGTATGTGCTTTCACTATTTTCTTGGCAAATGTGAATACGATTACTTTTATCTACTAAACCAAATTAACAAAACTTAACCATGTTTTAAATAAATTTCCAGTAAAAAGTCCAATCTACTCAACGATCTCATGTAATTAATCCAAAAAAAAAAATCATTTAAAACAGATTTTTAAATGTTTTTTTTTTATTTAGAAATTAATAAATAGACAAAAAACCGTTTCATTTTTTATATAACATGTACAGTATTATAATAATTACTCAATCTCAATTTTCAATATACGTATTGGTTTCGTTAATTAAAATATATTACAAACATTAAATACGGCGAATCAATTTGTATCATTTAATAGAATGCTTTTGGTTAATTGGAATCATTTATATAACGGAGCGATTAATTAAAAATGCTATGCCATTAAATCAAGTCAAGAGGCAAATTGACATAATTTACTCCAATGAAAGCAACATCCAATGTGAAAGTTTGTGTGTTTGTTTGTTTGTTTGCTTATTTGTTTGTTTGTTTGTCTTTCTTTAACACAGGAAGACAAACTGACAAACGGAGAGAGGGAGAGAGAGAAGTGATAATATAAGGGTCCCTTTTTTCCTTTTGAGATACGGAACCCTAAAAAGTAGTAATACTAAAACTTAGCGATGCCACACCGTTATAATAAAGTGCTGAAGATCGTTTCTAATAGATCTAGGTTAATAGGGTGCGTACTACTTAATATTATAGTGCCTACACTAAAAGCCTTAACCAAAAGCAATTATGCTGTAATTATGTCTAAATCTCACTAAATTATCTTAAACATGATATGGAAAATCGACAATAAGTTATTAACAGAAATCATATATAATTGCATGTCATTTGCATGGTTGAAACGAAACTGACCACGCCACAGATGTACACACGTGGTTGTAGCGGCTAATGAGAAAACCTTTGCTTTGACCATTAAATACATGTAATAGATATTTGAGGTTGTTATTAATTAAGGACAAGAATAGCCTTACCCAAATCAAACAATTTGAATTGTGATTTTGACTTGAATATGATTGTAATAATTATATGATACTAGCTCGCTTCACTTAGGTGTATTGTATTGCTTCACTGTAGCTTACGTTTTACTCCAGGTTGAACTCTATCTGTATACTTAATTTTATCCAAATCTGTCCAGCCATTTCAAGGTGAAAAACTAACAAACAAATATACACATACAAAATTTTGGCTCTTATAATAGGAGTTTGATAATCCTATAAACTGATTTCAAAGAATGAGTTTTCAATGCTTACTTTGCAGTTTTTTTTTTCGAAACCCTAAAATATTTATGCAAAATTATAATAATTTCTTTTTTATAAAATACTGTTTTTTTTCTAGCTTAGAGTTATACATTTAAAAACAATTAGCAAAAGTAAGGTTATAGCTTTTATCAGCCAATCTATAGACATTAAGTTTCGTGTAGGTAAAAAATATAGTTAAAGGTTTCGATCAAAAATACTACTGTTCATCGTAGGTGTAGTATATAGTGGTTAAAATTACTAAAAGTGTTTATATTAACTAGCTACTCACCCTCGCTTCGCTCGGCTTCGTTCTTATGTTAGATTTTAATGTTTAGTATACATTTCTCAGAGATGAGATATTTACCAAAAGTAAAAATTATCCTATATGTTGACCCAGATAACCAGCTATCATCATACAAATTTCATCAAAACCTATACAGTGGTTTTCTCGTGATGCTCTAACAGCCAGATAGACAAAAATTCTGAAAACTATAAATTCGGCCTCTGTATCGATAATAATGGCTTTTTCAATAAGATTTTCCATAAAATATGTAATGTACTGATTTGAATCAGTTAGAATTTTATTATAGGTATGTATAGATTATGAGTTAGCCACAAAAGTATATAATATCATCATAAACAAATATACTACCGAAAATCCTTGAATGAAATACTGGGGGTACTTCAGAATATTGCTTTCAGAAAGGTAATTAATATTTATTTGTATGTAAATGAAATATAAAAGCCCTCAATTATAAAAAATTCCATGTACTTTTTTATTTTCTTTAAGGGCTCTTAATCTTAAGCATTTTATTTTTTTGACCAATTTCAAAAAAAAGGAAGTATAGGTACCATTGGAGTGGGTTTATAATATTATTTAAAGATACTTTCGTCCATTGTGCTTATAAATAATTTATACCCTTAAAAACATAAGAACAAAATTCCCACCCTGTGGGTGGTTTTCTTTTAAAATACTATGAAAACCTTTTAAAAAATATAGCATACATTAAAATCTGTTTAAATTAAGAAATTATGCTTGGTTCGCATAAAATGTAATTATTCATACTGGTATTTTCTTTTTTTAATATGAACCTTTTGATCCAATAAAATCTCGTTGCTTAACCACATCACGACCATATTTAATACTAGCGACTTACCCTCGCTTCACTCGGGTTCGTCCCTAGCTTGATTCCCCATACAAACTTTCTCAACCATTTTCACCCCCTTAAGGGATGATTTCCGGGATAAACAGTATCCTATGGCCTTTCCAGGGCCTCAAACTATCTCTTTACCCAATTTCATCTAAATCGGTTAAGTAGATCCAGAGATTACCCCCTACAACGTCACTAGCTCACAAACTCACAATCTCACAAACTTTACCTCTTTATAATATATATAAACTGCCTCGGTGGTGTAGTGGCTAGCATGTACGGCTGCACACTCGGAGGTACTGGGTTCAAGTCCCGGGGCAGGCCAAGTTTAGTTATTGAGTATTTCTATCAAGCAATTATCAGTAACACCCAAGAGTTGTGAAGTTTGCGGTGTTTCACCTCCGTGCTTCGGAGAGGACGTAAAGCAGTCGGTCTTTCGCCTTAACTCTCACCGGTCGTGTCAAAGTATCGTCTTATCGAACTTTGAGAGAGACAGAAATAGAGAGTGTATGTCTGCGCGTACACTTGTGCACTATAATATCTAATTCGCATCTGGCTTGATTCTGGCTCATTGAGAAATGAGATTGGCCGCAGTGGTCAAAATCTGTCAGAAGATCATTATTATAATGATTTCAAACATTTTTTTAAATTGTTGAGTCATTAAAAGTTACACTAAATATGTAGGCTGTTGTTGATTATTATAAAAAGTAATTGAAATGTATTGGGACGTATATTTTTTTATAACTGTTTGTTCATTTAGATTTAATTAGATTTTTTTCTTATTAGTAATTGTTAATTTTAATTTTGAACATTTTTATAATTGACTATGGAATATTATTTATTTAATTTTGGCTGTTATTATTATAATTATTACATTTTTTTTAGAAAATTTAAATAATTAGTAATCTTATTTAGTGTTGCCATTATTATATTTATAAACATAAAGAAAACTAAAATATTAAAAATAAAATATTATGGCTTCTCGAATCATTCCAGGGCGATATCGGTTTTCTTTCGCGAGGATTTGGGGTCTATTGAAGCGATTATATTGGCTTGGGCGGTCCTGACTATGTTTGCAGATAGCAGATGTTGTATTGCGACGGTACTTCATATCAGTTTTGTGTTCTTTGACCCGGATTCTAATGGAACGCTTTGTTTGTCCGATCGGTTATATTTAATTATAAAACTTATTAAAATTATAAAAATATTTAAAATTAAAATTAACAAATATTGTAAGGTACTCGTACTTTATTGCCAACTTTGAATTTTTTGAATTCATTTCTGTTAATTTGTGTGTAGGCTGTCTGTCACAACTATACCTTCGAGATATCTAACACCTCAGTCTCTCCCGTGACCATGATTGCTGTAAAGCATTCGAAACGTAGGGAACCAACAATAAAAATAAATTCGCTAAAAAATCCGAAAATATAGTTTTATTTAAAATGTCAAATATTCGCGTAAATCTAAGAAAGTATTATGAGGTAAATATCGCTGTATATTTCATACAAGTGTCTTGTACTCTCAATTTTCTTCCTAATGGCTTTAAAATGTGCCAGTTGATCTCGTCCTGTAAGAGGCAATCTATTTAACTAAAATTTAAATGAATTTATGTCAAAATAATTTTAAGTAAAGATAGCAATTGCTAAGCAAAACTCCAGATTAAATAATTTTCTAGTCGTCATTTCATAAAAGATAATGAGTCCCATAAACTTTCTAGAGCAAATATAATATGAAGGCAATAATATGAAGGCAAATCCACGTGTACAATACAGCTGTAGACCAATAATTTTTCGGATCCATCCAATTTGTCTTAATGAGCTTGATGTTTGTTTGGTTTAAGCCTAAAACGCGCAATTAACTAAAGCGGCGACACAGAAAATTAATTCTAACGACAACCAAGACGACGGTGAAGCATAATGATTATCTTCCACTGGAAGTTTTAAGATATATTATAATAATATTTTATTTATTCTTTTTTTTTCAGAACAATAAAGTGTATGTATATATTTTAATATATCTATATATACATAAAAATATAAAGTTACATAAGGAGAAGTCGAAGGCAAATGTGGATTTATGTCGTAAAGAAATTTCTTCTAGTTAATTTATAGATCTGAAAAGGATTGTCATTTAGCGGTGAATGAAGTTACAGACAAAGGGCTTACCAAAAGGACGCACAAAGGACCAACCTAGAGTTTAAATGCGGAAAATTGAGTTCACCCTACAGGGTTTAGCAAGGGTTAGGGGATGCTGCTCAATAGCCCCCCCAACATGCGTTCACCTTGTCGTGGTGGGAGGCTCAGTAGTGCCCGGCAATACAGCCGGGCGCGAAGCCAAGAAACGCACAGGGAGGTGGCCCGCTTTGGTGGGAGGTGGGAGGCGGCCTTCTTCGGAGGGTGGTGTACCATGCGGGTTGCTCCTGGTACTTCTCTGATAGCAGAGTGGACCTGCTTCAGCAGACCTGCCGTCGGGGCGTCGTAGTTGAATGCGTAAGCGATCCTGCGACGCCCCATTAAGACGGGGGAAGGTTTTGTTGGGTTTTAGTGGGTAGTACTGGCTTCGCCGGTGAGTCCCACACTTCGTGCGTAAATGCATTTCCCAAGGTTAAAAAAAAAATTGCTCCTCAATAAACATCAGCGTGATGGCCAAATGAAAAAAGGCAAGCATCATTTTGGTTTTAAAGAGGATATAAAATTGGAGATGATTGAAAGAATACATGGTCCATCATTAGACTATGGCTACTAGCCTTACAAGACTTCAACCCAAACATTATATATCGTACATTAATGATACTGTGACATAAACCTTACTAAGTAGATGTAGAAAAATTAAGTTTCTACGCAATAATTCATGCTGAGATGATAAATGGTAAGGTTGTCTTTTATATACTTAGTACTTAAACTCTCGACACAAAATTATCTTTAAAGAGTATAAAAACAGAGTCTAATTAATATTTACTAGCTACTACATAAACTTCTATAGGAACCGTATATTTTTCTGGCATAAAAAGTTAACTGATGTATGAGCTATATTATTGCAAAGTTTCATTAAAATCCATTCAGTAGTTTTTGCGTGAAAGTGTAACAAATATCCATACATCTATATATCCAGACTTCCGTACGTCCTCACAAACTTTCGCATTTATAATATTAGTAGGATTATAGTTAAATGAGAGACTCTCCAGTAAATTAAATGGATAGCTTACTTTAATGAACTTTAAATAAATCTTACAAAGATTAAATAAATAATCAGCAGCAGAACTGCAGAATGCAACAATTTCAAGAGAATATCTTATAAACTTTCTTATTTTCAATAGAAAATGTTAAAGCAGTTGGCTTGAAAAGTTACAACACATGAAAATGAGAATGAAAAACCTCGCTATAGTTTTAACTTTAAGTGAATTTAACGTCGTTTTAGTACAAGCGCAAGAGTCTTGCAGTTGCCTAAGCATCTTAAAATTTATATAGACTAAGCAGTATAGGGTATTTCTCCGAGACTGCGTTCTTCGTCTGATTCATCTGGCCAAAAATTATTTTAACTTTTGGCTCTATTCAACATACTCTTATGATTAAAGACATGCCAAGTAACATATATTTGTGTTACGCACTCATTTTAATCAAATAATCCCTATGAATCAAAATTCGTGACAGATGAATGAGAAACAGGAATAAAAACAAGAAAACCAAGTCTGTATAATATAGTATTACTCTTTTTTATTAATTATAACTATTTTTATTATTTATTAATTTTATAATATATCTTTAATAAATCACGAATAAATAATAAATCTTTACCTCGGAACACTTTTCCATACAATTTGAAAAGTAGGTAAATCAAACTAAAATTAAATTATAAACTAAATAAAATAAATACAAAGGTTTCCAACATTAAGAACAATAAATAAAATTAAATATTTAAACTAAAACATAATATAAAAAATCCTTTAATCTATGTCTGGGGAAATTTTGTCCAAAATCTTCTACAGCTTTCATGATAGAATTTGTGCTGTCATTTATCCTCTATCTCAGACATGCGATCCTCTTTCTTATGACAGCAACAAAACCATCAGTGAGTGCCTCGTAGAACATCCACGACGCACAACAATATCTAGGCAGTCTAAACATTTGAAAAGAACAGAAGAAACATTGAAAACGTGCACGTGACAATAGGTCTTAAAGAGTGTAATTTTAATCTGGTCTGTACACGCCGCAAATCTACGGGTCAAAATGTTTAACGCATCGGCAATGCTCTACGTTCCCTGTCTATGTCGTCCTCATCTGTTAACATTTCTTTTACTACAGTTCCAAGGTATTTAAATTTTATAACACGATCAAGCTTAACATTATTTAGAATAACGTCAGATACCTAGCATGATCCATTTTTATATTTAAACTAGCGACTACCCTCGCTCCGCTCGGGTTCGTCCCTGGGGTGAGGTCTGGGAGGACCACCCTTATCCTTATCACTTAGGGGTATGAAAAATAGATAGTAGCCTATTCTCAGACCTATTGAATACGCATATAAAATTTGGTAAAAATCGGTAAAGCCGTTTCGGAGGAGTACGGTAACAAATATTGTGACATGGAAATTTTATATATAAGATACCTTAGTAACTGATTTTTTACTATTGTAAACTAAACCATGATTTTAATATATTTTTCACAAATAGAAAGGAGCCTCTGCAAACATTTAAATGATGGACTGAGCAGCACCTTATCATCAGCATAGCTATGGCTATTTGCACTGCATCCGTCTATGTAACATCCTATACTATATATTATATCATTTTTCTTTCGCTATGTCGCAGTCGCTGTGTCGTGATGCTTGGGACCTGATCTTAATGATGATCGTTTGATAAATAACTTAACCAAAATGTACCACTTTATGATTCATATGGATTTTTGACCACATGAATCAGACGCAGATAAATCAGAATTTTACCTAAAATCTTCGATTATCCGTAACATATATTTACATCGGTATTCGCATTTAACCACAAAAATCTATAACTTAAACGTATTTTTTGGGGCATAGATTCAAGTTTTAAGACTCTGTAACATAATTTGTAAACTAGACATATTAATCAGAAACCCACCTGACTCAAGAACATATGAATCAAATACTTACTCTTGTATCTCCTGATCAACACTGACCTGGCCGAACGTCTAACTTCGGGCCCATTCGTCGCACAACAGACTACCCCCCATGCGGGTTGTGATGGTCTCACTTTTTGTATTTCGCCGAGTACGATCGAGTGAAGTGAGCGCTATATTAATCAGAATTTTATGCCGGACATCTTTTATTTCTATATTTATAATATTACTATTATTTTGTTGGGTGTGGTGCCGAGGTCGGCCCTAGCTACGTCGACCAGTTTTGATCCATTGTAGCTCCCTTTATAATGAGTTCAAAGTTCTCCGCTTAGTCCTGTTGACTCTAGGAACTTCCAGATTTTCTGAGCGGGGAGCATCTGTATCTCTTCCGGTTGCATAATATGCTGTCCTAGATAGATACTTCTGCGGTGCATGAGTGGACCGCACGAGCAGAGGATGTGCATAGCAGTTTCCTCTGTCTCATGGCATAGTCTGCACATTGCGGTCCGACTGAGGCCGAGGGTAAACATATGTTTATTGAGTTTGCAGTGACCAGTAAGTATTCTGGTTACTGCACTGGTTTTATACTTGTTGAGTTGAAGCAACTCTTTTGTAAACGTTTTGCGATATCCCTTAATTAGCGCTTTAGAGTGTGTTTGTCCAGAAGTGGATTGCCACTCTTGAAGTGCTTGGCGATTGCAGTGAATTTTGAGAATTGAATAGGCATGTTGTTTTGCAATACCACAAAATGGTTCTGGGCCACATTCTGGGGTTTCAGCGCCCCTTCTTGCCAATGCATCAGCCTTTTCATTCCCATCTATGCCTGAGTGACCCGGGACCCATCTGAGGGTAACTCTGTTGGATGTGCCCAGGACATTCAGATTATCCATACAGTCTTTGACCAACTTAGAGTTGGTCTCAAGACAATCTATAGCCAGAAGTGCTGCTTGGCTATCTGAGTTGATGTAGATATTTTGGTTTCTAAGCTTTCTCTCCAGGATGACATCAGCACATTTGTTGATGGCGAAGACCTCGGCTTGAAAGATGGTGGCCTCCTTGCCCAGATTGACACTCATGTCAAATCTAGGCTCAAGGCCATAGATACCGCACCCTACATCAGATCCTTTCTCGGATCCGTCTGTAAACCAAACATGACTGCCCTTTTTGTGAGACTCTTGGTCTTTTAGCCACATGTCCCGGTTGGGAAGATCTATTTGGTACTGTTTTGCGAAGTTAAACTCTGTACTCATGCCATCGACTGTCATTTTTAGAGTTTTGTGTTCGAATGTCAACTCTTTGAGTTTGTTCATATATTGCGATTGCAACTTTACATTCGATTGTGTACAGAGCCTGTAGAGGCAAGATTTAGCTTCTTTTTGCACGTAGAGATATAGCGGAGCTATGTCCAAAAAAGCATTTAGAGCATCGCCTGGTGCCGAATGGAAGGCTCTCGTGATGATTAGACATGCCATCCGTTGTACGCTGTCTAGTTTACTCATAGTTGTCTTTTGTTTGGTTTTGTTTCACCATACGACTGAGGCTTATGTTATGATCGGCCTTACCACGGCGATGTACAACCAGAGGACCATTTTGGCTTTTTGTATAATGTTGTTGAGGTGAGAGTTCCAAGTCAACTTTTGATCAATAGTGACTACAAGGTACTTTACCTCATTTGATAGGTTAAGGGTTTTGCCATTGAGTCTGAGTTCAGTCAGCCTTTCAAGCTTGCTTTTCCTGGTAAATGGTACAATAACTGTTTTATCAGCGTTTATTGATAATTCATTTTCTCTGCACCATCTTGTGATGGTATTGAGAGCTCCTTGTAACCTGGTGGAAATTGTGTTCAGGCAGGGACCTCTTACTACTACAACAAGGTCATCTGCATAGCCTTGTGTATCGTAGTCGAGATCCGCCATGATTACAAGTAGTAGGTCTACAGCTAGTGTCCATAATAGGGGTGAAAGAACTCCTCCTTGCGGACAGCCTCTTGTAGTGTAGAAATTGTGCGAGTGTTCGTTTAGCGTAACTTTCGCACACCGGTTGGAGAGCATATATTCCACCCATCTGGTGGTTGTGATATCAACATCTTTTGCATTTAATCCTTTCAGGATGGTTGCCGTAGGTGTGTTATCAAAAGCCCCCTCAATGTCCAAAAATGCACATAGAGCTGTCTGCTTATCCTCTAGGGACCTTTCTGCCTTGTCGATCAGAGCTACTAAGGCAGATTCTGTGGATTAGTAGACTAGTTACGGAGATAAACCTCCAGAAATCGAAAATTTAAGGCGCTGAGAAATACCCTATAATTAATTATAAAAAAGATTTATTTGCTAACGATTTTTACCTTGTGATCATAAAAACCTATGACATTTAAGTAGTAGGTGAATTGTTTTAAATATAACGCCTATAATAATTTAGAAAGCAATTTCTTGTGGATGGAAGACTATCTTCACTTTACAATATAATTTATAAAACATTTTAATTAACGAATTCCTAACGGTAACAACTGCCAAACGACTGTCATCTTGATACTAATTTGAGAGATTAATTGAAATTTGCTCAAAATACAAAGTATATTATTATGTCTGTTTGTAAATTTTATTTTGTTTTATTTAAAATTTTGTTTTTGGTTTTTATGTTGTGTATTAAAATTTGTTGAAGTGAAAACTTCTTTAGGCACGTTGGGGGCTTTTGGGATGGTTATAAAACACTGAACTCGCGTGACCGTCATGCTCAGACACATCGATATACAGATGTGTGTAAATAAAAATGTTGGTAAAAAAATGCTTATTTATGTGTGTAATTATATAGATAATAATCATACTTTACACGTAAGCTAGCGCAAAAGATGAAATTTTAATTACTATATTAAAACGTTAACAAAAATGATTTCTAATAACCTAAGAAGTTTTCCCTACGATTGACAGTTTTTTTTCTGTTTTTTACATATTTTTAAGTTATTTTACAATAAATTTATAACATTTATGATGTACATAGAATGGTATAAAAAATAAGAAAAGTTTAAGTATTCAAATTCAAAATATTTTAATTAGCATTATATTATTAAAATTGTTTACTGAACGTCATCAGACTACCACCAGTTTGAAAAGAAAAAGCCTTAGGCCCGAGAAGAACTGGCGAAAGAAACTCAGCGGAACTGATTTTTTTTTATCTTATTTGATAACACCCACATCTTAGCTGTTAAAGAAAACAATACTCACTTAGCCAATGTTGTCTCTTTCATTGGATTTGTTTATTTCTTGATCAAATTGTTATTGAAATATTAATTATTTATAATACTAGCAACAACTTTTTTATTACCTAGTTACGTTTTAACGCTTAGTAAAGGTTTTTCAGAGATGAGATATTTTCCCACAGTAAAAAGAATCCTTCATGTTGACCCGGATAACCAGCTATCATCATACCAAATTTCATCAAAATCTGTCTAGTGGTTTTCTCGTGATGCGGTCACAGACAGACAGACAGATTACTGAATTGAAGGTTTTCAATGCATATAAAATTAATTCAGATTTAGAATAGTTTGAAAGCTTAAATCAATAAAGAGCTTAAATCGTAGGCTATTAGCCGAAGTTCTCTTTGAACCAGTTGGCAACTACAAGCCGAAATCACTGAATTTATATGAATTATTAAATTGTATTTAATTTAGTGCATTACCCACCACGCTGTCATCAGTCTGTAAGACAAAATATAGGGTGATATTATGTTAATGTATTACCAGTATAGTTGCCATTTTGAAGTGATTTGGCTTACACATTCGTGATCATAGAAATTTTTGCGGGAGGTCTATGACCAGTAAAGGACGTCTTTTGGGTTGCAAACAAAAAAAATATCTTATATGTTGACCCGGATAACCAGCTATCGGCATACCAAATTTCATCAAAGTGTGTCCAGTGGTTTTCTCGTGATCCCACACATACAGACAGATAGACAAACATTCTAAAAACTATAGATTCAGCCTCTGTGTCGATGTTGTAATAATGACTATTTCAATTAGAATTTTATTATACGTAATATTATGTATAGATATTTAAAAATAAAATAAAATATACTAAAAAAATATATATGTTACTTTATATTAAATATACCGCAGACAAGTTTATTTGTAACAAACTAGCCATTTTCTGTGGCTTCGCTTAAACGAATATTTTACTTAAAATACATTTTTGCACAAACAAACTTTTACATTTTTATTTATATAGATATACAAGCTTTCTTACCTTAACTTGATTATACTGGTAGCAAGCTCAGTGAACACACTAGTGTGTGATTAATAGGTGAAATAATCCTAATTAAGCGGGTCATTGGACTAAGTGTATGGAAGTGGCCTTATAAGAAAACTAATTATTCTAATTGCTATTACTGTAAAATTAACATGCGGAAACTTGTTTTAAAATTGAAATTTAATATTAAAACTATAATCATTTTTGTCCCTTTTTCCAATTTACATAAAAAATCTCAACCTTTTGCCTTTACAAAATATAATAATAATCTATACATACAAATAAATAAAATTGGAGTGTCTGTTTCTAAAGTCAAAATAATAGCTTTTTATTAAATGGATGTGAAAGTATATATGGTACTCATAAGGAAAAAAACATTTATTAAATTTTTTGTCTGAGTGTTTGCTTATTTCGACTAATCTCCGAAACGAAACTTTACCATCTTTTACTTAAAATATCCTAGAAGCGTGACCTTAGAGTACGGATGTATATATAGTAGTATATATTATATATATATATATATATATATATATATATATATATATATATATATATATATATATATATACTACTATATAATATATTAAGTACAATACGGTACAGCTTTAAATTGGTATCTGTTTAAGTGTTTTCTATGCATACATACAAGTCTCATGGTGCAATGTGCGTAACGGCAATGACGACTAGCGGCAGATACCAGATTCCATAGAAAAATCATTTCTATACAATTCTTAAAACATCTATTCCTAAGTTATTGTAGAATATCAGCTTGTCTAAGTCTGCATTTTTTATATCAATACTAATCGTAGTCATAATTTCACATCACCAGTGGACCTTTATGAAATACAAGTGGTTTACATTACCTAGAACCTATACCTATTAGCCTATACATATATTACGGGAGTTCAAAATCTATTCATGTACTAAATTTCATCAAAATCCATTCATCCATTAAAACATGAAAGAGAGACAAACATACACACACACACACACAAAATAGTCCAATTTTCTACAACAAAATTAAAGCGTAACTACAAACAATTATGTTTCATGATACCGGTATCTCTGATTAAGCAAAGAAACTGTAATCTAACACTAAGCAAGTGTAAGAACTTGTTTGTTAGATGAGCCCTAGATAAACTTAAGTCAAGAAAAACTTTCTTAAATGACTTTCTTTTGAGGAAAACGTTTATAAATGTTGTAACGATGCTATGCGGAAAGCTGACTGTAATAGAAATGCACATATTATTATGTATATCCATCCAGTATTTCTTACCAGTGCTGATAAAATGTCTATCTATACCTTAACCTTTGGGAATACTTTATTTAAGTTTTCTGCTACACCTGCTAGAGAAAGAGCTTTTCTTTAACATCAAATTATCAATATTTCACAAAATAAACGATTTCTTAAACTTTCTTATTTCGGTATAACCATATATAAGTTACGAAGCTTTTTCGATATAAGAGATAGGCATGTTAACAGATATATGAATTCTTCAATCCTAATTTTTAAAATTTTAATCCAAAATTATAGAATCCGACTGATAAATCATTTTTTTAATCGACTTCATAAGGGATGAGGTTATTAATTCGTCTGTATGTTTTTTTTTGTATGTTTGTTACGCGATTATTCCGCCGTATTAAACTTCTTTGTGTAACCCGGAATTTCTTTTCTCTTTAACGACTACGCTACGCCTATGGACTTTGATTCGCTTATTGCTAGGCACATAGACTATATTGTAGTGGCGATATAATCTCACCATCCCATTATACCTAAATTCGCTTATTTTTTTCTTCAAATTGCTTTGTAAATGAGATAATACACTGATGAAGGTTAAAAAATATAGTTTTGTTTATTTTTAAAATTATATTAAAATTAACTAGCACTGCCCGCGGCTCCGCCTGCGTCAGATAACCAAAAAACAAATTCTTAGGTTTTACATATTATCTAGTATACTCTTACATTGCAGTTTTTGTATTTTTTCTCAGAAATGAGATATTTTCCCACGGTAAAAAGTATCCTATATGTTGACCCGGATAACCAGCTATTACCGTACCAAATTCCATCAAAATCCCTTTAGTGGTTTTTCCGTAATGCGGTAACAGACAGACAAAAATTCTAAAAACTATAGATTCGGCCTCTGTATCGATTACAATGTCTGTTTCAATAAGATTTTCCAAAAATATTTAATGTACAGATTCGGTTTAGTTATAATTTTATTATATGTATAGATATATTTACTTGTATCATAATCAAACGAAATATGATAGTTTATTATCACATATTATTGGATATTTGACTTTAAGCAGTTATATTGCGAAAATTGTTTGTTCATTTCACGTATGGTGCAAATATTTGCAACTCCATTCCTTTTGCTTTTAGAATCCGTTGGGATAGCAATTCCACATGATCGCTTATACAACCATATGGCTTACGCTTTTGCATGCTCCGAGATACGTATATGTTCTACTGTCAAATTTTCACGCTGTAACCGTATTTATTTGTTACTTTTTCTTTACATCTTATATTTTATTATAGTTCAATGAATACCTTACTTTACCGAGAAATCTCCTTCATATCTTCTCCATTCTACGTGACATTGGCGAATTAATCTGTACTCAACTGTCACGTTTTGAAGCCATTAACAAGAAAATTGGAGTGAATTTTGATTTATTTCGCAGGTAATCCCATAAGTCATTTTATAGTACAAATGCCAAAAAAGGTTTAATGATATAAATAAATAAATAAATATGATGAGATATTAACACACAGCGCCATCTAGTTCAATGGTAAGCTACGAGGCCTGTGTTAAGGATACCGTATAGTTGATACACTACACATAATAGGTATATAACTTTAAGTACATACATATTATAAATATAATTCTCGAAATAAAAAATAATAATATTTTTAGTAACAAAGTAATTACTTCACTACACTACTACTTAATTCAAAATTATATCGGTCTATGACAATCAGTTCTAACATCCACCCACTGCTGTATTTCCCAAGCCCAGTTCATATCCCAGCATCCACATGACGGATGGTCAGCTCTGATAGCTTTGTATTTCGTTCTTTAATTTCCGCCTGTCTTTGAGAGTTATGTATTGGGTAACAATCTATTACTTACTATATAGTATTACTTTGCTAGATTCTGACTACGGATTTTAAGTATATATGTTTATTATGACTTATATTGACGATAAGTTTAGATCAGTTTATAGTGACCCTACTTGTTGTGCCAGAGGCCGCGGGTTTGAGTCCCGCTAGGGCATTCAATTGTGTGATGAGCACGAATGTTTGTACTTCAGTCATGAGTATTTACATTTATAATGTGTATGTATTTAAAGTTATATGTGTCGAGTGTATCAACTATCTGGTATCCATAACACAGGCCTCGTAGCTTACCATGGAACTAGATAGTGCTGTGTGTTAATGTCCCAACATATTTATTTCTTTATAAAGAATTATTAACCTTCTAAGAAATTTATAAGACATGAACTTCACAGTATTATTTAATAACTACTAAATCCAAAATAAAAAGAAAATCGGTTGACAAAAACAGGAGAAAAAGGCTTTGTTTTATCTTTGCCTTAACATACTCTTATTTTCACAGATTATCTTTCATCATTTACCTTTAAGACTGTACTTTTACGTACACCACAGACTTATTACTTCGATATAAATAAGAAAACTCGTAAAAAGCTAGAAATGGAACAGAAACATTACTTAAAATGTCACGTACGCATCATAGATTATTTTGGAGGGTCTCTCAGGTTTGCCCCAATAAATGTATTTAGTTGACGTCATTTTATAGATTAGAATAAAAGTATGATGAAAGTGTACAGTAAAATGTTTTTTTTTAATATTGCTTTATTCGTTGAGTGATGGCTTTAACAACTTATACACCATTTTATATCTATTGCTGTATTCTGTTCCTCCAGATTTTTCTTCGTACCTTTAATCTCAGATTTTATTAGATGCTTTTCACAATTATGATGTTTATTGTGATTGTTAGTATACTTATTATACTTTTTTCGATGTAAAAAATAACTTCTTCTAAAAAGCTTCGGAAGCTTCTGATTTTGTTTTTTTTTTTGATATTTCTTCATTGCCACAATGCGTCACGAATTTCGCTATGTGATTTTTCTGTGATTTCTACAATGCATCGTGAGCGTCTTTATAGGAACCATGACAAGGATTTTGCAATCTGGATGTTTTACAGTGACCAGAACGTTGTGAGCTGTTTTTTCGCTCAACGAGCATTTTCGGTCTTTGAGCGTAACATATAAACTAAAAAGGCTTTAATGCAGATATTTGAATATTTTATTTAAAATATCAATTTTAAAGAACGGTTTTCTATGTTTCTAGAACGTGGAAATGGTTCTAAAAAGGTTTTTCATTTCATTACTTTTAAACTTTATTTAAGTTCAATGTCGTTACAAAGTTACCACTGCTTTACTGATATTACCAATAATGTTACGAGAGCTAGGTGTTACATTTTTCAGAGGCTACCATTAGAATTCTATTAAGTAAATGAAATACTAGTAAAAAGTTATTTTACTATATATAGATAATATATTCTTATATTCAGCCCTTTTTAATGTTCCACTGCTGGGCACGGGTCTCTCTTCAATGTGAGAGGATCAGGTCATAGTCCACCACACTTGCCATGTGCGACTTGGTGGACTTCACATGTCTTTCGAAAACTTGATAGATTCTCTTAGACACTCAGGTTTTCTTACGATGTTTTCCTTTATCGTGAGTAACGTAGTAATCATGTTGGAAATGATTCGCACATGACAATATCAGAGGTGCGAGACCCGGGATTTAAACCCGCTTCACTCGGTTTCCCAAGCGATCGCGTTACCAGTGTGCTACCACTGCCTATCGATCGATGATGATATAGATATCGGTTATGATAATACTTTCTTAGATTTACGCGAATATTTGAAATTTTAAATAAAACTATGTTTTTGCGTATTTTCGCGAATTTATTTGGATTTTTAGTTCCCGACGTTTCGAATGCTTTACAGCAATCATGGTCACGGGAGAGACTGACGTGTTAGATGTCTCAGAGGTATTATATTGTTGTTACAGACAGCCAACCCACAAATAACAAAATGAATTCAAAGAAAAATGGCACCAAAGTACCTTACAATATTTTTTAACATAAACATTTTTATAATTTTAATTAGTTTTATAATTGAATATGGAATATTATTTACTTTATTTTAACTGTTATTATTATAATTATAACAATTTTAAAAAATATTAATTAGTAATCTATATAAGTGTTGCCATTATTATATTTATAACCATAAAAAAATTAAGGCACATAGTTGTTCTATTCGTAATTTAAAAAGTTAAAATTAATTAAGAATAATAATTTTAATCTAGTTGCTATTATTTAAAAAACAAATTATTAAGCAACACACAATACAATACAATACAATACATGCATATTTTACAAATTAAAAAATGAAAAATATTAATTTGAAATGCTATTATTTTGATCCACACACTAAGTAAGAACGTACTATTACTATCGGTTATAAGTTAAAATAGATCCCAAGACTTATAAGTCTAGTTAGCTATAGCTAGAACTTAAATGATGTAAATATTTAAATTATGCTGCAATCAAATCCATAAGCTCCGTTGGAGAGCAGATGCAGTTAAATACTATACAACTTTCTCGACCGAGCTTACATTATCTTAATACTTGTTGTATTATTTTATAAATTTCGTTCCGCAAGCGAGTTACTGGTTAAAGTTACGACCGCTGGTAGTCTTAAACTTTTGAAATATTCTATACAAGCGCTTGGTTTAAATGAAATTCAATAAATTAATAGTAAAGTCCGTATTATTTAACATTGTAAATGTGAAGTTTGTGAGTATGGATGTTTGTTACTCTTTCACGCCTGAACGGCTGAACGGATCTGGATGAAATTTGGCACAGAGATTATAATTATAGTCTGGAATAATACATAGGCTACTTTTTTTCCGGAAAATGTACGGTTCCGGAGGGATATGTTTGTTTTTGTTTTCAATATTTTCTTTTTTTGTGTGATACTTTTTATTCTTAAAAACGAACAATAACCAAAAAAAAACCATTTTTTTATTGATAATACTACTGAACAAAAAAGCTACTAAGCAAAAAAAAAAAAGAAAATTGACTGAATGTTAAATTAGTCTAACTTGCGTAATTTTACGAGTGTACGCACACACACAGTGAAATATACAAATGAATAAGCCCTTAATGTTAACATCAAAAAGATCCAACTAGCAAGGGTGGCCGTCCGTGAAATCGTCCACCGTCGGAAACCTCTTATAATAAATACCAAGCCTATTGTATTGTATTGTTAATTGGGACTCGTATTCCCTACTTAGACTCGCATTTATTCCGTTGCACGTTGCGAATCCTGGCTAATTTAGCCAGCCTAGCTCCGCCCTAGCCTAGTTCACAGGCTTCGCGGAGTGACCTCACTGGTTAGAGGATTTCATCTCGTTGAGAAGTTACGCTACGCATTCCAGGACTACGTGAGCGACTGATTCTTCAGCTCCAAAATATCCTCTACACAGAGCACAGTCCATCGCACCGATGTTAAATAAGTGCTTGTTCAAGGGACAGCGGCCCGTTATCGTCCCTATAATTATTTTGAGATTTGTTCTATTAAGGCTCAAATACCAAGTCTATTTAGCAGTAGATCTAAAAATAGTCTATCTCAGAAATATTATTATACATCCTAATAAATAAAGCTGAATATAAAAGAATTTGACTATGTATGTTTTTTTAACCATCAGACCCGTTTTAAAAATTCTTGTTAATATTTTATTGAAAATTTATTGAGGTGAAAGAAACCTGCACGTCTGAGAGAAGCTAGTCTTAAATCCAATTTATTATGAGCTCAGCCATATCCTCATTTTAGTGCTGATTAGTTCAAACTACCCATTACTTATTGTATGAGAGAGTTTTTTCCTCTATTTTAAAAGCAAAGCTTAATTTTTAAGATTTGTATGTATATATATATATATATATATATATATATATATATATATCTTTTCAGGTTTTTTAAATTAAAATCAGTATTTTATACCAATAGAATTAACATTTAAAAGTCTGTATTAAAAAGCTTTCAGTAAATTGGTCGTCTTGACAAATAAGCATTGAGACAGCGATATATCAGATGATACTAAAATATTAAACATTCAATATTTTTATTAATTATAGTTTTTTCTAATAAATAAAACTTTCCTTTCTTCCTCATATATATTTATTTATTTTTTATTTTTTCGACTGCTTTTTCTGTCTATTAAAAGTTATTATTTTACTATGTCTTATACCGCAGTAAAATTTAAGATAATAGTACGATCAAAATGTATGAAGTTTTAAAACATCTCGTGTTTTTAGTGTTCCGTCTGAGGAAATGAAACTCCGCAATTTAATATCACGGCCAATTTTCTTAGATTACCGTTCATCATTTCATGAGATTGACTATCTTCTGGTACAGCGACGATGTGCGTTGTTAAATTACTTGTATCTTTAATACATATTTTGTTATGAAATACTAACGGTTCAAACTTGTTTCGCCCGGGTTCTCTAGAAAAACAAAACTATCCCACGGGAACCGTACACTTTTTCGAGATAAAAAGATATAGCCTATGTGCTATTCCAAACTATAATCTATCTCTGTACAAAATTTCATCCAAATCCGTTCAGCTGTTCTAGCGTGATTGAGTGACAAACATCCAAACATCTAAACTTTCACATTTATAATATTAGTAAGATGATTCTAGTGAAAAAATCTATACAATATATAATTAAATAGTAACAAAGCGATATATACGGGGTTATTGATAATTCGATGTATTCCCGTTAGGAGGTGATAGGGCTATTTGCGATAATTTTAACCTCCATGTGCATTATGCAAAAGTTAACCATTTTTGAGTTATCATGTCTTTTGGCTTTTTTCAAAATAAGTCAAAAATGCAAAATCAAAAATTTATAAAAAAAGTATCAATTTAAATCTATTTTTTTCTTCTGATTTATAAACCCTATCACCCCCTAAGGGGAATACGTCGAATTACCAATAACCCTGTATACATGAAGTATTTTTTTAGAACAATTACGGTAACGTATTATGTACATAATATGTACAGGCTCTGAAACAATAGTAATTAAATTTTTTGTTTGTATGCTGTGTGAATTACATGCAAAAAGTACTGAACCGATTTTAATTAAATTATAATACAAGTATAGGGAAGTCATAATTTATAGATAATGTCAATGTTTAATTAAGGTTTGATTTTCTAATTATCATGTAAAAGTAATCAAAGTCTCACGATTTTCGTCTTACGGAGTTTCTCAATAACTTATCCATTTGAAGTTTTGATTTCTACAGATAGAAATTTTAAATTAGCTTTATATTATACAAATTATAAAAAAATTCTATTGCTGGTGTGAAAAACCACAAATAAATGAGAATATTGAAGTCCGCCATTATTATATGGTAATCTGACCTTTATTTTATTCTTCACCTACTTCAAAAGAAGAAGGTTCTCGATTTGGCGATATCAATATATAAATAGACAAAGACAAAACGTTTCAGTACCTTTTCCTCCTCTGTTTGTCAACCGATTTTCTTTTTTTTTGTTTAGTAACTACAGACAAGCGTGAAAGTATTAATAATTAAAAATTTTGTTAACATGTCTTGTTATAGATAGGCAAGTTCTATTCACATATGTTCCTCAAATTTTCAACGATGAATTTGGTCGTATTTCAACCACTAGGCGAGCATTAGTTATTCTTATTTTTTACGTGTATGCTACACGGATATCATTACCAATTATTATGAATCAATTTTCATTTAATACTATTTAATAGGTTAACGCAAATATTTGACATTTCAAATAAAACTATCGTTTCGGATTGTTTAGCGAATTTATTTTGATTATTTGTTCCCGTTGTCTCTCCCGTGACCATAATTGCTGTAAATCCGCGAAATAATACGAAAAAATAGTTTTATTTAAAACGATTTTCATTTCTTAACTGTTTTATTTTTCAATAAATAGGTTATATATACCCCGCATACATATATGTGATTATGTGGAACTCGCCAGACATAAAAGCCAGTGCTAAGTACTAAACCCCAATGGAACCATATGAGTATATATTTTCTTTATATTGCACTCTATTAATCAACATTAACACCATGTAAGTTAGTTTAAATTAATGACTTATACAAATGTAGGTTCAGATTTCCCAAGAGATCTAGTTAAGACTTCTCTGGATCACCAGAGTGTTTAAGAAAGTTTGCATCCAAGATTTAAGTTATAACAGTATATTTTGTATTTGAAATTGACAATAGATAGATATGATGTAATAAATGGTTCATTTTTTAAAGCAACTGTATGTATGGCTGTAAATTCGGAGGTCTGGGGTTCAAGTCCCGGGTCAGGGCAAGTTCGTTTTTGCGATAGATATCCCGTTATTGAGAAAGGCTATAGGCTATATATTATCATGTTACTAACCAAGGCAGTATATACCCAAGGGAGTAAATATATATCTATTCTACTTGCTGTGCCAGCGGTCGTGTGTTCGAGCCCTCTGGGGGCATTAATTTGTGCGTTGAACACGAATGTTTGTACTGACCGCTGGCACAGCAAGTAGGGTCACTACAGCCAAACCTGTCGTCAAAAAAGTCGTGTTAAAAAGACTACCTACGTATACAGGGTTACATATTGGAATAAATAAAATTACAATTAAATGACACAACATTAAATGTACAGTAATAATGCAGTGACAGCAAGATGCAATACACAGACGTCTAAAAAAAAGAGAGAAAAAAAAAGTATTCCTCACGTTACTAAAATTTTGTTAATTTTAAATTTGAGAATTGTACGAAAATTTAACTTAATCTTAACCAATAAATATTTAACAAAGAAATTAACTATTTAAGTCTTACTGTAATCAAGTTATTACGCTGACTAATTTAAGAGCAGTTAACTGTAAAGAAGCTGAGAGTTACGACCATCATTATAATTTTAGATGGGACTCACCTCATAAACTGGCTTTAAGGATATAAGAGCTCTTAAGTGGTATTTCGTTTCGCGCGAACTAAATTGACACTTAAAGTGTGGTATTACATACTTAGACTCATAATTTTAATATGAGTTGTAAGCTGCTTAGTAATTTTTGTTTTTTTTTTTTTTTATAATAGCAATGAATTGTTTGTCTTTTGCATATTTGGACAGATCATTTTTTATGGGCAGAAAAATTTGAATTGGACAATAAAGTGATAGAGGTTGTTTTTTAGAAGACTACTCCGCTCGGGGAAACGAGATGTTTCCCGCAGTAAAAAGCATCATCAGAGTATCGAGCAAAAAGTATCCTATATATTGACCCGGATAACCAGCTATCATTATACCAAATTTCATCAAAATCTGTCCAGTGGCTTTCTCGTGATGCGGTCACAGACAGACAGATAGAGAAACAGACAAAATGCTAAAAACTATAGAATCGGCCTCTTTATTAATAATAATGACTATTTCAATAAAAAAATCTAAAAAATATTTAATCTACAGATTTGACTCAATTAGAATTTAGATAGATATAAGTTGTAAGCTAGTAAAAATTTGATTTTATTATTTTCTTTTGTACTAGCAATGAATTGGTTGTCTTTTGCATATAAGATGGCATGCCTTGGGACTGATGTGATCGCCTCCAAAACAAAAACAAAAGAGAAAGATTTTTTTTAGTCCCGCGGATATTTTATTGCCAGTTCTTTTTAGGACTTAGACTTGTTTCCGTACTGGTACTCATGACGTCCAGTAAAAAAAAAATTAATGCTGAATAAAATACTTTGAATTTGAATACATACGAGTATGTAAAAAGTTGCTAGAAAATTCCGCTTCTCTTAAAATGAAAAATCTGATGATTTGTATTAAATTTAGTACATCGGTAGACTATGTCTTGGAGTGTAGTATGACGACACGTTTGGCTTAGTTTGTAGTTGGGTTCGAATCTCGCTGGGGGCATTCATTTGTGTAATGAAAACAAATTTTTGAACTCCAGTCATGGGTTTACATTTATAATATGTGTGTATTTAAAGTTATATATGTGCAGTGTATCAACTATCTGGTATCCATAACACAAGCCTCGTAGCTTACCATGGATGGTGCTGCGTGTTAATGTCCCAACATTTTTGTTTTATAGTAGAGTATAGAGTAACTACTCTCAGGCACAAAGGGGCAGACCCGAAACGACGTTAAGTCACAAGTGTTATATAACAAACAAAGCTTTCTTATCTCCACTAAGTTAATCTTAACAATTGCTATGTAAATTACAAATTCTCATAGATGTAAAGTTTATTCAAATGATCCTAATATATGCAAACTTGCCTCGTCATGAATATATGAATTCATTTTACCTCTATCTATTTTAGAGATATTGCATTGTATACCTTATAGGGAAGTTGGTATGTTATTTATAATAATATAAACAGTTTTGAAATATCTTTGTATATGGGCTAAAATAATAATTTCGCCATTGTTATTATGGTGGTTATTGCTAATAGCTTAACTTGATCTGGCCTGGGACTCGAACCCGGAATCACTGGATTTGCCAAACGGTTGCTTAAGATTGTTACGTGCTATTAACATGTATAGTACATATTTTTTAATGTTCACAGATTAATCTTTTAAACATTTTGTCGTCTTATGAAACAAGGATATGACTTACCAAAAATATAGTTATTCGATCATATATTGCGACATTTTATAATAATGTTTCAAAAGTAGAAGTCAAAATGTAAAAAAATTGTCAATTGTGTAAACTATAGAGTCCATATTGATTGATGACTTAGGTTTTCAACGATTAAAAATTTAGTACCTTTTTAAGGTATATATGTTATGGGCCTCTGTTTACATATTTAAGATTTTTTTTGTAAATATTGCCTGAAATATGATTAAATAAAAAAATATATTAAAAAAAATTGTGCCAATTTTATAAGTAAGCAGTATAGTAGCATAAAGGTCAATGTCACGTATTACAGGAACCCTGTCTTATCCTAAAATAAAATAGCCTATATCTTCCTAGAATCCACTAAACAAAAGAATTGAATTGAGTAGTATATATCTCCATTCCATCCATCCATTTAAACCAACACCCACTAGTAAAAAAATAGTATATTTATTTTAAAATCAGGGTAAAAACTTCGTACTTGCAGGTAAAGTAAATTATTTGTGCTAAAAAACTCAACAAAAGATCCCTTTCTGAAAGGATAATATAATACATATATATAATGGAAAAGTAAAAAATATACCAAACAGTCAACATATGAGAAAAAATTCCAAATCTATTTACAGATCAATATGACACAGAAAATTTTCCACATGGCTCGTACTCATCAGACTTTTATTATGATTAAATTAGACTAATAGAGCATCTATTAGTTTTATGATACTAAATGACATGAAACTTTTTTTACGCAAGCTTTGTTTATTGCCAATAAATATATTTAGTTTGATATATTCGAAGCGTGGAAAAATTGGTGTCACTAAATATCTTGGAGCTTAGACAACATGGCATTCTACAATCATTGTGTTTGTTTGTTTTAACGCACTAATCTCAGGAATTACTAATCCAAATTCGAAAATTCTTTATGCATTAGATAGCCCGTTTATTGATAAAGGCTATAGGCTATATTTCATATAATTTATATTCTATCTATTCCATAATAGCCGTTAAAACGTACTAAGGGATGAAACCGAGCGAAGTGTGGGTGAGTCGCTAGTATCCATATATTATGATTCTTTGACATACTAATTAAATTTATCATTTCAATACAATTTTTAAAATTCCAATTCCTCATCAATTATAAAACAACATCTCATCTGAGCCCCCTGTTTCGTTATTTAAAAAGCTGTTGTGAATTTGTCGGTATTTACCAAATTCTTACTTTAATAATCCACCATTATCAGGTATAAGCGTATTAGCGTTCTAAGCGTTAGCATTTTTTAAATCTTTTTATCAAATATTAAATGAACCCTTTTGCACAGATCAAATCCTTAGACACAGGCCATTAAATTGGTTTTCTGGTTTATAAAAGGATTTTGATCCTACCATAGTTAAAGCTAGGCCCTTTTTAGTCACATATGATTTCAGGAAAGTTTTCGTTTGAACGAGCACAATTCTTTCTAAAGTGCTAAATATTGTGTATATGTAATTTTAAATAAAACTGTCTTTTTGGATTTCTTTGCGGATTTTTTTTTTGATTCCCAACGTATCGGGAGGATCATGATTGCTAGAAAGCATTCAAAACGTCGGGAACCAAAATAAATTGGCGAAAAAATTCAAAAAGATAGTTTTATTTAAAACCAGCGACTCACTCTCGCTCCGCTCGGATTAGAAAACTATAGATTTGGACCTCTGTATCGATAATATTGACTATTTTAATAAGATTTTCCAAAAAAATATTTTATGTACCGATTCGACTCAGAATCTTATTTTATGTATAGATGTCAAATATTCGAGTAAATCTAGGAAAGTATTATATGTATGTGTAAATTATAGGAAAGCGAAACACAAACCAAAAATTTTAGTTAATTATTTAACACGAGCTGTTGCCCGCGGCTTCACTCGTGTTTTGTATTTGTATCACTGCTCCACTACTAAGGGTTGTAACCCTGGCGCGATGTAAGACAGATAACCTATCTCAATAGACTATAAAATACAAAGAGAATTTTAACTCGAAATTAGAATTTATAGCCTATTTGCTAAGACCTTCTCAATAAACAAGCTATAAAATACGAAGAGACCGTTTCAAATTCATTGAACTGCGTTCAAATAAACAAAAGAATCAACTTTAATTATTATTACTATTAGTATAAATTAAAAGTAAACAATTCCATTTACAGATGTTAATTATGTGTCTGATTAGGATAATTATAAATGCCAAACTTTGTATGTGTGTACAATGTGTATATTCTAAACGGCTGGAAGGATTTTGATGAAATTTAGTAGACAGATGACTTTTTTTTACGTTGGAAAATGCATTTACACGTATAGACTCACTGGTAAGAAAGGCCAGTACTATCCACTAAAGCCCAACGGAACCTTCCCCATATTAATGGAGCGTCACACGATCACTTATCCACTCAACCACGACGTTCAAACGCGACGGCAGGCCTTGTAAAGCAGACCACAACAACCAAGTAGGTACTTCCATGGTCCATTCTGCTATCAGAGAAGTACCAGAAGCAACCCGCGTGGTAACCACCCACTGAGGTGAGTCGCCTCCCAACGAGTCACTTGACTTCACGCCCGGCTAGATTGACGATCTCCAAATGCTAATAAGCAACGGGATATGTAGACTGTGACCTGGAGTGACAAGTAGGTTACTGTTAGGCAACCAGGGACACAGTCGAGCGAAGTAGAAGTAAGTTGCTAGTCTACACTACTATTATAAAGAGGAAAGATTTGTATTTTCGTATGTTTGTAACGCATAAACTCAAAAACTACAGGACAGATTTAGATGAAATATGTTAAAAAAATAGTTTGAGCCCCTGGAAAGGACATAGGATACTTTTTATTCCGGAAATTGTCCCTTAAGGGAGGGAAAATGGAGATGATAGTTTGTATGGGGAATCTACCTAGGGACGAGTTGCTAGTATAGAATAAGGATGTAACTAAAGATATGTATTCAATTACTTCGTACATACATCACAGTACCATTTAGGTATCGTGTGAAAGCTTGCAAATTAACGCCTACATCACTTAACAGTCACAAAACCGTTGATACGAAAACCATGTATGCGTGAAATGGGCGGTACTGCTCACGCTTACGGACTGGTGTAAATCACACTACCATTTTACAGGAGAATGTTTGTGTGTATGTGTGTGTGTGTATTTAGTACTGCTTTACGTTGAAAGAACTGGACAGATTTGGATGAAATTTAATACACATAATATAGATAACGAGTAGCACATAGGCCACTGTTAGTTAAAAATTGCCAAAAGATGGCGCTCATCATCTACCAAACAATGAAAATATACATATTTTAATTTAATTTTTACATACGTACCTATATAGATGCAACTTCTGTGTACGTACGTACATACATAAGTCATTGGTATAATAATTGTTGGTGAGCTGTAAAACTTAGAAACCTCAACTAAAAAATAAAATATGTAAATTATATAAAATATGTTAAAGTATATTTTTTGTCCTTCTTGAACAAAATAAGGAAGCCCCAAATCATGAGCTCTTTGGGATAGAGATATCTCAGTTTCTTTCGTCGGTTTTTCTAAGGACTAAAGCTTTTTATTTCCAAACTGGTAGTAGATTCATGACGTTCATTAAAAATTGTAATAATTTAATTCTGTATAAAATATTTTGAATTTGAATTTAAAGGCGAGGAAATGATATGCTGTAATTTATCTGGGAATATTTTTAAGACTCAAGTTAACAATAACACATAGTATGAATATAGGGTTTGGGTGAACTAGGACTGAAATGTTTGTAATTTTTATCTCAAATACAAACTTTTCTCAATAAATAAATATAATAAAAATGTTGGGACATTAACATACATCACCATCTAGTTCCATGGTGAGCTACGAGGCTTGTGTTATGAATAACAGATAGTTGATACACTACACATATATAACTTTAAATACATACATATTATAAATATAAACACCCATGACTTTAGTACAAACATTCGTGCACATCACACAAATAAATGCCCCCAGCGGGACTTGAACCCGTGATCGCTGGCACAGCAAGTAGGGTCACTACAAACTGAACCAAACCTGTCGTCAAATATCTTAGATCTTCATATATTCTCACATCACGAAACCTAGGTTTTAGTAAATCTCTTGGGAAATCTAAACCTACATTTGTACTGGTCATTAATTTAAATGAACTTATATAGTAGTAATTTTGAAACATTGTCGTTGCTCTGATGTAATAAAATAGTGTGATTTGACCTTTACTCTCTTTTGGGTTCGAGTTAGGTTCGAGCTAAAATAATTGCTGAATTAAAATTTTTTAATAGAAATTCGAGGTTGGTTAGTTGTGGTTCTGGTCTCTTTAGTCATGCCTCACCGTTCCATCAAAATATAAGATTTAATGTATGATTTGTCACTGATCTTATTGAATAATTATCGTCATCTCACTGGAGTTTGGTAGAGAAGGAATAGAAAGCTTATGCTTACAAACACAATAGTAATATGAAATTTTTGTATTAAGGATTTTTTTATTTGAAAATATATATTATACTAAATATATAATACTCAATACTCACGTAGAAAAAGTATATAACAAATTTTATCGAAATCTGTCCAGTGGTTTTCTCGTGATGCATTCCAAGACAGACAGATAGACAGACAAAAATTCTAAAAAACTATAGATTCGGCCTCTTTATATATATCTATATCTGTATATATATATACATATATATATAATATATATATATATATATATATATATATATATATATATATATATATATATATTATTTCAATAAGATTTTCCAAAAAATATTTAATGTACAGATTCGACTCAGATAAAATTTTAGTATATGTCTAGATTATTAATTAAGAGAAATTATACAAAAATTATTGACGTTTAACTCGAAAATGACTTTTCTTCCCATTTGTAAGTGATTTAAATTTAACAAACTGTACTTACATTAAGATGCTTCTCACTAAGAACATTTTATATTACCCAACAAAATTAAATATGAATGTCTTGTGAAAGTCACAATTTTATGTATTTTATATGTCTGTTGGTAAGCTTTGTTCTTTTAAAGTAAGGAAAATTTTTAATTACTTGAAATTAGGTTAATAATTATTATCAATTAATAACTTTTAATAACTATCTAAGATATCTCTTATTTTGAAGTCGGTGAAATGAAAATTTGTCTCCAACTGTATCCACTTTGTGTAAGTACATGGATCCTATTATAAGATTACACTCTAAACACATTAGTGTAATTGAATTTGATAAATTATTGTTTAATGTTAATTTAAAAAAAATACATGTCGAATTGAGAGCCTCCTCCTTTTTTTTCGTCGGTTAAAAAATTTCCTATTTTCACTATTTAGGTACTTATATTCAAATCTTAGTAGGTTTTGGTGGCTTCAGTGGTTTAGTGGCTAGGATGACAGGCTGCGGGCCGCAGAATTTCAGATCGAGTCAAGTTAAGTTATTGATATACCTATCATGTACTAGCGATTCCCTCGCTTTGCTCACTACACAAAATTTAGTGAAAATTCGTTCAGTATTTTTTGCGTGATAAGCAAACAGATATACAGAAAAACAGACAAAAATATCAACAACTATTGTTTTAGGGTCTATTTAAACACTATATATATTCTGAAAACAGTCTTTGTTTTAAAAAAAATATGTTATGTACATATATATTTCACTTTGTATTTATATATTTTATATTATTATATGTATACATGACCTTACTTGGCTCTGGAACTCGAACCCAGGACCACCAGATCTACAGCCGCACATGCTAGCCACTAGACCAACTATACAATAGTACACTAATAAACATTCAAAACATAAATCAAAAGAGTCCATTACAGCATTAGCTTATCACAGGCACTTACATCAAAAAGATCCTTGGACTGCACCCAAAAGCAAAGATTAACTGTAAATAAACATCTTCACGCTACGCCTTTCCTTCCGTAGTTGATAGAGGTAGGTTATCCCATTACCTATTATCAGCCTTTATCTTAATCTACATTCTATTTGTACTACCTAGGTATCAACTATTACGATAACTCTCCAATCTAGTTCAATCAATAGCAAAACGGACGAAAAGCCACATATAACTAGCGAGCAGTTTTACTCGAGTATGTCTATAGGTACCTTTTGTAATATTTGTGTATTTTTTCACAAAGTCTGTGGTAATTTTTTAAACAGTTTATAGAATTCTTGAATGAGAAGTGCATTTCTGTAATATAATAACACTATCATTATGGTTTCGAAATTTGTAGTTGTGCGCCGCTAGTTATTATAAATGGTAATTTGTGTATACACACATTATACCGACAGCATGGTCTTTTATTCGACATTTTAAATTTTGAGTAATCTCATAAATATTATAAATGAGAAAGTTTAGATGGATAGATATTTGTAACTCAATTATTCCAGAACGGCTGAACGGATCTAGACGAAATTTAGCACGGAGATAGATTATAGTCTGGAATAGCACATAGATTACTTTTTATTCCGAAAAAACGTCCGGTTTCCGTGGGATCCATTTATATTTATTGCTGAGTTTCATTCGCCAGTTCTTCTCAGGTCTGAGGCTTCTTCTTTCCGAACTGGTAGTAGACTCATGACGTTTAGTAAAAATTGTAATAATTTAATGCTGAATAAAATATTTTGAATTTGAATTTGTTTTTCACTAAGGACGAACCTGAGCGAAGCGAGGGTGAGTTGCTAGTAATATTATAAGCACTTTGTAACGCATCTGAGTGAAGTACCTAATAATAATTCGTTAGTTAATACTATATATAATTATTATAATAAATTTAAAGGATTTGAGTTGGTTCGTAAATATAAATCCCTGATAAGAGAATTGAATTTGGTATCTAGAGCATAGTAGACAATATTCTTTATAGGTTTATGGAGTTATTGTCCTCTCAGTTAGACCACTGTTGATTATATTTGTACAGTAAATACACTTATCTAATGAAATTTGATATAGTATCAATCACTGGCAAATGCTATTACATATTGTATACAGTACCTGGGCGACAGCGCTTCGATCGGCGATTTTTGGATTTTTCGGAAAAGATGATGGAAAACTTAAAAAGCATAACCGTATCTAAATAAAAAATTTAATCCAAATCGTTAGCCGTTTTTTTTTGAGATACACGAAATGAATTTATAATCTAAATTCAGAACCTAATTGGCACTAATGTTGATGTCTGGTTACTAATTTTTAATATCCTCCATTTTAGTAAAACTTGACTGAACATCACCCATCAATTTTATCACCTTTCCTTTGGATCACTTTATGTAGCATATAACTTGCTGACAGCTAGTAAATATTTGTCTCATCAATATGAAGACTTTTACAGAATTTATATGAAAAATATGCAAAAAAATTATATTCGATAAGCTCCCATAATTTCGAGCCTCATTCACATGTAAATCCATCAGATTTACGATGTAAAATTTTTATCCTACATTATGTAATTTATAGACAAGAACGTGAACTGACATGTGACATTCTCATTAATATTATAAATGCAAAATCGGTCGCTTGCTTGAAAAGCTAAGTTGACGGGTTCAAATCCCGGGTTTCATTATTTTCTTACGTGAATCTTTTTCGACATGACAAAGAACCTAAATAATTTTGAAGTTAGATAACCGGTTTTTCGCCGGCGTGGTGGACTATGACTTGAATCCCCACTCAGTGTATGTGGGATTACCACGTAGGAGGTTGTTTCATCACAATTTTTTTACTGATTTGAAAATAAATACTTCAGTCAAATGAGATATTATATTCCATTTTTAGCTGACCAGACAGACAAGCAAAACATCCAAATTTTAATAAACTTTCTCTTTAAATCTTTAAGTTCATTCAAAAATATTGTAACCAAACGCATTATTAGTTTTTCCCGATTTTTCTATTTTTTCCAAGAAGTGTATTATTTATAATGAGTAGCTTTGTAAACCTTACTTTCACATTGCCTCAAGGATGATTTCCGGGATAAAAACTATTCTATGTTCTTTCCAAGGTCTCAAACTATCTCCATACTAAATTTCATCTAAATCGGTTCAGCAGATTAAGCATGAGAAGGTAACAGACAAACAGACAGAGTTACTTTTGCATTTATTATATTTGTATGGATTTAATGTTGAATTTTAATTTTAAATTCGTTATAAATTTGAACAACCGCGCCGGTCCTTCTCGGTCGTTTTCCGAGCCTGTAGTAGCTTCCTCTAAGCTGACTACACTGACTCTCTTTTAATTAAATTAACGGTTCAAAAGAACTTCAAACGATTCAGTAGTATCTAATAATTATATAACAAGCAACTACTAAAAACCATATTTTTGCTTTAAAATACGAAAAAACTAAAAATAGTGATTGAAGGGCAGTAAATAAAACTATACAGATATTATTATATATGAAACAATTTGTTTATTTTGCAAAAAGCATTTGATTACACGCACATATCGGGTGTTACCCGTAGATTAAATCACCATGCTAATTATATCCTTATTACGTAACATCCCAAATATCTTTTAAAATAAAATACTTTACACTAGCTTTTCAGCTAACACAAAACTTCAAAATATATAAGAATGACACGTTCTCACAATATAAGATAACTATATAGATATGTTATTTCTAAGCATTTTCTCACAAGGAATAGTCCTTGTGATAAAATACATAAACATACTTATATTATGTATATTAATTCTAAACGTTTTTCAATTTTCTATTAGACATAGTATTTCAAGAATTGAAACTAGATGAGTTCTTAGTATCTTTAAAGGCAAATGCTTGTTCATAGAGATGTATTTTTAAACAATCCTGCGCTTTCGCATTATTTAAGGAACATTAGTGCAATTTTCATATATTAAATACCTAATACTGCTCATCACATAAATGAATACCCTCAGCGGGATTCAAACCTGCGACCGCTGGCACAGCAAGTAAGGTCACAATAAACTGTGCCAAACGTGTCGTTAAGGTATGTTTTAGTTTTAGAGTTTAACCGATTCCACAATTCGTTCTATAAATACGATCTCTGTCTTAGCATTATTTCTATTTATGTAATATTTAAGAATATTAATCCAAATAGTTACTTATACATTATGTTAAAAAATAAATAATGATATACATACATTTTCAATACAATCGACATTCAAGTAACAATAAATAATAATCAATCAACAAACAAATGGCTATGAACTTCCAAGAGGGTCACAATTTTTTTGTATCATAAAATACTTGCCATCTCTATTATATATGTACGAAAAAATATGTTTGTTTGTGTTAAGAGATTAATCTCTGCAACTACTATAGAGTCAACATAGAGTCAATCTTTACAAATTGTCTTTTCTATTATTACAGCATTCTTAGCATTGAAAAACTAGTTAATTATATAAAATATAAACTTTACATACAAAATAAACATTCAGGTAACTTTTAAAGACATATATTCAAACAAATGTTACGTAATAAGATTATAAATTCGAAATAATTTAAACATCCCTATTATATTGACAATAATACGCTATATGACGATATATTTGCTATCATTTAAAAAATATTTACAACGATTCTGGTTATGTTTGAGATAGAATACTACGAAGGAAACATGGCAATTACACTATTTAAATAAACTCTGAAGAAGATAACAAAAAAAAATAGCAAAATCTTTGTAAAATCAACTAACATTAATAAAAGTATCACAGCCTAGGTAGCTAAAGAAATATAATTTACGATAACTTCACGCTGTACCCATTAAGGGAAGTCTTTTGCCTTCAAATAGGTGACTTATCGCTCCCTTTGCATCCGGTATCTTTTCCTTTTCGTACTCTGTGGCTCAACATATAAGACTAGGTGAATATCTGTATGATTCATACAAATATTTTTCTATGTTTTAATCATTATACGTTAACGCCACGAAATACATTCAAAACGTGAAAAATATATAGAATAGCTAAGCCACGCGTATCTCGTATCTTCAAATAAATTAGTTGGTTGAACTGATCTGGTTTAGACAAAATAAACTTTTTATAATTGATTTTATCTCGCTTTACCACCTCCAGGTAAATTCTAAGAAATTAATTAAAATTGTAAGAAATCTATTGTTAACTGACACGCCGGCGTGTCCACGGTCGTGGAGGGATTAAATTTATTATTATAATATAAAAAAAACATTTGATGTACAAAGACGACTCTTTAGTAAATAAGAAAAATACACTAATAAATGTGTATTTAATCAAGTCAGAATTTTCATTACGTTACTTTGAATATTAAGTTAAACTCAAATGGTTACATTAAATATCTAGGCTATACACCGATCTACTTACGAATAAAGTTAATATTATATATTGCTGTGAACATTGAACTTGGCTATATTAGTTCAATTCAAGACTTCTATGAGATTTATAAGTACGCAGACAAAATATTTACAAGTTTAAAGTTTATGAAAGAAGCTAATACAATAAAATTTACAATTTCTGTCATGAACATTCATTTCCAGATAATTTTCCCATTTAACATGAAACATCAAAAATTGTAGACAAATATCTATTAAAATCAAGCAAAACATTGAATGATAAAAACAATATTAAGTTGGACGGATTCAACCGAATAAACGAAATTCAATTGGATAAATGAATTAAATATAAATAAAACTTCGAGTTGTTAATTTCATTCGACATCCACATTTATAATAAGATATGACTTTTTTTGTTGTTATATCTAAAAGATTCACAACCATTTATTATTACTTTTTTACACTTATCTGTTGCCACCTGTACTTTCTGATGTTATGTTTATGAATGTTTGTTGCTGACTGTACTTTATAATACAAAAATGTACTATATAAGCATCAAGTAAACTTTTAACACTAAAACCTTTTTAAACGCTTCCAGTTTTGAATTGGCAATGTTAAACTTGCTGGATATAATTCAAGTGATTATGTATTTAAACATACAGATATTTTACAATAAAACTCACTAGTAAATTTACGAGGCTATGAGCCGTTCCTCGTCTTTTTGTTACAGAATATAGCCAAAAGCTTTTTTATTATCATTTGAAGTTTCAGAAAAACAAAATTTTTTTTTTAATACTTGGACTATTAATAATAGGTGGCAACCCTATACAGTCCAAGACACTTAAAATGAAAATAGATATTACACGTACATATTACAATTATATAGGTTGTGTTAATTTTGTTAATATCACTATAATTTTTATTCAATACTTTACAATTTGAGCCTTATACTTACTTCAAAGGAAGACACATTGACATTTAATAGCTACGTCTCATAAAGGCTGTATGAAGTTTAATTGTTTTTTTTAATTACGAAAAAATTACATTAGTAATATTAAGGACTGAAGATTTCTAGTCTTTGGCTACTTTTAACGTATTAAGTCATAGGTAATACTGGACAATAATATATCATTTAACAATTTAATTTATACAGCCTCTAATACAAAGATATGAGATCGCAGAATTTCAAGCGAAGAACTATACGGACATTGACAGACAGATTCATGAGGATTGAAGATGAACATCAAAAATATCCAAACTCGATTTGCTTTACGAATTTTGAGCTAAAATGCTAATACCATTCAATCTACCATCAAAAAGTCAAATAGAGGTAACACTATATTATCACGCTGTATAGTGTATACATATTATGTATGTATATTGATTGTATTTTAGTTTGAACCTGCTATTCCTAGATTAAATTTTAGAAGGTGCATAGTGTTCTAGGTTAGATAAGTATCCAGATTAAATATATTTATATAACATATATGAACAGAATAGAAATTATGGTTTCTGTCTATAGGAATTGTATGAATCATATATGTTGATCCGTCTGTCTATAGGTCTCATATAACTATAGCTAAGGAACTAACGTTATTTTGTTTCATTTTTAATACGTGCAAACAAAACGACCGCTTATTTGTGCCTAAGCTTAATTATTATTAATTTGAAGGTGTCAAAGTTGTCTTTCGATTTTATACAGCAGGTTCAAGAAAGTACAATTTTTGACTATTATATTCACAGCTAGTTTTACATTTAAATGAAAGGAGAAAATTTAGAAATATAATACATTTTTCAATGAATTCTATTAATTCATTAGAAATAAGATTTTTTTTGGCATTTTGCTCAAAAAGATTCGCAAATCGATTAAGTTAGGTTAGTATTACAATGACTATATAATAAACATATTATTATCAACACGACACAAACACATCAAAATCTAAACGGTCTGTTATAGTTAGAACAACGATTACTTTAAAACTCGTTTTTTTTTCTATTGAAGCGTTATTTGTCCCCATAATCATTATCATATCACCCTACTAATGTTTAAATGAATTAATTATACAGGATGTGAAAATGGTGATTCGAATTTAAATAATCATATTGTATACCCTATATAATACAAACTATGAATATGTGCATCTGGAAAAATTAGCGAAAGTAAAATAAGATTTTATTATTATTATTATTTTCGTTTATGACAATATCACCATCCACCCTGTATAATCTCTAAATTAATTTAAACCTACAAATTTATCTACAATCTTAAGTTTATTTACAGAGATTTACCGCTTATCAAGTAAAGGGCTTTTATTGGTACGATTTCAAATTAAATTGAACAAAAACTTTCTCCTGCTCATTACTAAACGAACTTTGAAGTTGAATTGATGAGTTCTATACCTTATAATTCTAAGCAATTTTCAGAATTCTAAATAGGGGCCTATTCGTACATTATACTAAAGAATTCGGCGCCCTTACTATTAAGTTTTAAGTAGATTTCGTAAAGTTACCAATAGTATAAATATGGTTTTAAATTTTCAAATAAGGACTATTTCAGACGTATAGATAGATTTTGATATCATACGTAATTTTTTCGTATTTTATCTATGCTTATTGCTATTCGCAGTTAAAGAGGCATGCAGATTTTAAAGTCTTGGATTGTCAAATACTAGATTTAATGTCGATTTTTTTTCTAATTGCTAACTCTAATATTAAATATAACTGAAAATAAATATGAAAGGTTTTGTTTTTTTTTTCTACAAAAATATAGGTTGTTCCATTTCACAATAACTGTTAAATAGCAAGTAAATATGAATTAAATTAAATTATACTACTTATTGCTATGAATCCTTCTTTATAAACTAATATAAATATTACTTTCTATAATAATAAATTAGATATATTTATATCATGACACATATACACTAAATCCTCTATAGTATTTACATATACGTCTAATATGTACAATTATTTTGGCCTCAAGTGTATAAAACTTTAAGTTTTAGGCCTACAGCTTTTGGAATACTACTAATTTCAAAATCTATACAAAAACTATTTACAGGTAATATACAAATTTCTACCACTACTCACCTAAAAATAAATTCAAACATAAGTTGTCAGGCAAAATAATTACACTATATTAATATATAACTATCAAATTCAATATTTACAATCGTTTCACATTCACTTATATATTTCGTTGGATCACTAGGCCCGTCACACGGCAGTCACTTGATCGAAATTTGGCGATATTCAAAGGGACGCCAAATCTGATGCACGTCTTGAAGGGATAGGTACCCTTAATTGTGCAGAACCTCGTCTGTCTAACCTCTCCATGGCCTCCAAATCTGATGCTCGTCGACGACAGAAGCTACAAAACGCACACGCTAACGTATTTTTGAATGCATTACGAAAGTCTCTGTTAAAGTACGCGTAAATAATCGGGTTCAATGCAGAATTAAAATAACCAGTCCAAAACATTATAACTGTCACGACTTCAGGATATTCACACGAGTCACACAAAGATGTTGATACGTAAAACAGGAAAAATGGCAGCCAGCACAAGATGAAGGCTCCCATAATAATTCCTAAAGTCCTCGCCGCTTTATGTTCTCTTTTCATCTTAAGTATATTTCTGTCTTTAGTGGGAGTTGTAGCGTTGATATGTAATGCCCCGTTCTTGTCGCCAACTTCCCTCGAATGGCGATGCATTAGCATAGCATTACCAGCTCTGGCATGAAGTGCCTTCTCCTGTCTATTAGCTTCCTTGAATATAGCCAGATAGGTGAATATCATGATGGTGCAAGGTATCCAGAAGGATATCGAGCTAGATATGACAGCATATGGCTTATTGACTTTGAACTCGCACTGGTCTGGTGATCTTTCCCTTAAAAACTGACTGGTTGTGTACCATCCCATAAATATTGGGGCATAAGATATTGTTATAGGACTAAGCCACGTTGCTGCTAACATGACGAATGCCATCTGCAAAAGATAATTAATTTTAATCGGACTACTATTTTAAAAGTAAAAGTTTGTGTTTGTTTGTCCATGTACTGAAATGGCTGGGCGGATTTGGATAAAAATCAGTACATAGATAGATTATGGTCTGGAGTAATACATGGGCGTTAGGCTAGGGACGCACTTGAGTGAAGGAAGGGAAAATTGCAAGTTAATTATAATGATAATAATTGGCACATCTCCATATTATTTAATATTGAAGAAAGTAAGCGGCGATAACATAATTAAACCATGTTATATAATGTCAAAGTAAGTAAGAAGATACAATAAACTTAAAGCTTTTACTGAATTCTCCACTTTCAGGTGAATTTAGGATAATGGATTCTATATAGCAGTTCTCAATGCCATGCTTTTGCTTAAGCGAAATCATTTGCTTCTAGATAAAACTATCGCGCATGATAAAGGCTATATATCAAAATGAGAATTAACAACATAAATATTATCTATAGTGCCTTTAAAAGCTTTTCGCTATTAAACTTGGCTTACTTATATTTGGCTTTTTAAATAAAACTATCTTTTCGGATTTTGTCGCGGATTTATTTGCATTTTTGTTTCCCGACGATTCGAATGCTTTACAGCATCCATGGTCACGGGAGAGACTGAGGTGTGACATGTCTTGAAGGTATAGTTGTAAGAATGCAAACAAATCCGCGACAAAATCCGAAAAGATAGTTTTATTTAAAATGTCAAATATTCGCGTAAATCTAAGAAAGTATTATATTTGGCTTGTAAAATTATGTTAGAAATTTTAAACGCTTAAAGTTAGCTTTCTTTAAGTAACCCTTCTAATCTTTAACAAAGAAAAGTTTACAAAACGATTATTTAAGTAAATACACTTAAATAGATAATACGCTTCAAGTTTGTAATTTTAATAGACTTAAAAGTTCAAATTAAAACTTAATTTGAGGTTTTAAACCTTTTATACTTTATATTTACTTTAAGGTTATCTTAACAATTTATTCGTATAAATATTAGATCTAATAAAGCATGTATAGCATATATATGTACATGATATGTATATACTACGAGTAAATAGTATCTTTGGATATATTTTTAATCGGTATTAAGTTCCAAAATCATTAAAAAATATTTAAAGTCACTATATATTTTTTCTACACATTTCAAGTATAATCAAATTTTAAATCTGTAGTTTTAAAAAAAAATAAAAAAGTCAAAACTTTAATTTAATTTGGGAGTACTACTGAGTATGAGGACAGTGCTTGAACATTAAACTTACTAAAATACTGACCTTTTTCGTCATCTTAATTGGATACTTCAAAGGTTTTACAATAGCATAATATCTATCGACGGATATACAGCATAAATGTAAAATCGACGTCGAAGTGAAGTACACATCTGACGAGTTCCACAAATCGCATATCACTTGACCGAATATCCATTCATTATAAAATTGCACACTAAAATTGAAAGGCATTACGACCATCGCGACGAGAATGTCAGCAAATGCTAGCGATACTACAAAATAGTTCGTTATGACACGAAGTTTTCTGAAAAGAATAATTTTTATTATTATGTTAATTTATATTATTACGTTATAATTCTACCATTTATTAAGACCATTTTATAAGCATATTATACAGATCATATTGGATTTTGAATATATGTAACTAAATGAACTGCAACTTTCTTAAGACAGTCCAACATGAACAACATTGAACTAGGTTAGTTAGATTCCTTATATTATTATAACTTCGTCTTCGTCTTTTTAGTCAAGTGGTCAGCTATTACTGTACAGCAGACCTCGGACATTTTGTGGAAGAAATAGAAAGTCCACTTGATTGTTGAGTTTGCGCACATACTTGGGTATTCTCAATTAGATTGGGTAGTAGACATGATATTTAGTAAAAAATGTAAGTAATGATTTAGTACTAAATAATTTTTTTGAATTATACAACTGATATTTTTAGTTAAATACGATCTTCATATATTTTTTTCTGGATGAAATTATTTCTAGAAAAGTAAATACAAGTACCTCTTAACTTTGGAATCGGTTTAAAACAACATACCTGTGTCTCATAACACTGACAATAACTAGCATGTTCCCCAACACAGCCATGATCACTATAAGTAGCAGCACGGCTGTGCGCAGCTTGAACATTACTGCCTGCGTCCATTCCGGATCGACGCCCGTCTCGTTGTTAGTCCCGTTGCGGGTAGCGTTTACTTGATCCATATGGGGTAGTCTGTTAATAATATTAATATTATAAATGAAAATGTTTGTATGTGTGTCTGTCTGCTTGTGATTATTTGCAAAAAGGTTGAACGGATTTTGATGAAATTAAGTGCAATCTGGAGTAACATATTATAAGCTAGTCGTCGCCTTAGTGCTTATTTATTCAAACGACCTATAATTGATGTTCTTTACAATAAAGAGCTTTTTACCTGTATTTTTTTTTAAAAAGCTTTATTTGTAAGATTTAAATAAATTATATGTAGATAAAATTTATTTTTCGTATTTTTAAAAGTAAAATAATAATGTATTTAATACTAATAGAATTGACATTTAAAAGCTTCTAAATAAAATGTTTCGATAAATTGGTCTTTTGGACAAATAAGCACTAGACGACTTACTTTTAGTAACAAAATTTGCCAAAATTTATATGATATAACAAATACAAAAGACAGATCAGGACCTCACTAGATATTTTTGTATTTTCTAAGCGAAGCTATACTTTGTTTCTATATACCGGGGATATTTTCTTCTAACAGTAAGAAAAAGTAGCTAATATTAATATCTTAAATTATATGACCTTAAAGTTTGATCATAATCGATTATTGTCCAATCGAATGTGCACAGTAAAAATACAGTTTTTTAATAATTGGATTTTTAATTTTTAGGGCAAAACAAGAGTATTACAGACATAAAGGGTAGCTATTTGAAATCCCAGATCGATATTTGAATATTAATTGTCAAATATATAGAATATTTGATTCGAATTCACAGCCCTTCCAACAACTTCCTCGCAACTAATTAATACTGTCACATAACCTCTGCGTAGTGAAATTAGTGACACAGTATTAACTTTGCAACTTGACAATCGTTGCTTAAACAAAGTGAGGGGTTCAAACGCTGAAATTTTATTAGTAAATTGTCGTTCGTTTACAATTCTTTTTATATATTTTTTTAAATGATTTTCCTTTGTGACGTCGTCTTTAAAATTAAATTGAAAGCTATAACAAATTGTTGCATGTGCTCTCGAATCCGCGCTTACCTTACCTAATAAATCTAACTAAGGGCTCAATAAATAAAATGTAAGTAATGTAAGTCAATATGGTTTATTTAATTTAATGTAAATAAAATAAAATGAAGAAACTACTAATGCTACTTAAAGTTGAAAGCTCGATCTGAATAGTGTTAATGCTCTAGTAATGTACATGAGAACAATAAATACATATAATATGTGTGATTAATTCACAGAAACAAATAAAGTTATACATTTAGCTTTTTAGGCCATACAATTGTGTTAGTATAATTGAAACTACTACAATTGTCTAGCACAAATAATATCATCAATCTAAACAAAAAGCATTTGCTTTATACTAAAAAGACTAGACAGTGACAAAACTATAGCCCAAATGAAACTAAAGTAATTAATCTAAAAGCTTAGATGAAAGAAATTCTAATTTTTAGGATTCCGTACCGAATGGTGCCAACGGAACTCTATTATTATGCCTTCGCTGTCCGTCCGTCCGTCTGTCAGAGGGCTGTATCTCATGAACCGTAATAGGTAGAGAGCTAAAATTTTCACAGAGTATATATTTCTATTGTTGCTAAATATAACAACAAAATAATAAAAATACGTGAAACATTTTCTTAACGTTCGTTATCGATCATCGAAGTTGATATACTACATACATAGAGTAAAAGTCATATTAATAGAAAGTATATGTACGATGATACGGAACCCTTCGTGTGCAAATTCGACTCGCACTTGACCGATTTTTATTTACCTTTATCTCTCTCGTTTGACTCTCGTTACACTAATTTCATTATAGCAAACTACCTCGCTCCATACTTTATTCTCAGTTACGATCATTTTAGCTGCATTAGTTACAAATTGGAGCGTATCAAGTCATCAATCACTTTCATTTTTTTCTTCTTTACTGTCTCAGATCTTACTTCCAGTATTCTTTTCCCATACATCTTCAGTTACGTGACCTCATGTTTCATGTTTTTTTTTCTAATTACATCATCTGTAACAAAAATAAAAAAAAATAATAATTTTGAAGCACTCAGTATTTACATGATATTTATATTTGTTAGCAAAATAAGTAAACGAATTAAATTCATGTTAATTTGTTCATAACATGTAGAGTATGAAAACTTCAACAATTTGCACGTATAAAGACCATTTAAAGTAGCTTTATACAGTGTTGTGAAGTTTTATAGTTAGTGCACTTGATATATTGTGTAAATTTTGTACGATATTTTTATATATAAAATATTTATTTTTTATATAAACTATATAATATAGCCTCTTTTGCTAAGGAAAAAAAATTTATGAGGAAAGCTTTTCGGATCCTTTCTTTAAATTAAGTTGACGATTTAAAAGTGCTTATAATTAAATCTATTTGATTTCATTTCATTTGAAACATGCTCATGGATGTGATTTTAGATTTTTGACGTATCAAATGCTATTTATTATATAGATAATTAACACCATCTGTATTATCCGAAATAATAAAATAATGAAATCCGAAAACAGAATAATTTTCGAAAGCCGCATAAAGTCCTCTAATTCATATGTGGTCACGTGGTGACACATACTTAATCTCTCTCACATTATCGAGACCCACGCTTTACGCTACTTTCGTCGCTAAAAAAGGTTGAATTATTAAATTATTATTTACATTGAAGATATTTAACATTATTGAAAAATAGCATAATTCAGTAAATTTAGTGGTTGACGTCGATACGAAATCTTACCACAAAGCTATAATATTAGCAAAGGTAAAAGCTAATGATACCTTTTATATCTTTTAAAAGCTTTAAATCCGGAGCTTTGAGCAATGAGACAAGTCCGATCGCATAAATGGTGTTCTTAAAATTAATATGAATATTATATTCACATAACTAATATTTTTAGTATAAATAATACTACATAATAATAAATAATCTTACTAATCTATACTAATATTATAAGTATGAAAGTTTGTGAGTATGGATGTTTGTAACTCTTTCATGCCAGAACGGCAGAACGAATCTGGATAAAATTTTAAACAGAGATATATTATAGTCTGAAATAACACATAGGCTACTTTTCATCCCAGAAAAATGTACGGTTCCCGCGGGATAAATTTGTGTTTCTAGAGGCAAACCCGTGCGAAGCGAGCGTGAGCTGCTTGTATTGTATACTTGCTCGATATCGTTAGTAAGATTTTCAGGTCTAAACTTAATATAATTTTCGAAACATCCAATCTCAATACGATAAAATCTTGCCTAATGAAAGTAGGCAAGAGTAGTTAATAGCAGGTCGTAAGCCAATCCTGAATAAAGGAATAAATAATCGTACGAAAAAGTTTCAAGGACACACAAACAAAGCTATTATTTATTTTTCGACGTAAGAAATAAAAAGTTTTATTGCTTGCCATCTATAGGGCACAGTAAATTGTATGGAAAATTTGTTTACTATGCTGTGAGCAAAAATGGTATTAGGTGTGTCTGGTAACGTAGAAAATGTGAATTCGATTCTTGCGCAGTGTAAATATTAAATAATCCATACTAATATTATAAATGTGAAAATGTGAAAGTCTGTTTGTTTATATGTCTGTTTTTCTTTCACGTCAAAACATAGTGATAGATTGGAGTGATTTTTTGCGTGGAGATAGTTGTAGGGTTGAAGAGTAACATAGATTACTTTTTACAGCGGGAGGCTATCTCATTCTCACGAGAAAACACGTTATAATACAACCTAAAAAAAATTTATAATCAGAATTACTTGAAACTTATAGATACTATGACCTGGAGAAACACATAAGCTCCCGAGTGCATAATATATTATGTTAAATATGTTGGGACATTATCACACAGCACCATCTAGTTCCATGGTAAGCTACGAGGCTTGTGTTATGGATACCAGATGGTTGATACACTACACATATATAACTTTAAATACATACATATTATAAACATAAACACCCATGACTGGAGCACAAACATTCGTGCTCATCACACAAATGAATGCCTCCAGCGGGACTTAAATCCGCGACCGCTGGCACAGCAAGTAGGGTCACTACAAACTGAGCCAAACGTGTCTTAAATTATAAAGTAACCAAAATATACAAAAACTAATTTAAACGTTACATCTAAGGATGTTACATGCAGCTACAATAAGTGAAATATAAAATATCTTTTGTAGTAAAATTATTTCGCTTTAACGTTGACTGCGCTTGGCAGATTTATTGGATACTTTTATGGCTGAAAATTCAGCGCACATTGTAAAAAGCAAAAACTGTACCAGTTATATGAGAAAGTATTTATTTGTAATATTAAAATAATTTATTCAATTTTTTTTTTATTAAGAATATATAGAATTTGGCAGAAAGATCTTTATGTCCATATTAATATTATAAATGTAAAAGTTTTTGAGGATAGTGAATGTTCGTTACTCTTTCACGCCAGGACAGCAGAACGAATTTGAATGAAAATTGGCACAGAATTGATTATAGTCTGGGTTAGTACATAGGTTACTATTCATCCCGAAAAAATGTACGGTTCCCGTGGGATAGAATTGTTTTTGTCTAGGAACGAACCCGAAGCGAAGTGAGGATGAGCCGCTAGTATTTTATTATAACTAGACTTCCATATTATATTTTTATTTATTGCAATCGAGTAACTTTTTTGCTAAATTTTTTGCTTTTAATTTGCTTTTTTGGTTATTCCAGTGTATTTAAAGCCTTCCTTTTATAAAGCTGGACTTACACGTTTTTTGCGTAGTCTATTTAGTATTCATACATAGCTGTTTTGATCCTAAAAGTCGTAGAGAGATGTTAGATAGTCTACAACCTTCCTCAAGATTTTAGATATGAAATGCAAATAAGATTTTTCAAATCAGCTAGATTAAAATCTAAGAAAGTACCTAGTCTCAGTAAATCTTGTAACCCTAACGGAAATCCGTTAGGAGGACGTTATCTTCGACTACTTGTACCATCTGTCACTAAGTAATCGAATCCTGGTACAAATGACTTGGCGAAATGCTAATGTCAATAATATTAAAAAAAAATTCTAAATCCTCTGCTAACAAGATAATCCAAAGATTAAATTTGTCCATTAAGCAATAACGTTGTGAAACGGGCGCGTTGTGTTTATTTAGGCTCTAACATAAATTTTCCGTTAAGAGAGAGATTGAAAGATTTAAATATTTTTACAGTTCAAAATGAAATGTTTGAGTGAATTTTATATTATGTAAAATAAATAATTAAAAATGCATCAGAATAATTATTATAATTACATTATAGATGATTTACTTACAATACAGCAAATTACAAATAGTCTTAATTATATAAGCATAGCACTTTAAATGAAATACCTAATTATTAAATTCGTTTATTAATGTATTTAAATAATTTAAATTTACAATAATGAAATAACACACCGGACCGTTACTCCCACTCTTACATCCTGTCAATATGACAGTTGTGTCACATACATTTTTAATAATAAAAAAAAAGAATGTTGCCATCAATGCCATCGTATTTTTATAAATCAAATTAATAAATAATTATTATTTAATACATTATTATTGGCTCTTTAATTTATTTATTTTAATTCATTATAATAAATACAGATATTTTAAATTAAAAGATGTAAGAATATGATGACTATGCTAACAATTATTATACACCTAATTATTACTGTACAAGTCATGTCCGCGTAGAATTGTGGTAAGAATGCTAGCCGTATCTTCCGCTAAATGGCAATGCTGATTCTTTGGGCGAAAAACGAGCTAGCTCTCTTGTTACAAGTAGAAAATAGAGGTGTTATGTCTTTTAAGAAGTGTTTAGCACTTTGACTCCATTTTTTTTTATGATGGGAAATACATTTACACTGATCATCTCTGTACATATTGGTGGTGATGTGGAACTGACCAGCTAGAAAGCCAATACTATCCCCAAAAACACAAACGAACCTTCCCCGTCTTGGGGCTTCGCAGGACCAAAACATCAAGAGATTGCTCCCTCGGTCCACTGCTGCCGGAGAAGTACTAGGAGTAACCCGCATGGGGTACACTACCCACCGCAGTAGGCTACCTGTGTGTCTTGGTTTCTTTGCCGGCCACCATGACGAGGTAAACACACATCGGGCAATCTGACAAAATATTATTGAAATAGTTATTATTATCGATACAGAGGCCGAATCTAAAGTTTTTTTTCTGTCTTTCTGTCTGTCTTGGAACGCATCACGTGAAAACCGCTAGACAGATTTTGATGATGATGATAGCTGGTTATCCGGGTCAATATATAAGATACTTTTTACTGCGGAAAAATATCTCATCTCTGAATAATCTATACTAACCTTTAAATATAGAAGAAATAGGTACGTATTATAAACTGATTTTTGCTTCTTCCACAATCATGTTTAATTTTCTATGTAAGTGACTTCATCACTTGAGTGTGGCTGAAACGATTCAACCAATATTTATTTTAAAATATTCGTTTTGGCCTGAACAGAGTATTTAATGTAAAAAATCAAATAGCTGTCGAAAAACTTTAGAAACTAGAAAAAAACTCAGTCCGGTTTTTTTATAGTTCGTATGAGCTAAAAACCACACACTTTATTGAAGTTAAGTCGGGTCACCTAGTATGTATGTATGTATGTATGTATAAATATCCTATAAATATTCAACAAAAGCTCTAAAATAAACTAAAAGAGAATTAAACACATTTCTCTGACAGAGAACGTTGATTCAAAACGAACAGAACGATTCTTGCAGTTGCAATCTAGGCCATGAAGAGATTAGAAACTGATGTTTACAGCGCAAATGGTACATTTCATTTATTTAATTTTCTAGAATTGTATAAAGTTTGTTTAAACTTCACTTGTGACGTTATGAATTATAAAATTATTTGAATAAATTGACTTTAGTTTATGTTGTTTAATAAGCGTGATTCCGCTTGTGTTTCATAAAAAAACTATGATACTCGGGCATGGTAGAATTTTCTTATTTGGTAGCGACACTCGCATTGCAAGTTAGCGTCCTTAAGTGAATAACAGATGCCTATGTGCTATTACAGATCTAGTCTATGTACTACATAACTACTAAATTTCATTCAAATCCGTCCAGCCATTACAAACATATTGTTACAAAGAAACAAAAATCTATTGCACGTAACATTTATTACTATTTCAGTGTGTTAGTTTAATAAAATAATATAAAACCATTAAAATATATAAAGCTTATTCAAAGTGGTCCCCATTGGCTGCAATATAGACCTTTATATAGTTTAAAAACTATAATATGTAAGATTATTCTTTTAGTTGAAATGTTTTCGGACAATGAGAGGCACGATGTCAAGAAACATTTTTTTTTTAATTGAACCCCTGAATCCCTTCTTTTACTTTCACCCTGCTCCTTTCGCAAAATTCGCTTTTAGTTGAGATCTCCAACAAATAAAAACTTTTTAACAAAAAAATAAAAACTGACTTCAAACAAAAGCACTAATAAAAAAATAATAAAACAAAGTGAAAAATAACTTATTGGTAGTTTTACTGATTGGTAGGTTACCTAATCAAATATTTTCGAAGTAGGTGTGCTTTGGCTAAGTAATTAAAGCCTACCTATTAAATACATACCTAATCAAATATTTTTGAAATCGGTCCCAGCCCATACAAAGCAAAGCACACCGACTTCGAAAATATTTGATTAGGTATGTATAGTAAATGAAAACTACCAATCAGTTATTTTTCACTTTTTAGTGCTTTTGTTTGAAGTCGGTTTTTATTTTTTTGTTAAAAAGTTTTTATTTTTCCCTTTTTAGTGTAGACAGTAGTAGCAAAGTAGGGATTCTAACGTGTTAGGCTTGTCAAATCAAACAAAATAAGCCCAAACTCAAAGTATCTACTATTAGCCGTTGAAGAGTTCCACCTATTCACCTTTTGGCCTTGCCATCAGATCAGGTCAACAACACCGAACCACTGTACTATCAACGGAAATAGAAATACTTGCAAAGTTTCAAGTCAATATGACAATTAGAAGCAGGTTAAATTCATCATTAGTTGTTTTTCCACCTTTAGGGGTGGTATTATTTTTTGAAAATTAAATGGGACCAATCTGGAAGTATACCCTTTCAAACAAAACAAAAATTGTCCAAATCGGTTAATAAATGACGGAGTTCTGAGGTAACAAACATAAAAAAAAAAAAAACATACAGTCGAATTGAGAACCTCCTCCTTTTTGAAAACGGTTGATAACCTACCTGTCAGGTTTCGCTTTTAAATATTGAGTAGATTTCTAGGTTTTTTGGGTTTAGTGAGTGAATGAGTGGCTTTTCACATTTATAATATTGCCTCCACGACCGCGGACACGCCGACGTGTCAGTTAACAATAGATTTCTTAGAAATTTAATTAATTTCTTAGAAATTTACCTGGAGGTGTTAAAATGTAATAGAGTTATCAATTCGTCGTCTCAGTGTTTTTTTTGTCCATACGAAACGAACTAAGGGTATAAAATATAGGTTATACTTTAAAACAGCCGAAAAGATCTTATCTATACATGTGTAAATCTTAGAACTGTAGCTTTGTTTTTACAACAGAGGAAAAAAGCTCTACTGTACAGTAAGTGCACCAAGTATTCGTGGTTGGAACAAATAAGCACTAAGGTGACGTACTGTCTCATAGCATCGTTATTCAAAAAATCAAATCTATTCTTAATACTATAAAGAGGTAGAGTTTGTTTGTTTGTTTGTTTGAACGCAAGAATCTCAGGAACTAATAATCCGATTTAAAAAAATCTTTTTACATTAGATAGCCCGTTTATTAAGGAAGGCTATACACTATTTATCATATAATATATAGTCTATCTATTCCATACTAACCGTTAAAACGTACTTAGGGACGAAGCCGAGTGGAGCGAAGGTGAATCGCTAGTATATCATAATAAACACTATCGTTTCATCACATCTAAGTCCATTTATTTCAATTAGGTGAAGCCAAAAGTTATATAAAAGCTGGAATAATTATCTAAGATAAATGTATCAATTTGTTGGCTGTTCACAACAACATTAATATTGCGCGGTTGAGCAGTGACCTTTTGCAAATGATAAATTAAGGCATCCGTCACATGCTGCGGCTAGCGTTGGCAAAAAACGCAGAAAAATGAACGCCCATCGCCCTATAAGTAAAGCTCCTTATTTTTTTACATTTTCCTAATGTAGTTAAGACATGTTTTTTTCTATTGAATTTCTTTGCGAGGACAATATTTCGCGTTGTTGCTTTTGCCAATAAAAAAAATATTTAGTTTTTATTTATGTCTGTACCAAGTACAAGGCTCCCTTCAATACCTACAAGGGGAATTAGTCCATAGTCCGCCATGCTGGTCAAGTGCGAGTTGACAGATTTCACACATCTTTCTAAATTTAGTTAGTTTCTCTTATACATATATATGCAGGTTTCCTCACGATATTGTCTTTTACTATAAGGCAAGTGGTAATCAGAATCAGGTAAAAAATGATTCCCTCAGAAAAATCTTACAGGTGTTTATATTTACAATATGTATGTATTTAAAGTTATATATGAGTAAAGTATCAACTATCTGGTATCCATAACACAAGCCTCGTAGCTTACCATGGAACTAGATGGTTCTGTGTGTTAATGTCGCATATCTTTAAATATATCTAATTGTTAATTGTTTCTCAGATACCAAGAGTTTGACACTTACAAGGGTTTGGGCTTTTACACCAAAGTGTTAGTGAGTTGCCAATGTCTGTTGCAATTTGTATTTTATGAAAGTTTAATCTTTATATACTGATAGTATATATAGTTATAAAACGCGCGTATGTATGTTGATACATTTTATTTTTACGCAACACTTAGCCTATTTTATTATTTTAGCACTTATTTTATTTTTTAGCTTACAAGCCAATATTATTAATACTTTATAATATTTATGTAACTTACAATTTTTTTCTTAATATATTACTTTCACAAATAATAATATGTTAGATAATTTTATTTTATAAATTTCTAAATAAAGCGACTTTTTAATTTTGACACCATTTCTCAAATGAACTTAACATAATAATATATCCATTTCAAATCCTATTAGCTAAGGCTATTACATTTTAAACTTAAACACCGTCGGAACAGGACGTAACTGCAATCTGAAGATAGGATACGGAAATCAAAGCCAATCCTTTCTCAAGAAGATTATCTAAATCGACTATTTTACTCTACTACTATAGCTACTTATGTAAAGGAAATATTTTTGAAAATAATATATTTTTCGAAATATTTTATTGCTTGTATCGAATAGGCTACTACTGAACCGATTTAGATGAAATTCGGTAAGAAGATAGTTTGAGACCCTGAGAAGGACATGGGGTAGATTTATCCCGGAAATTATTCCTTAAAGGGATGAAAATGGGGGTGAAAATTTGTATGCTATAAAATTCAAGAAATATTCACCAAACAAATCAGAATAATAGTTCCAGATATAGGCTCATTCAAACGGACAAACATACAAACAAAAAATCTTGAGCTTTATCTACTAGTAAAGATATATAAGTAATACAAAATATTGTCAAACTAGAATAGGCATCTGTGATACCTGACAATACAAAAGCTAATCACCAATTTCCATTTTCATTCAACATCGCTGTGTTTAAACGATATAAATTAGCTAAATTGTGAAATACTATGGTAAGCGAGACAATCTATTAAAACGTGTGTTTTCAGTATGATCTGGAATGTGTTTTATTTAAAACCAAGCCATTACATACTTACACTACCGCCTCTCGCTGTCTCTCTCAAATATTATCGGTTTGTTCCAAATTAAAATTTTAGAGATATTATTTGTATTAAATGTAATAAAAATATATAGATTTTTCACGCGGATTCGCTTGCGAAATAGTTAGGTTGAAATAAAAATAGCTTATTTTCTAGAAAGGTGAGACATGTAGGTATGTATAGGTATTGTGTGTATGTATATATATATATATATATATATATATATATATATATATATATATATATATATATATATATGTTACCGTACATAAATATGTATGTATGCAAACACTAATGTAAACGCAAACACTTTACATATGTATGTAAATATTTCACTTTCAAACTCTGGTTAGACGACAATTCGATATGACCAGTGAGAGATCAAGCTTATGAACGGCTTTACGTGTTCTCCGAGGCACAGCAGTGAAACTACCACAACTTCCCAACTCTAGGCTATTATTAATAACATCTAGACAGAAAACTCAATAAATACATGACCCTATCCGGGACTCGAACCCAGAATCTCCGGACCTGCCTTACGTGCTCAAATCTAATCAAAATAAACTTTTACAAGCATTTTTGAATCATTCGTTTTACATTTTAAATTTAAATTAAATACCTTAATAGCCTTTAGATAGTCATTTCTTATTCACACTATACTAGTACTGAGAAACTGAGTCGAAGCTGTACATAAATGAAATAGTCATTATTATCGATACAGAGGCCGAATATATAGTTCTTATAATATTGTCCGGGAACGCGTCACGAGAGAACCACTAGACAGATTTTGATAAAATTTGGTATGATGATAGATGGTTATCTGTGTCAACATATAGGATACTTTATACTGTGGGAAAATTTCTCATTTCTAATAAATTTATACTAGCCGTTAAAACCCAACTATAGACGAACCCGAGCGGAGCGAGGTTAATTTGCTAGTGTCGCAATAATATAAAACAATAGCTTCAATAACCTTCAAACAAGAATGAAGTAAACTATGCAACTTAATAACGCCCGACCCATTTTAGTCCTAAAGATGGAATTTATCCTATTATTATTCTGTGCGGAGAACACTTTATGAGTTATGCTGCTATATAAAACAGGGACAGACTTACAAGGATATATTAGATGAGATGATTACACACATTTTCACCATATTTAACTAGATCTAGTATAAATAATTTGATTGTTATGAGAACAAGATGAATTTATTTACGGTTGCATCATTAAATATGTAAGTCTACGTACTTTAGAGAAAGCTAAGGTTTAGACCCTCTCTTTGCATGCATTTAAAGTGTTTATATCTTGTTATTCTCCATGGTTTTCTTAACTGGAGTTTGAGTTAACATGGGGTAATTAAATGAATATAAATTTGAAAATAAATATTAAAATAAATAAGAGTTAAAGCTAACTTCAGATATATCCCATGTTTATGATAGATACAAAGAAATACGATTTAGAATACCTTGCTATAATACTTCTACACTAATATTATAAAGAGGTAAAGTTTGTGAATTGTTAGTTTACTGAACCGATTTAGATGAAATTTAGTAAGAAAATAGTTTGAGACCCTGGGAAGGAAATTAGATACTTTTTAACCCGGAAATCATGCGTTAAGTGAGTAAAAATTAGAATGAAAGTTTGTATGGGTAATCAACCTACACTAGTCTTAACAATTATAGTATACATTAGGTCACATTAAAAACAACAAGAGAATCGCGAAAATCGGTTAACTATTATTGACAAAACAATTGGATACAAAACGTTTAGTAATTTTTAGAAGTTTGTCAGAAATTTTTCAAATATAGTTTCCAAAAACGCTTCATCTTGACTATCAAAATCGTCTCGTCAATACAAAAGTTTATAATACGGAAATCGAACCCCACAATCTATAGGTTTTGGATATAAACCATTGAACCACAAAGATATTTGGTTTAATATAACATCAGTTACAAGGATAGCATTATGCAAATGCCGCGACGTGACGAATTCATTTGTACGTAAACTTATTTAATTATACATTCATTTGTGTTCACGCTTACTTCATTTTACTAGAACATTATATGAAATTGTTTTTTTATCGGACTAATATATTATAAATGTGAAAGTTTGTATGTCTGTTACGTAGAAACGGCTGAACGGATTTAAATGAAACTTAGTACACAGCTGAAGTAACTTACATACTACTTTTAGGCACTAAGAATATATTATCTAATGCATTCATAGTTATATAGTACCGATAAAGGTCAAACCTTAATAAAATATTATTACCAATGATATGAATGTGAATCTATGTTTTTGAATTCTTCCATCACAAAGGAACATAGGAGATAATTGAAGTAGCTTTTTTCATACATTTTGAATGAATATAAGCTTTTTTCTAAAAACAATAATAGAGTGACAGACGCATTTGTTGTTGTTAGATTTTTCATAGTTTACTTTCTAGCTTTTATATCTGCTTTAATTAACTTTTTTCATCTTATCTATTGATTTTAATACGTCGTATGTGAAATTCGGATTAAAATACGACAATTTGATACCATCCAGGTGTTCTGATGATGGGTTTAATACATGAATAGTGGAACTCCAAATGTTATTCGTAGAACCTTGGAGTTTGGACCTATATTATATAATAATTACACTACGGGACTCAACGCGTGAATTCGTAAGTGGCTATATATGTACATTGTTCCCGACGTTTCCACTGGGTTGCACCAACCGTGTTCACGGTCAGACCTATATTATATTTAGGGAAAAGCGTACCCTTTCCATTATTTTTATTTTATTATGAACAAGCAAAACTCACGGCTTTGCCCGCGTTTAATCTTCAAAAAAAAACTCTTTAGCTTTATGTTATATAGCGACTCATGCACACACGTGATTCGTCCCTTTGTATTTATGTAATACATATAGTTTTACAATAATGTATGGAAGTCTGACTGATTTGTTGTCATTTATAATTACTATAATTACTGCTTCGCACCTTAGGGTGGTAGCATGATGATATATCCTCAATAAACGGGCTATCTAATGCAAAAAGAATTTTTCAAATCGGATTAGCAGTTCCCGAGACTAGCGTGTTCAAACAAACAAGCTCTGCCTCTTTATAATATTAGTATAGATAAATACTCACGAAATTCCCAAATCGTCAATCTTATCATTTAAGCAATTTTTTTTCAAAGCGAATTACATAATAAAAACGGAATAATTCAGTCTATTCATATCCTCCATATTACACATACAGTGTTTCATGAATCCAGAAATGTATGAAACAGAGTATAAAAAATGAGGGTCTCCGTTTGCTCAACCGTTTCGAAAGCTTTATATTTCTACGAATTTTCATATTTGCTTCCCAAATGATTCTTGAAAAATGATAACATTTAAAATATGTATATATCTTTTTTATGAAATTGTCATTTCCAAATATGGAGATAAAAAATGACGAAACATTTTTTTGTTAGATCATCAACTTTTCTAAACAAATAAAGACATGTTTTTAATTTTTTTTTTATTAATAAACTGTAGCAAATTTTATAGTATTAAAAGTTTATAATATTAAATCTGCAATTCTTGTATTTATTCGGCCTTTTATTTGACGTCCCAAAGCTGGGCACGAGCCTTCCTTCAATACGATGGTCAAAATTTTGCAATTCTTGTATATCCATACTAATTTTATAACATGAAGTTTGGCTTCAAGGGAGTTGAGTGTGTTTTTTTAATGGTTTGTACGCGAGCGAAGCCGCGGGTACTGTTCGTATGTATATAATTATTTCGTGTATATCGAAAACGGCTGTGACGATTGGATCAAATTTTGTATTTAACATAAGTTTTACCAAAACCATATATATATATTTCCAGTCTCCACAAGTCCAGTTAGAGTTATATCGTGTTTTTTCTACGTTTTTACAATGATATTGATAATCACATTCTAACATAAAAGTAATTCTTATTCCAAAAACAGTCATTTCATCGTTGGGAATAATTTTTTTATCACAAAGTATGTAAGTATGCGTACATACAAACAAAAACCTACAATTATTCATTTTTTTTTTAAATTCGGTCAACAAAGCAGCTTCAATTAACACGAGCAAAACCGAGAGAAAACTCTTGTTATTTTAAAACTATTAATAGGCAGTCATCAAGCAGTAATTATAACTTTCAACAGAGTGTTGTCTAATTAATTTATATTTGTAGTTCCGAAAACAGTTTACGGGTCCAAATACAAGAGGAAATTGCACATTAGGGCGCATCCGGAATACAGCTAGTCGTGAGCTAGAAGGGTCACAATTACACTACTATTATGAGAATTAAAATTTATTAATGTGTATGTTTGTCACGCCTTTATGCTATAACGGCTGAAAAAATTTAGATAATACTACCTACCTTTTCAAGGTTAGTATAGATTTCTCAAAGATGAGATATTTTCCCGCAGTAAAAAGTGTCCTATATGTTGACCCGGGTAACCACCTATAATTATACAAAATTTCATCAAAATATGTCCAGTAGTTTTCTCGTGATGTATTCAGACAGACAGACAGACAAAAATTTTAAAAACTATAGATTTGGCCTTTGTATCGATAATAATGACTGTTCCAATAAGATTTTTCAGAAAATATTTAATGTACAGATTCGTCTCGCTTAGAATTTTATTATATGTATAGATTTAGTACACAGATAGAGTATGACTTATTATACATAGAAGTATAGATAACTATTAATAAACCTTTTTAAATAAAGAAAATTAAAGTACTTATTGCCTTATCTATACTAATATTATAAAGAGGCAGAGTTTGCTTGAATGCGCCAATCTCAAGAACTACTAATCCGATTTGAAAAATTCTTTTTGCATTAGATAGCCCGTTTATTAAGGAAGGCTATAGGCTATACAACATATAATATATATCTATCTGTTCCATACTAACCCTTAAAATGCACTTAGCTATATATAGATAATATTGTTATCACCTGAAAACGTACTATTGAGTTTTGCCCTACAATTCTCGGCTGATGAGAGATTAAATACAAAATTGGCTATTTACTTTGATAGCGTAATAAAATCCGTTAATAAAAGAGGGCGCTGTAAGGAAATAGATTGTGCTAGTGTTACATTTAAAACTAAAGCCTTAGAAGGCATAGTATATCAAGAAAATATGAAGGAAATTCTATTAGGGAGGGAGATTCAATGGTATGTATATGGTGGTATATATATGGTGAAATAGAATAATCATATATAATTTATATTATAATCTGCATTTGTATCTATAATAATGACGATTTCAATAAGATTTTCCAAAAATATATATAATGTAGAATATATAATAGATTCGATTCCGTTAGATTTTTTTATATGTAATGAAGTTATAAAAATGATAAAGCTTCCCCATAAACTCATTCTTCATTTCAAAATTATGCAAACTGCATAGTTAGTAAAACACTGCTATTGCTACTGAGGCTTAAATACAAAAATCTATACATATAATAAAATTGTAATTAGACCGAAGCTGTACATTAAATATTTTTTGGAAAGTCTTATTGAAATAGACATAATTATCGATACAGAGGTCGAATCTATAGATTTTAGAATTTTTGTCTGTCTGTCTATTACCGCATCACGGAAAAGCCACTGGAGGGATTTTGATGAAATTTGTATGATGATAGCTGGTTTTCCAGGTCAACATATAGGATACTTTTTACTGCGGGAAAATATCTCATTTCTGAGAGAAAATACAAAAACTGCAATATAAGAGTATACTAATATGTAAAACCTAAGAATTTGGCTTTTGGTCATCTGAACGCGGGCGGAGCCGCGGGCAATGCTAGTTTACTATATATATTCAGATGTTATACTTCGCACCTCAATCTTGCGATTAATTTACTTGCTAACGTTTAAAGTCTAAGTTATTTTAAAAATATTTAAAGAAAAAGTAACAACGTATTCAAATTTTCGAACTTTTTCCTTCGCACGAGTTTTTGTCGTCTTGTACATTCAGTTTTAATGTCCCAGCCGATAGTTTCAGTATAGTAAAGCAAATTTAATACGCTTTTACAACAAGTAATTTCAAAATAAATAAAATTTAATGATGAAATTAAGGTAAGAGTATAATTAGAAATATCTGGTAGATTCTAGATTGCAAAGAACCAAAAGACCTATTAAGACTAAAAGCCTCTCAGTACGGCTCTTAAACGTTGAAAATTAAATTTAAGCTCAGTGTCTTGCCAAAAAGGAAAAGGCGATTGGACTTCAAAGTGATGTGATGAATTCTATGTACGATGTAGAGGAAGGAATAATTTTGTTAAAGTTTTTTTTTTAATATATTATTTAATATTTAATGACCGACTTTGACGGCAATATCATATTATTGTAAAAAGAGTTTTGGCTAGTTAAAACCCGTTGAGAGTCGCATACACACCCATGTGTATGTTAACAATTTCCCGGAAATTCGCATTGAGGTGTTGCAAAATTAGTTTTATTTAATAATTTGTTATCAAAAAATACTTTTGAACATTTTAAAGCAGATTAAATTATAGTGACTGCCTCTTAAAAATTCCTTATTTTGACACCTCACATGATTGGTTTGGAAAAGGCGACCAAAATGGGGCCGAAAATGTATATTTCTTCAAAATCGGTTTAGCCGTTTAGTAATTACGAAGAAACATACAGACAAATATAAACATAGATTAAACACATACATCTTTTGGTCTTTGCCATAGACGACCTAAAAGAACGTACACTCAATACAATATGAAATTTTCTTGAATTTATTTCTTTCGCGTATACTTTTATATTTCTATTATGAATGGATAGTACAATCAACTTGAAAAACCCTTAGTTCATTGTTCAAATGTCATTATCAAGTAGACGACTCTGAATAGAGTATCATTAAATATGTATATCTATATAGTAAGTTTTCCTAATGAATATAAATTTTAAGTAAAACTATTATAACTATATAGATATTTTTGCGGGATTATTATAATTTTTGGTTCCCGACGTTTCGAATGCTTTACAGCAATCATGATCACGGGACAGACTAAGGTGTTAGACGTCTCAAAGTATTATATGGTTGTTACAAACAGAATCTACCCACAAGATTATACAATAGTATAATTAGGTGGATAAAGCAATCATGGCCTGGATGATTTTCAGGATAAAATGCAATCTATATCCTTTCTAGTCTTAAACTATCTTCTTACCAAATATTATCTAAATCGGTTCAGTAGATCCAGAGATTACCCCTTACAACGTCACGAACTCACAAACTTTACCTCTTTATAATATTAGTATTGATTAATATAGACTATTACATATACAATAAAAAGCCCTATTAAAAATTGTACAGCTATTCTCAAATGATGAGTGAACAAATATAAATCAAACTATTTTTATGATGTAATAAAACCTTTCATAACAGATTGCGTTTTATTCTCGTTTATAAATAATAAATATGTTGGGACATTAACACACAACAATATCTAATACCATAGTAAGCTACGAGGTTTGTGTTATGGATACCAGATAGTTGATATACTACACATATATAATTTTAAATACATACATATTATAAATATAAGCACCCATGACTGGAATACAAACATTCGTACTCATCACACAAATGAATTCCCAACGGGAATCGAACCCGCGAGCGCTGGTATAGTAAGTAGGGCCACAACAAAATGAGCCAAACGTGTCGTCAATAAAGTAGATTAATAATATTTATCTAGGTCATTAGTTAGATTATGCCTACGCATGGTTTTCATGTCAACGCTTAAGCAGTACGAATATACTGTGAGTATAGAGAATATATTTATATGGGTTCATACATCAAATACAATCAATTTTGTTACATTTACATATTATACTGGAATTAAAAAATAGCATCTAATAAAGAAGCTATTATAATGTCCTCCAGACCGATTCCGGCCACAGCGGCCAATCTCACTGAGACTTGCCAACTGCAACTACAATATCTCGTATTATAGTGCACAAGTGTACGCGCAGACACAACGTGCAATTTCTATCTTTTACTCTAAAAGTCCGATGGGACGATACTTCGACGTAAATCTGAATTTGGCCAATATGGAGGTATATGACCTAATCTGCCTTACAACAAAAGAAGTATATGAATAAAATGTTTAATAAAATGTATGCCTTTTACTAATTTTAAGTGCAAAAACGCTATTTTCTGAACTACTTGTGTCTTAGTCTGTATATGGCTTAAGAATGCTATAGTGAATGTAAGAAAACGAAAAGCTGAAATGTAATTCATATCCGTAGTCTTATATGAAGTAGATTTTACAAGTTACTTAAAGTTTAAAGTATTTTAAAATAATTTATTGTGTAAATTCAAAACAAAAGTCTGAAATAAATAAAATATAAAAACAAACAAAAACTTTAGCATTAATTATAATAGAAGTTCTATTATTAACCCTTGGAAATATCTTAAGAATCCTTTATTATCGTACTAATACTCGTAATCTTACGCAAATATAGATAATAGATATGTACATATTTATCTAAAAAACCAGCTTAAACCAGCAATTCTCCAGTAGCTAAATCTAGGCTAAAGATTATGTAAATCATGCAATTTCAAACTCATCGAAATCTGTGCAATAGCCGGTTCGAGCTAAGGGGAATTTTCATTAAAACTGATGATTATCAAGCGCAGTGATCAAATTATCTATCTCCAAGACATAAGTTTTGGGTTCAAACCCAGTTGGTAAAAGATATATCTATTTTTTTAATAACACTTATTTTGAACCATAACTTCGCTCACCTAGTACATTGATAAATAATAGCCTACATATGTGTTTGGTCAGAATATAATTTCCATTACGAATATAAAATTATCAATCATCATCTCAAATTCGTTGATCTGTTACAGTGTGAATTAAACAACACACAATTTCAGTTCAGACTTATCTCTAAATGAGATCATAAGCATGTGGAAAATAGCGTTAAATAGCGGTACAGATAGAAAAAGTTTAGACAACCAAATCAAACCAAAAAAACCTTGAGGCGTTTAAAACCTTAAGTCTTTCTCGTGACCATGATTGCTGTAAAGTATTCGAAACCTCGGGAACCAAAAATCATAATAAATCCGTGAAAAAATCCGGAAAGATAGTTTTATTTAAAATATGTAAATTTTAAATATAGAATTAAATTAATATGGATAAAATGAAAATAAAACTGGGAAAAAACCGAAAAGATATTTTTTTTTAATTTGACGGTTGATTTTGTAGCACGAATGATGAATCATTGTGGTGTATTATTATAATGGGTTAGTGTGTTAATGCTTTTAGAAATACTCTACACATTAAAATAAATCTCTCGTCCTCTGATATGAGGGATCAGGTCATAGTCCACCACGTTGGCTAAGTGTAAGTCGGTGGACTTTACATTTTGATAGTTGTATTTGTATAGTCAACAAATTAATTTCTGATATAATTTACTCAGTTTAACCTCTACATAAAACACTTATGCCCGATTTCACCAACAACCCATAAGCTACCACCTACGTATGGGATCCGTAGCTTAAAAGTCCCCTAAACTAGCCCCTAAATTAAATTTCGTTTTACGATCGTCTTTAAGCCCATATTTCGAGCACCTAAATTTAGGGGGCCTTTTAATATTTAGGTGACCCCTAACTGTCGATGAAACAGAAAGTGTCCCCCAACAGCCCCCTTACCATGCTTAGGGGATCCCTTAAACTTAGGTGACGTTGGTGAAATCGGTCATTAATCATGCAACTTATTTTATGGTATCTAGTAGTCTGCACTTCCGACAGTTACGGTGATTTATTTGAATGCGAACTGATGTTAAAGGCTTTTACAAAACAATTTAAATAAGCTGTTATAAATTGGTTTAGATGATTTTGATTTGATTTTAGATTGAATCCATACGGATTCAATATATTATTTTAATACTATAAATGTGAAAGTTTATGAGTATGTATGGATGTTTGTTACTCTTTCACGCCTGGACGGCTAAACGGATCTGGATAAAATTTGGCACAGTGATAGATTATAGTCAACACATATTCACATGTTATTAAAAACTTTGCTAGGTTATCTCAGACATGCAGGTTTCCTCACAATGTTGACGACACGTTTGGCTCAGTTTGTAGTGACCCTACTTACTGTGCTAGCGGTTGAGGGTTCGAGTCCCGCTGGGGGCATTCATTTGTGTGATGAGCATGAATGTTTGTGCTCCAGTCATGGGTGTTTATATTTATAACATTATGTATGTATTTAAAGTTATATATGTGTAGTGTATCAACTATCTGGTATCCATAACACAAGCCTCGTAGCTTACTATTGAGCTAGATGGTGCTGTAGATGTAGATGTGTGCAAGTAGGATCACTACAAATTGAGCCAAAAGTGTCATCATAACCTGTATTATAAGTATGAGTAAATATTGATGGGAGTAAAATCTTGAAAACAAAATATTTTTAATATTAAAATTAAAACTATGAAAATATATATTTTAGCTTCTTAATTTTAATGCTACTTATAAAGTTTCATCTTTATAATACTATAAAAATCAAATTAAGATTAGTCCAATTTTTTCCAATATTGACGTAAACAAATTATCAATTGAATACCAATAATCAAATCCATAATTTAATCCATAGTTATAGAGCTAGATTCACTGCCACGAAGCCAACTAGGTTAATCTTCTAAAAGAAAAGAAATTTTAATATGCAGAAATTTTTTACATTTATAATTCATCCCACTACATAAAGCATAGTATGCCCTTCATTTAATTCAGAGCGGCCTAATTCCGGTCTCGAAATAAGAAAGAATTTTTCCTCTAATGAAAACTCTTTTTAAGAATTTAGAAAAAGGAATGGAGGGCTTGATCAATGCAAAGGGACTGTAATTGGAGCGATGTACAGAGTAATATTATATAGATCTATTAATAAAAATATTTTAGGAAATTATAATATTGTATTTATAAGTTTAATTTGTTTTTATAGTTAAATTTTCCAACTGTCACAATACAAAATTTAAATAAAAAAACGGATAAGTGAGAGTCTGACTCGCACACCAAGAGTTCCGTAGCATGAAACGCTAATATAGTTTATAATCGCAATATTGATATAATCAATAATTTATTTTTGTGATGTTTTCTTATTATATACAAATTTACAGTTTTCGGATTTTTTCCATCACTTGTGCTAATACATTAATTTTTACCAAATTTCATGATTCTAGGTTAATGGGAAGTACCCTATAGGTTTAAATTTTCTTACGAGTTTCAAATATGCGCCATTGCACACTTGGGTATTCGATAATAATTTCAACTTGATACCCTCCACACGTTGCTGAAAAAAAGATTGTCTAACAAAACCTTTTTTCTCGACAGATAGACGGATAGATAGACAGAAAGACGGACAATGAAATGAGCCTATAAGGGTCCCATTTTTCTTTTTAAGCCTACGGAACCCTAAAAATTCGAGTTTAACTGTAATCTTCCAATTGCTGTACCTGCAAATAGAAGAAAGTCTTAATGAATTAATATGTAAGGTATTGAATTACGACTGAGATCAAGTCATAGATTAAAAAAATCTTTAATATATTAATAATGACAAGTATTCATTTTATCTAAATAGTTAATACTTTCTTAGATTTATATAAATATATAAATATAAATCAAATGCCAAAATATGTATGTAAGTGAACCACTTCAGCACGGCTGCACCTATTTGGCTAATTCTTTTTTTGTTGTGTTTGTAATTATCAGGGCAAGGTTTAAGTGAAAGAAATAATTAAAACATTGTACGGAGAAGTGAAAAATTTGGTTTAAAAATAAAACAGTGAGTTGACAGATTGACGTTCAGTTGTTCAATTTCTTCATCATTGACAGTTTTGTTAAAATGTAAGATTATTATATTTATCTATACTAATATTATAAAGAGGTAAAGTTTGTGTGGTTGTAGGGGGTAATTTCTGGGTCTTCTGAACCGATTAAGATGAAAGGTAAGAGGATAATTTGAGATCCTGGAAAGGACATAAAATACTTTTTATCCCGGAAATCATTCCTTATAGGGGGGAAAATGGGGATAAAAGTTTATAGGGACAAATCTAAGTGAAGCGAGGGTGAGTCGCTAGTGAATAATATTTAGTACACATATATGTATGCATATCTAATAGCTACCAGAAGAATTTAATAGCAATTGTATGGAGTATCATAACCATCACTTTCGATTTCAATTTCTAAAAGGAACTTATGAAATCGCCACTGTCGCCATCGCCATAAATCTTTAGTGTTAGCTATTTCCCATTTTATTACTGCATTATATTATTTAAACAAGTAAATCCATACAACCACTAGCTTACTTAAGTATATTTTATTTTCAGGATTTTCAAATATTTTATTTAATAAAATATTTTTCTAGGAAAATATTAAGTGCTCTGTACAAAATTATATAATAAAATAAAAACTGACGATATTACATCAAATACAAATTACTTATTCAAATTTTATTTTTAATAAAAATTACGTTTTTATAAGAATTTGTTTTTTAAATTTTTAGGCTGATGTTATAGTATTAATAAATTTTCATATCAAAATCGCTACCTAATTTGCATTATTGTTGATTATTATAGATGGTATATTATAGGTAATTAATTGCCTCGTTAGTCTGGTGGCTGGTATATGAAGCTAGATATGTGGAAATCGTGGGTTCGAGTTTCAGGGTCAAGTATTTTTAGTTAGGTTATTGAGTTTTTCTGTTAATAATTCTCAGTGATAGCATGAGTTGGTATTGGTGATATTTATACCCTGTTTCGTACAAAACACATAAAGTCTGTTTCTGCGTCTGATCTCTCACTGGTCGTATTAAATTGGTGTCCCATTCGATAGTAAGAATGAAAGGAATAGAAAGTACAATTATATTCGCGCGCATACTTGTGCATTTTGCGTCCTTGGCTAGTGTCAGTGAGATTGGCTGTTGTAGTCACAATTTGTTAGGAGGACTATTATGAGGTTGGTTAGTTTAATTCAAACGACGAAGATTCCGAATGATATATCTCATTATATTAATTATAGCAACTCGCGGTTAAATTCTAAGAATTAATTGTTAACCGAGTCACCTGTGGCTCTGCGTACTTTGAAAGGATAATATGTTATTTTAATAAATACCTCACCTATTAAGAAAATATTATTAGGTAAAGGAAACGTATTCACTACTGAATATAGGCCTCCACCAAATATTTCCACGAAAGCCAGTCTTATGCCATCCGAATCCAGTGGGTTCTAAGACTTTGATCAAGTCGTCGGTCCACCTTGTGGGAGGCCTGCCCACGCTTCGCCATCCGGTACGTGACCGCCACTCGAGAACTTTTCATCCCCAATGACCATCCGTTCTGCGAGTACCTCTTAATCTTGAAATATTTATATCTTTTATGATTCATACATTTATATCCAGAGAACCAAGGGGTTTAAATACAAATTTTATAAATAGCTAACGAATCACACTCGCTCTACTCGGGTTCTGCCCTAGATACGTTTTAACGGTTAGTATAGATTTCTCCGAGATAAGATATTTTACCGCAATCAAAAGTATCCTATATGTTGATCCGGATAACCAGCTATCATCATACCAAATTTTATCAAAATCTGTCTTGTAGTTTTCTCGTGACGCGTTCCCAGATAGACTGACAAACATTCTAAAAAACTATAGATTCGGCCTCTGCATCGATAATATAATAATAACTATTTCAAGAACATTTTCCAAAAAATATTTAACGTACAGATTCGACTCCGAATTTTATTATATATATGGATAGATGACAATTATAAGCGTTATGTCATATATCATAATATACCATTCCCATATATTTTTATATTTATATTCTTTAACGATTATGGTATTACATATTTGCTAAGCCACATACATACTCGTATATAAATCCTACTCCATGCAATAAATCACAATTCAAGAAACGTTTTATAGAGTGAGCTCAAGAATTGAGATATTTACCATTTTTACCTTCAAATTGCGTCCGTGCTCAAAGAATAAAAGTTAATGAGGTGCTACGTTTAAAAACCCCATCATTTTATTATTTTTGACCGACTTCAAAAAAAAGGTAGTTAAATTGTCTGGTATACATTACTGTGTTGTATTGATTTTAGTATTTGTTTTATAAGCCAGTTAAAAGCCAAGGTTTCCAGATATAAGTTTCACAGAAATTGTCACGTTTAAGTATAGAATAATCATTTTTTAGTGTTTTTAAGTCATTTTTTTCTTTTTTAATAAAAATGGCTTAAAATATTTGTCAATATACGTATATCTATTTAATATATGTATATTAAATTCACAATGTAACTTACATTGGATTTAGAAGCAGGTAATTTGGCCTGAAAGTTCCTAATATAACAAAATTCAGGTCTAATAAGTATAATTTGAAAATTTTATTCTCTAAATAAATTAATTATGGTATGTAAATTATAAACTTTTTACGATATAATATGAATATCGAAATTTAACTTATTTTTATTGCATAATAGTGAGTAAAAATTTAATTCTATACATCTATTCTATACATATAAATAAAGTTGATGTGTCAGTCTGTGAAAGAGACAATATTTGTTCTAGAGATTTTATTCGAGTTATTATTATGTTTAAAAATAAAAGAATGTTACCTTTTAGTAAATTTTTTTCCAACCTGTATATTATAGGGAAAAAAACTTATATTTTTCGTTATATAACTTCTCATTTAATCATTGTGCATTTGCAATGCATTTAATGCATTTCATTTGAAACTAAATCAATAGTGAAAATTCCATAAAGTCTTAAGTAGACGTCTAACTAAGCTTCTGGTCGTCGAAATACGGTGATAATTAGGTAGATTGAATACTCGATATTAAATTTGAGTGAAGTCAATTCTAAAGTATTATAAGCTAAGCAATAAAATACCTAAATAAGATAAACAAACAATACTTGGAAAGAAATTTATAAACAGTTGCCTTACTTTATTACATAATAAGGAAAATAATATTAAAAGAATAAAATAAACAGGATGTAATTTTAACATCTGTTTGTACTAATTAAGCCTTTTTGTATTTTTTATAACATCTTATTTTTTTTTAAAGTGTGTCAAAATAACAATACTGAAATGTTACTTTATTCAAATCTTATATATAAAATTTCCATGTCACAATGTTAGTTACCGTACTCCTCCGAAACGGCTTTACCGATTTTTACCAAATTTTATAAAATTTGTCTGAGAATCGGCTACTATCTATTTTCCATACCCCTAAGTGATAAGGGTGGTCCACCCCAAAAAAAAAAATGTTATGATTCGGCATTAAAAAATACATACAAACCTAAATTTTCACTAGGGACGAACCCGAGCGGAGCGAGGGTGAGTCGCTAGTTATTATTTTAAGCACTTTCGAAACGTTAATTTAAAGAGCGTCAGTATAGTCAGTCCGAGCCGGTGTTTGCTTCCTCACGGACTGATCGTCAGGAAGCTACCACCGTCTCGGAAAGCAGTTCTGCTGAGAAGGACCGGCGAGAAAAGTTTCTCTGTGGTACTTGGAGACAGTTGCTCTTTTAAATATCGAAGTTATATTAATAAACATTATATTATAGATACCTATGTATATGAGTTTTAATACTATTATTACAAATGTGAATTCTTATTATGCGTGCATTAGACTGATCAAAAAAAAAATCGATTACTTTTTTTATCGTAAAATTTTAAATGTAAGGGAAGATTTTTTTTGTACAGAGATATAAAACTTTGGAATTAAAATATAATTATTCCGATACTAGTTCGATTGGAGATTTTTATTATCACTCTAGTGTGTTTGTATGCCTATTTCTCCTTGTTGTTGTAAGGGCTAAACGGATTTGAATAAAATTAAGTACACAGGTAGACTATAATCTGAAATAATAAATAGCTTATTGATAGCAGGAATAAACTTTAATACGTTCTAAGATTTAAGCAAATATTTGACATTTTTAAATAAAAATTATTTAAAAATATAATACTGCATTAGGTAGGTAACTTTAAAAAAAAACATCTTTTCGGATTTTTTTTACGGATTCATTTGGATTTGGATTCATTTTTGGTTCTCGACCTTTCGAATGCTTTAACACTTACAGCAATTATAGTCACGGGAGATACAAAGGATTTTGTTTTTTTTTTTTAAATACAAAAATAGTTTTTACCATTTTTTAAACTATTAATTGTATAATTGACGACACGGTGACTCAGTTTGTAGTGGTTCTACTTTCTGTGCCGGTGGTCGCGTGTTCGAGTCCCGCTGGGGGCGTTCATTTGTGCATCACGAAGGTTTGTACTCCAGTCATAGGTGTTTATATTTATAATATGTATGTATTTAAAGTTATATATGTGTAATGTATCAACAATCTGTCTCTATCCATAACACAGGCCTCGTAGCTTACCATGTCCCAACGTATTTTTAATTTTTGTGGATAGTTACTGTCTTTAACAACTATATACTGTATTTTAAGGTTTAGCATAGATTTCTCAGAGATGAGATATTTTCTCGCAGTAAAAATATCCTATATGTTGACCCGGATAGCCAGCTATCATCATACTAAATTTCATCAAATTTCGATTAATGGTTTTTCCGTGATGCGGTCACAGACAGACAGATAAACAAAAATTCTAAAAGCTATAGATTCGGCCTCTGTATCGATAATAATGTTATCAATAAGATTTTCCAAAAAATATTTAATGTGCACATTCGGCTTAGTTACAGTTTTATCATAATAATGTATAGATAAAACCTTGGAGAGGTACAAAACTTTAGTATGTACCGTGACCATGATTGTTACGAAAGCATTCGAAATACCAAGAACAAAAAATCAAAATAAATCCTCGAATAATTCCGAAAAGATATTTTTATTTAAAAGTAACTAACACAGTTTTTTTGCTTTAGAAACATTATAAGTACGTATTATAATGAATAAATCTTCTATAGGGTTGACTTATTTACTTAATGTATATGTCCATCTATACAAATGGTAAGAGTGGTCATCTCATTAAAGAACATCGTAAAAGGATCGGAGAGCGCTGACATACAAAAATAACATTTTATTATATTCGACTTGTAAAAGAAAGTAGTATTGAACGTAAATATGTTTTGCGAATTTTATCTTGAATAGTTTTGACTTGTTTCTTTGGATTTATTTTTTTGGATGTAAAACCCTTTAATCATAATAAATAAGGTACTATTTATTTGTCATTTATTCATATAGTATCTACATATTACATTAACGCTGCCCTTTCTTCGATATTTACTCATTACTATTTGAGAATTATTCTTTTTTGGGATAAAAAGTAGCTTAGTAGCAGGATGTAATTTATGTCGTTGCCAAATTTTATCGAAATCTGTTAAGCCGTTCCAGTGTGAAAAGATAACAGACAGAGTTATTTTTACACTTATAATAATAGCTTAATATTTTTCCTGGAAAATCAAAAAAATTAATGGTTCTTAATTTGAATTGATGAATTTTTCAAGCACATAACAAACAAAACAGCATATTATATTATTATTAGAATACTTTTAACATAAATATATATATTTCAAATTTGTGAACAAAACATATTTCAAGTTTATAAGTAAAAACTAAAAGTTAGTAAAGATATATATCTTTGAACATCCACTAACAAGGGCTTGGAACGCTAACCAGACAGTCGTCAACTACGTCAGCACTTTGTGTTTCGTTCTATTTGCTATGTACTCGTAGATCTATACAATAAGTAACCAAGCTGAATAAGCAATATTTCGTTCTTAAATATCTGCTTTAACTTATACTTGTACTTATAATTTTGTGAATTTCCAGCGTAAATTTTTTTTTATATTTTTTTTGTCTTTTTGAATGCATACACTTGTTAGAAGCTGAACTTTGAAAGAAGCTTTTTTAAGTGTGATATAAGCTTAATTTAATTTTCTAAGTAGGTTCCATAAAATCAGAGTTCATTTAGTTTAGTGATTGTAGACTAATAAAATAAAGACAAATAAACGTATTTATAATATGGTTTATGGTTTAAGACATTTCTCAAAAGAATTACAAAATAATAAAATACGCTATTGATGTTTCGAAGTAGTTATGACAACTGAAATTAGCCCAAGCTTGATAATTTTACTAGTAGCCAATGATAAGTTGTCCAAACCAAAAAAAAAACCGAAAATCTAGGCTAGATTTTCTGTTTTTTTTTTTACCTAGGACACGCGATATGGCATGAACGTTATCAGCTACAGAAGATTATTATGATGGGCAAAGTTGCGGGTAAGAAGTGTTGGTAGAAGGAAGATATCCTAGCTTTGCAACATCCGACAATGGACCGGGATAAAGTGAGTTGAAGATCTGTTCAGGTTGACCCTGAACAAATAAGAATTTAAGAGGATGACTGCTGACCTTCAGTAATGGAGAGGCCCTTGAAGAAGGAGAATGAACAGTTCCGCTATCGACCTCCTGGTCCCATCATCATATCAGATGCATGGTACTAAACCATTGTATTTTTTTCGTCCAGATTTCGCATTCATACGTAAAATTCTTACATAAGTTTATTCTCGTTAATGTACGTAGAATTCATACATAAGTTTAAGACTTTCGAATTTAATTTCAAAAACTCACATTTAGGCGAATTCGCGGACAGATGCTAGTCATTATTGAATGAGAACGATAGCATGAATGAAAATGCATCAAAGATGAAATGGGCTTAGATTAGAATAGTAATCAATACTAACCCGTTTTAACAAGCAGTTTACAGTTAGTTAAACGATTTTAGTTTATGGGCCTTATTGCGTGTGAACATTGATAGGACTCTGTTACACCGGCGCCTTAAATATTTATACGTTGCGGTGTTTTTTTTTTTTATTTTGTCTTTGTTTGCTATTTCTATGTATCGATGACAAGTTACTTTTGCACGTAGAACGTCATTTATCATGTTTTTTTAAAATATGTCAAGACTTATTTTTTCAATCTATAATTAACATATCGCCGTAAGTGAGAAAAAAACAGAAAACAATTGACATTACTAGAACACTGTTCACTTTTCTATAGCAAGAATATTTTTTATTACATAGTACATATAAAATACTAGCGGCTCACCTCTAGGAAAACAAGAACAAACTTATCCCACGGGAACCGTACATTTTCCGGGATAAAAAGCAGCCTATGTGTTATTCCAGACTATAATCTATCTCTGTTTCATCCAGATCCGTTCAGCCGTTATGGCGTGAAAGAGTAACAAACATCCATACATACTCACAAACTTTCACATTTATAATATAAAAATACGGATTTATTAAAAGTAATATGAAATAAATAGGTAAATTAAAGATCAGAGCTAACTTGGTATAATAAAATGGTACTTTAAACTAAAATATCGTCATCATATTATGTTTAACCATATTTTGTATGGTACAAATCTATTTCATGATGATTAGAATTTTTTGCTTTATTTACATATTATGTATATGATTTAATTAACTGTACCAGATGACGGTAAAAATTAAAAAAAAAATAAGGGAATATTGTGACTGTTTTGATTAGACCTTTCTAGAAGCTTTTACCTTGAGCTTGTAGCATACTTACCTGTGCTCCACCTGTAAAAAACCTTATTATAATATATAATTATAGTAACAATAATAAATAATTAGTATTGTAATATATGTAAATGTAAACCAACTATAATAAATTATTAGTATTGTATAACTGTTAAAATAGTATTTAATTGTATCTAAATAACATACATAAATAAATATACATATAAATAATATCATAATGTAACAATATGTAAACGTATAGAATAATATATAACTTACTCGTATAATATCATGAAGTAATCAATTTATTTAAATTAAATAATTACTGGTATTTTTATTTTAATTTTTAAAACGCACTGAAAATCATGTTAATCTTCATTTAAAGCAAAGCATTTCGTTACATTGTAACAGGTGTCTAGTTTAATTTACTTTGGTTTCATTAAGTTTTTTTTACACCGGTAAATTTATTGATTAAATATCGATCTTATTTATATGTTAATGAAAGTGAATCGTTAATATTTTGAAATAACTTTTTAACGTCCTTTATTCTTTATTTTATTACTTTGTTGTAATGGGTAGTTAAAGATAGCTAAAATTTGCAGTCATTGTTTTAATAATAGCTCTATTATTTAACCTTTTTATATATAGTTAGGTGGTGGGCAGTGGTAGCCGAGTGGTAACGCGCTCGCTTGGGAAACAGAGTGCAGTGGGTTCAAATCTCGGGTGTCACAGCTCTGATATTTTCATGTGTGAATCATTTTTAACATTATTACCACTTGTCTTAATGATGAAGGAAAACATCGTGAGGAAACCTGCTGTCAGAGTGGCATGTCTGAGAGAACCTAGCAAGTTTCCAAAAGACATGTGAAGTCCGCCAAACCGCACTTGGCCAGCGTGTAGGACTATGGCTTGATCCCTTCGTATTAAAAGGAGACCCGTGCCCAGCAGTGGGAGGTTAAAAGGACTGAATACATATATCATCATCATCATCGCAAAGAAGAGAAAAAGTCATATTAATAAAAAGTACACGTACGATGGTACGGGACTCTTCGTGTGCGAATTCGACTCGCACTTGACCGATTTTATTAATTCTTGATGATAAAACTGCTGGATGGATTTGGATGTAGTATCAAGTATACTACACTAAATAAAGCACCCAGGGACGCAATCGAGCGGGATGAGTCATTAAGTTGAGTCGTATATTTTATTTCTAGCACATAAATATGAAATAAGTAATGACAGTGCTACGTTTCTGATATTTACATGTGTCTTGTGTCCATGAGAATCTGCAGGTGATTGTGAATCGATAGAGCTACTTAATGAGGCCTTTCCAAGGCCTATGATGACGTCAAATGCATTCTGCTATTGAAATTTTTAGCGTTTTAATATAACTATAGCTTGAATTAGAAGGTCGTAGTTTCCTGTATCTACTCATACATATTATGACTGACAACGGTCCTCTTAAAATAAACCTACATTTTGAACATTATTCCTTTATATAATGGAGGTGAAAGTAGTTGAAAATTTTATCCCCTGAAAGGGTAAAATAGGGGTTGACATTTTATATCGCAGTTTATTATTTTATAAGTGGAAAAGTGAGTGGTAAGTGAAGTTTGGAGTAACTTTGGTGAGGTTTTGAAGACCGACTTATGCCATATTTTAAAAAGACCAGATCAAAAATCTAAATTATAAGGCCTCTATAAAGATATATAAAGAGAATAGTAACACTAGTAGAAGTATAAGTTATATAGAGACCTCTCTACTTGGCCAGATAGCGTTATGTATATTATAACAATATCATATAATATACATATATGTTATTTTAAAAATACGGACAGTTTTTCTGTTGCAGATTGAAAAGTATTGACTTTTCTAAGCTTTATATTAAAACAAATATATATAAAAACAAACCCATCATATATATATATATATATATATATATATATATATATATATATATATATATATATATATATACTTTTGCCAGGTTAAAAAGTAGCTTATGTGTTATTCTGATGAACGAGCTACATTATTGCAAAGTTTCTTTAAACAATTCACTAGTTGTTCCGTGAAAGTGTAACAACAAAAATCCATATATCTATACATCCATTCATCCTCACAAACTTTCGTATTTATTTATATATTAAGATTACCAACAGAAATGACAATAATACAAATATAATTAACATAAACACAGTATAATTGTATTTCTTTTTAGAGGTAATCATAACATATAGCAACTGTTATTATTATTATTTTTATTATGAATTATTAATTGTTTAAAATATCTGTATCTTATCTATTGTATGTGTGTATTGTGTATTATCTATTGTATGTGACATTTTATTTGGAAATTTATAATTATAATTGTTTTTTATTCTTTTTAATAAGTTAAGTTTATAGTTTAATCCATATGATCACTTAAAACCTTAATTAATAATATTATAATTATCATGCTGTATTTACCTGTAATTAAAAGTGCAATTAACATGTTAAGTTTAGTGCCAAGATTATATGTGTTAACCATTGTAACTTTTGTTGGTAAGTCAATAAATAAATAAATAAATAAATAAACATGCGTATAAACAAAAGAAAACAATCAGTTTAATAAATGAAAAGATATTAAAAAATTAAAAGCTAAATAGATTATTGGATAAATTAATATAAATAAATTATTGAAAAGAAATATAATTATTTAACAGTTTTAATATAAGTAGTTTTTTTATTATATAATACTAGCATTGCCCGCAGCTCCGCCCGCGATCAGATTACCAAAAACCAAATTCTTAGGTTTTACATATTAGTATACTCTTACAATGCAGTTTTTGTATTTTTTCTCAGAAATGAGATATTTTCCTGCGGTAAAAAGTATCCTATATGTTGACCCGGACAACCAGCTACCATCATACCAAATTTCATCAAAATCTGTCTAGTGGTTTTCTCGTGATGCGGTAACAGACAGACAGACAGACAAAAATTCTAAAAACTATAGATTCGGACTCTGTATCGATAATAATGTCTATTTCAATTAGATTTTCCAAAAAATATTTAATGTACAGATTCGACTTCGTTAGAATTTTATTATGTATAGATTAATCACATTAAAGAGAACAACAAATTCAATGTAATAACTAGGTAACTCATTATTTTTAAAAAAGTTGACTAATTTTAATTTGAAGGTAGATGAACAAACTGTCGTAAAAAATATCGAGGCCAGAAATATTAGGTTTTTATATTTGTGTAAAAAAATTTTTTTAACGAGTCTTTCCCAAGCCCCTTGTCTCATTTTTTCCTTCTTATAAGTTTATAGCTATTGTGCTATAAAATTTTTTAACAAAAATATTTTATAGTACAAAATATTAATCCTGACTTTTGGAAATCCAATCAACAAGTTCAATTTAAAATTGTATACAATACAATGAAATTTAATTCAGATAGACAGTGAAGTTGAGATAAAATATATATACGAAGCAAATATTTTATAAGGAATAATAATTACTTTTTACTTTCCACTCCAAAATTAATTTAAACGCTCATCCACCCTTAGAATTCATATTTTTATACCATATATTTTTTCTCTAGAGGCATAATGTATTTACTCAGTCTAAGGAATATTATAGACAGACCGTCATAGAACTAAACATGAAGCCAAACAATAATATTTTAAAACAGTACATATATATTGGTACAAATATTTATAGAAAACTCATTTCTGTAATAAGTAAATAAATGTTAAATAAATAATAATAGCTACCGGATTTTATAAAGAATTAAATAAGCTAATCTAAAATCTCTCTTTCAACAGGAAGAGTATGCTTAAATAATACAAAAGAATATATTACTATATATTCTACTAGTATTCTAGTGGCTCATACTCGCTTCGCTCGGGTTCGTCTCTAGAAAAACTAAAACAAATCTATCCCTCGGGAACCGTATATTTTTCCGGGATAAAAGTAGCTTATGTGTTATTCAACACTATAATGACTACTTTTTTGTGCAATAAAGAACATATAATCTATTAATCTATCTCTTCGCCAAATTTCATCCAGATCTGTTCAGCCGTTCTGGCGTGAAAGAGTAACAAACATCCATACTGACAAACTTTCACATTTATAATATTAAAACAGATTATTTTTACTATTCAAATTTTATATCTAAAAAATGTATATTAATTAACTTATACGTACATACAACTATTATCCTTATCTTTAAAGAAAGTAAACGATCTGTTTGGCAAAATCGAGGATATAGCATGTACAATAACGGTACTAGGTGCCAAACAGCCCAGTGATACTAAAATGGAACTACTGTACCTCAGAGCGAGACAATTTTTTTTACAATAAAGCAGTCTTACATACTTCTTCGTAGAACACAACCATAGCGCGATTCAGACTACTAAGATAACGAATAAGATAAATACAACGCCATCTATCGAGTGGAAGTGTAAACAACTATTAATAATATTGATTTAAACTTTAATTTCGAACACATTCTGAACATAGCATAAACACCAAATCACGCTACAATTTTCGACTTTGACATTTATTTCGGTTGTATAATTCTTTAATTTGAATATATTTATTAAGAAATAATCATGAAAATTGGTTTTTCAGAGACGAAGATATCATGATACATACACACAATAATAAGCACACGATTTGAGTAAAGTTGTTCCTTTTTTTCGAAGTTGGTAAAAACCTTTCTATAAAATGACCAGTCACAAGATATTTATGTGAGTACAGAAGCTCCTATAAATTTGTTTGGACCTTACAAACCAATAAGAGGGGTAATGTCAACATTTTCTTTAAGAGATCTTCGGTTATTAACCTTTTCAGATAACAGAGTTGGGTTAAGATGTACTAAACCTTTAATTTGAAACATACCCATTATAAGATTTTACATTAGTTGGTATACAATAATGTAATCAACAAATGAATATCGGGTGTACACTCCATTTATCTATACTAATACTAATATATACTAATATTATAAAGAGGTAAAGTTTGTGAGTTTGTGACGTTATAGGGGGTAATCTGTAGATCTACCAAACCGATTTAGACAAAATTTGGTAAGAAGATAGTTTGACGAAGATATTTTACCCTGGAAAGGACATAGGATACTTTTTATCCCGGAAATCATCCCTCAAGGGGGTGAAAATGGGGATGAAAGTTTGTATTGGAAAGCAAGCTAGGGACGAACCCGAGCGAAGCGAGGGTGAGTTGCTAGTATATAATAAATATTATTTTGTATAGATAATAAATTATAAACTTATTTAAAAAATATTAAACTAATTTAATTAAATAAAGTGATTTTGTTGATTCTGTTATTGAACTATTTTAGTCAATTGATTGCCTCGGATAGATTATAAAAATGTGACACTGTCCTAAAATAGCTCAGTTCTTACACCTCCAGGTAAATTTCTAAGAAATTAATTAAATTTCTAAGAAATCTATTGTTAACTATAACGCCGGCGAGTTTGCGGTCGTGGAGGGATTAATCAACGTTGGTGAAATTAGGAATAAGAAAAGTGATCGTACAAATGCTAACAATCACCAACCCAGAAGTTTAGTGCTAACACATATATATTTATACATACATTACATGATTTCCACTTGTCTTACGGTGAACAAAAACATCTTAAGGAAACCTGCTTGCCTGAGAGAATCTAGCGAGTTTTCAAAAGACATGTGAAGTCCGCCAACCCGCACTTGGTCAGCGTGGTGGACTATGGCCGGATTCCCTTCGTATGGAAGGGAGGCCGTGCCCAGCAGTGGGGCGTTTAAAAGGGCTGAATACAATGTGTATTATGTATTATATATCTAGGTTGTCTCAGACATGCAAGTTTCCTCAAAATATTTTCCTTCGCCATGAGATAAGGGGTAAACAAGTTGGAAATTATTCGCAAATGAAAATATCAGAGATGCGAGACCCGAGGTTTGAACTCGCTTCACTCAGTTTCCCAGGCGAACGCCTTACCATTGGGCTACCATTTTCATAAATTAAAAATACTATATCAAAATTACTTCTGTTTTTACATACTTTCCTTATTATAAAATGTACACAAAATCAAATGTTAGCTATAGCGTGCTCAATTCCGCCACCCGTCACGATATCCGCCGGCTGTCATTTACACCGTACAACTAGAATATCTATTGTTATGACTAAACTAGCTTTGGAATTTGGTTACACTTGTATAGTTTATTTATGTGCGTATTTGTTCCAAAAAAAATGTACACGTTAAATGTTCAAAAATATGTGATGCATGATATAGGATAGAAGGTTTTACCTTATATAATTACTAGCATTGCTTGCGGCTCCGCCCACGTTCAGATGACCAAAAACCAAATTCTTAGGTTTTACATATTAGTATACTCTTACATTGCCATTTTTGTGTTTTTTCTCAGAAACGAGACATTTACCCGCTGTAAAAAGTATCCTATATGTTGACCCGGATAACCAGCTATCACCATACCAAATTTTATAAAAATCCCTCGAGTGGTTTTTCTGTGATGCGGTAACAGACAGACAGACAAAAATCTAAAAATTATAGATTTGGCCTTTGTATCGATAATAATGTTTATTTCAATAAGGTTTTCCAATAAATATTTAATGTACAGATTCGGCTTAGTTACAATTTTATTAAATGTACCTATAGATGATAAGAATTATAATAATTAAAAAAAACTTAAAAGAAACAAGTTAATGAAGGAAAATATCAACTAGAACCATATAAAATGATTTTCTCTTACATAATAGTTGCACCTATAACATAAAATTAAAAAAAATAATTATAATTTGGTACATAAAACATATCCAAAATTTTATGTACCAAGTAGAAGCGGCATCTTAACGTTACAAAGCTACGTAAGTATACGCGGTGAATACTTCAATGAATAGTTCAACTAGTACGAAGAGCGGTGTGTCATCGAATTTTGTTAGCTTAGCTTTTGTATTAGAGTTCATTTCACATTGTAAAGCTTGTTAAATGTATATTATTGTTATAAATTGTTAATGTTATTTAAGTAACTTAAGTTGTTTATATATAAATTAATCTATACTAATATTATAAAGTTTGTTTGTTTATACGCGCTAATCTCAGGAACTACTGATCCGATTTGAAAAATTCTTTTTGCATTAGATATCCCGTTTATTGAGGAAGGCTATAGACTATATATCATTTATATAATATATAATCTGTCTATTCCATACTAACAGTTAAAATTAAATGTATGTAACGTACATTATACATAAAATAGTAAATAAATAAAAGTATTATAAACATAAACAACAATACAACGTTGTAACATACGGCCGAGTGTGCTAGCATTAATTTGACATTAGCCGCAAAATACCAGCTCCTGTTACAGAGGTTTTGATACGTGCCATTCGTTTTGATTCGCCACAGCTATAATGATCCGGAATCACGCTTTCCTTATGTATTTATAAGCAAAGCAATTTAGTATTTAAATAGTTTGGTATTTTATTTCATAAAAACTAAAATAGATTTTTCCAAGAGAAACTTTTACGAACTTTTTAGAAACTATTACGTAGAAAATACAATTAATTAATTATATAAATTTTTAGCGGTGGTAGGACTCTGTTAAGCCTGGGGAGTCCGACTGGAAGGGTGCCACCACCTTATCTATTTGTCCCGCCAAGGAACAATGATTACATTGTTGTGTTCCGGTTTGAAGGATAAGGTAGCCAGCGCAATTACATGCAAGAGGCATATCATCTTAGTCCTCACAGTGACAACGCACCTGCGGTTCTGTATATTTGTAACATAAAACCTAAGTGCATGAACTGTAGGTATTATGGGCGACATGTACTACTTTCTATCAGGTGGGCTGTCTGCTCGCTTGTCACTGAGACCATAATTTTTTTTTAATTGCTTTTAAATTATGTACGTATATCGATATTTTGCGAATTATGTTAAAGTTAGAATACAGTAGCACATTACGCCATACTACGTAGATAAGGCTATATATACATATTTTAATTAATGAGACCGAAAAGCAGTGTTGCGGTTGCCGTCGTGCGCGCTCACGGGTCGTTCTATCAATAATATCATTCTGCCTCGCTGGTGTAGTGGCTAGCATGTACGGCTGCACACTCGGAGGTCCTGGGTTCTAGTCCCGGGTCGGGCCAAGTTTAGTTATTGAATCTTTCTGTATAGTAAGTCTCAGTAACAGCCCGGAGTTGGGAAGTTGGCGGTGTTTCACCCCCGTGCCTCGTAGAGCACGTAAAGCCGTCGGTCCTGCGCTTTAACTCTCGTCCCACCAGAGTATGAGAGTGACAGGAATAGAGAGTGCACGTTGTGTCTGCGCGTACACTTGTGCACTACTGCGCAGTTGGCTAGTCTCAATGAGATTGGCCGCCGTGGCCGGAATCGGCCAGGAGAACATCATCATCATCATCAATATCATTCTATCATAAAAGTACGTTTAATAAACAATTAAGTTAATTTTGGACTATCATTTACTATATCAATAAAATTCCTATCAGTATTAATCACTATCAACCAAAGACTGTAGGGGTTTTCGTCTCTGCCCGTACAGTAAGCTCTTGTTCTCTACTCACACAATAAATGTAGCGATAAAAAGTTGGCCTATGCATTATACATATTATCTTGTCGACATTTTATCAATATCTCAAATACTCGTTTATTTTCAATTTTACGCGAAAAACTGTAATAAAAAAGTTATTCAAAATCAAATTTAATTCCATTCAACTTATCGATCCTAGGAAATAAATGACAAGAACCAAAATTGTTGAAAATTCAATTTCAAACAACTTTTGTAATAACTATTTTTCGTGTAAAATTGAAAATAAACGAGTTATTCAATAAACAAAAATTAACAATTAAATTCAAGATGGCGGATGACGAAACGGGTTTGGTACTCCGAAAATCTAAATTTAGACATCCAAAATAATAACAGCTAAACTTAAATAAATAATATTGCTATATTTAATTATAATACCTACTTATTAATTTTTGTTACAAATAAAAAGAAACAATATTGTAAGGAACTTTGGTTGCCATTGTTGAATTTTTGAAATCATTTTTGTAAAATAGTGGGTCATTGTCATAGAAAGTGTCTACTTTCTATGACAAGTATATAACGCTTTAAATAAAACTATCTTTTAGGATTATTTCGCGGATTTATTTTGATTTTTGGTTCCCGACGTTTCGAATTCTTTACAGCAATCATGGTCACGGGAGAGACTGAGGTATTAGATGTCTCGAAAGTATAGTTGTTACAGACAGCCTACCCACAATTAACAAAATGAAAAATTACACCAAGTACTTTACAATATTTCATTTTGCTATTTTATATTTTTGTGCGCGTGCGCGTGCGTGTGCGCGTGCGCGTGCGTTTACGTGTGTAGTCAGTTAACTCCAAAATGTTTATAGAAATATTTAAAAACATAATTATCAAACTATGAGGTAAATGAATTATAATCTTTAAAAATAATTGTGACTCATTGCACAATAAAAATAAAACATCCCAATAAGTACCACACTATTTATGAAATATCAAAAAATAAATACCTTTAACATCTACACAGATAAACAAAATTGAAGTATCTGTTTGTAATGTTAAAATAACAGCTTTTTACTAAATCCATATGGAATTATATACTGTATTTATAAGAAAAACTCATTTTTTTTAAATTATTGTCTCTCTGTCTGTTTGTTCCAGCTGATCTCCGAAACGGCTAAGCCGATTTTGACAGGACTGTCACTGGCAGGTAGTTCATGTTATAAGGAGTAACTTAGGCTACTTTTATTTCAGTAAAACAATTAGGGTTCCGCTCGAAAAAAATGTACCTAGGGACGAACCCGAACGAAGCGAGGGTGAGTCGCTAGTTTACAATAAAAAATATACATGACGAGATCAAAATAATTAGGTTAAAATCAATGGTATACAATAATGTATATATTTTTAGTTATTTTTCATTAAAAAAATGCGCTTCAATGACAAAATCAGCATTTTCAACTGAAACTGAAAACATAAAACCTGAGTTCCCGCGCATCAGCCCATATTGTCTTCTTTCTAGGTCAACGACTTTAACAGGGGCATGCATACTTGGTATAAAAGTCGGACTTTATTTCTATCTGCCACAAACGAAATTAAATGTTAAATGAATTTACTTTATAAATAACTAGCGACTCACTGTCGTTTCGCTCGGGTGCGTCCCTCGGTACGTTTTAATTTTCTTCAGCAGAACCCTAATTTAAAAAAAATATAAAAGTAGTCTTAAGTTATTTTGTATAACAGCAGCTATCTGCCAGCGAAAGTCCCGTCAAAATCAGCCCAGCCGTTTCGGAGATTAACCGGAACAAAAAGACAGACAGACAAAAAATTTGTAAAATTGTGTTTTTTCTTTATAAGTACCGTTTATATTTCATATGCATTTAGTAAGAATCTGTTATTTTGACATTACAAACAGATACTTTATCTGTATAGATGAGGAGTGATAAGATACAAAACGTGGTAATCACCGTTAGATATAAGTAGTTTTTGTTATAAGGATGTATAGGTACAATAATGTGGATATTTTCTGCATATGTTATACGTTTTTGTAAAGCAATTTCGATGACGGTATTTTAATAATTTATCTCAAGCATGGATTCTTGTAAGGCGGTATTGGTTGGTGTATTTTATTCGTTAAATAATAACAAAAAACCTAAAACAAAATTCTCTATGTGTAAATTAATTATTACTAAATATAATTATATAATTGTGCCAGTAAAGAGTTCACAATAGAAATAATAATAATAGGTCTTTGTAAATAAGGCAATCGTATTAACAAGTCAAATATAACTTATTGACGATATGTTTGTCTTATAATAACGACACGTTTGGCTCAGTCTGTAGTTACCCTACTTGCTGCGCCAGCGGTCGCGGGTTCTAATCCCGCTGGGGGCATTTATTTGTGTGACGAGCATGAATGTTTGCAGTCATGGGTATTTATATTTATAATATGTATGTATTTAAAAGTGATATATCTATAGTGTATCAACTATCTGTTATCCATAACACAAGCCTCGTAGCTTACCATGGAACTAGATGGTGCTGTGTCTTAATGTCCCAACATACTTATTTACTTATTAATAATAAGGATTACTTGTGATAATTTTAAACTTTAAGTTATGAATTTAATCTTTAAAATCTAAATTTTATATTAAAAATATATAAAACAAATAAAATCTAAACGTGTTTTAATATCCTTAGAGCTGAACATATAAGCACGTTCGAAGCTTTTCAAGAAAAAATAAACAACTTTCCTTTGAGCACTTTTTTTTATACCTTTCCACAGAGGTTCAAACCTTTACTTTGCCAAAATTTCGAAAGGTCACACACGCAATGACCATCCATTAGGCCATGGGACTCGCATGTGAGACAGTAGTAAATGTTCGTATGTCGACATCCACCACATTGTGGGTATATTTAAAGCATTGTAAAAACACGCAATATATACATATATAAATTGTACAGAGTTATACTATTTAGATATTGACGTGGTATATGCTATATAGAAGTATGATAAGTTTGACAGACTTCAAACAGAAGGTACTCATTCGTGTGTATTTATGTGGACGTCATAAAATATCTACACAGTTTGTGTACAGATTTTCATAATAAATAAGGATATTTCCTAATTTTCAAAGAAAAAATACACCTTAAGTATGATAATATAACTTTTAAATTGATAAGTTATTTTGAAGTCAGTTATAAATTCCGCGGCATAATTAAGTAGCCGATATATTTTTTCTAAAATAAGTCTTATATATTTCTTCTATATGGTTCCTTACACATACTTTCATCCCCGTTTTCACTCCCTTATGGGGTGATTTCCAGGATAAAAACTGTCCTATATCCTTCCCTCGGTCTCAAGCTATCTTCTTATTATTTATCTAAATCGGTTTAGCAGTTTCGGAGCTTATTTGGTACAAACAAACAATCAAACAAATCTTTCATCTTTATAATATTGGTAATGATAAATCATCCTCAATCTAGATATAACACAAAATATACTGTAATAACATTGTGTGTATATTTAAATCCAATTCACCTGCTAAGAAGCTTTTCATTTAAAATATCAACACAGGTCTTCTCTCAAAGCTCAAGCTAACGTCGTACAAAATCGATAAAGCAGTTTAGCCACAAACTTAGAAGAATTGCTTAACATACATAAATAGATAAACAAATTCAATACGTTAGCTTGAATCTATAAAACTAATAACGCGCTTGTATTCAGCCCTTTTTAAAGTCCCACTGCTGGGGGTGGGCCTCCCATCAGTACGAGGGGATCAGGCCATAGTCCACCACCATGGCGCTTGTTAAAATAAAATTACTCGCCTCTCGAAACATAGCTAAGCTATTGTGACAAACTAAAATACTGTACAATGTATATAGAAAGTGGAAAATCTGAGTTCGCCATCAACATGTATTGTCTACTTTCTAGGTCACTACACATGTAGATGTACTTGGTGTAAAAACTCTCGAGCCTTTATATTTCATAGAAGCCAGTAAGGCTGTCACCGCACGGGACGTGCCTCTTCACAAAAATTTGCTTAAGATGCTGTATCTCTATATATGTACGTCTAAATGATTATGAGAGACATGTATTACAAGGCATGATAAGATAGCACTAAGTAATAGAAAATTAAGACACGAAAATATACTGTATGCAAAAACTCAAGATACACAACTAGCGTTTTAGCACCTCCAGGTAAATTTCTAAGAAATGAATTAAATTTCTAAGAAATCTAATGTTAACTGTAACGCCGGCGTGTCCGCGGTAGTTGAGGTTTTAAAAGTGTCCTCAATAAAGAGCGCATAATCCAAAATTGTGCGCTTTATTTAAGTAGTCTCTGATTGTGATGGGTGATGTTTTGGGAAAAAATCTCGATAATGATGAGCAAAGATCGCTAGAGCCAAGTAAAACTAAAGCAGTTATGTGTCACGATACCTTATACTATGTTCACGCAGTAGATACATTTTTATGTCCAACAACAATCAAAACTTACTCTAATTAATGTAAAATATTATTACGAATGCAAAAATCATTTCATTGACACGAAACTTAATCTAAATGTAATAACCGAAATGCTTAAATTGTTAAAAAGATATACATACATCTTACTATTATAATATTATAAATGTGAAAGTTTAGATATTTGGCCATCCAATCTGTTTAGCCGTTCTGGCATGATTGAGTAACAAACATCCATATGTTTGTTACTTAATCATGCCAGAACGGCTGAACGGATTTCGATGAAATTTGGCAAAGAGATAGACTGTTATCTGAAATAGCACATAAGCTACTTTATATTCCGGAAAAAATACGAAAACTAGCGTAAGTCTAAATAGCGAATATAGTTAAGGTTAAAAAAAACACGTATCATATACCTAAATAGACAAAGATAAAACAGGTCAGTACCATTGTCTTCTCTCTCTCTCGTCTCTGTTTGTGAATTATGTTTTTTTTTGTTAAGTAGCTATTGCCGAGCTTTATTTAGTGTTTATCAATAAAAAAAATTGGAAACCGTATGTTTTTTATCTATAGAGATAGATATAAAATTTTCCTCAAATTTTTACGAGGAATTTCGACCACGAGGTGAACGTAAAAATTTTACTAGTAAAAAGTAATAGGTACGATAAAAAATATTTAACGAAATATATGTATATACTCGTAGCAAATTGAAATCCTTGCAATCTCTCGACCTTATTTGGATGTAAGCGTTGCAAAATTAGGTGAATAAAATATGCTAAATTTTAAATTTATGAAATTTATAATTGAATAGGTGATATGATTTAAATAAATATAAATTACTAGCGACTCACCCTCGCTCCGCTCGGGTTCGTCCCTAGTGAAAATTTAGGTTTGCATGTATTTTTTAATGCCGAATAACATTTTTTTTGGAGTGGACCACCCTTATCACTTAGAGGTATGGAAAATAGATAGTAGCCGATTCTCAGACCTACTGAATACGCATATAAAATTGGTAAAAATCGGTAAAGCCGTTTCGGAGGAGTACGGTAACAAACATTGTGACATGGAAATTTTATATATAAGATATATTTTTAAATCTTTATTGCTTTTGAATTAAGCCTATATCAATATTTTTTAATGTAATTTATTTTTGATTAAGGAGATAGTTATTAAAAAGTAAAAAAAATAGGTGGGTAAAGGGTAAAAAAGGGTAAAAAGTAGTTGAAACGCACGCCATTGGTCAGACCGAATATGACGTCAAAGTATTATCATAACAGAGCGATTAGCGATTTTGTCGCTACAAACTAAAGTCTACAATATTATGATATTTTGTCAATATTACGATATTTAGATGTTTATTTATTTTTTTTACTAAATTTTAGTTTTTTGGAGCTTGATATTTTTTTACAATTATACTCGTATAACGATATTAGATGTTGTATAAAAAAAAAATTAAAAACACACGCATATTCCCTATTACTATACGATTCTTATACTATATTAGATTGAAATAAATTTTAACCGCCTAATGTACTTTAAGATACTTAAATAAAATTATCATATAATATTAATTTCTGATTCAATTTATATACAATTTAATTTACATAATATTCCCATAATTTTTGTAATTATTTTAATTCACTACTTGTATTTGTGTCTATCTTTTATGTAATATGTGTAACACCTGTAATTAAGGCGGCACTTAGAATTTATTATTTATTGTAATTATATTATTAAGCTTTTGTTAGTGTGTGTATTGTTGGGGTTAATAAATAAATAAAATAAAATAAAATATTCTTATGAGTAAAATTCATTTTAGTTAATGATATATCTTAACATGGCTGATATACCCAAAAGCAGTAAATGCTATTAGGTAATTAATAGCTACATTTGAGGACCACATTTATAGGAATACTATTGGGTTATAACTATATTTTAATAGAATTGCGTAAGACTTCCGATATATTTGATAATTATGTATTTTTCTTACGGAACACAACATTACTTCTTTACCGATGACATGAAAGAGAAAGAACACAAGCGCCACGCACGGCCAGGAAACGAACAACCATTTAGTTTATAAAGACACATATTATATAATAATTTTATAAAGACAGCTTTAAATTTATTTATTTAACAAATAAGTTAAAGATTCAATAATTTCAATAAACCATTCCATCCTTAAAGTTTGTTATTATAATTATAAAACGACATAAAAATAAGTAACATCGACTTAAATTTTCTAGCATCGAAACAGAATTCCCTCTTTAAATTACTGTACTTAAGCACTGACATAGACACCTGCCAGCTCTCGGGTCTCCAAAAGATTTACAAATTAACTTACAAAATAGTTTCATTTTACTGAAAATTTGCCTAAAGTTTAGAAGTTGCTTTATTATCTTAAGTGTGGATTCTAATGACAAAGTAACAGTATAATATTCTAACATTAACAATAATGTCTTTTTGGTCGATTTCGGTCGCGATGACCAATGCGACTGCGCAGGAGATATTATACTACATAAATAAATAAATATGGTAGGGCATTAACACATATCAGCATCTAGTTCCATGGTAAGCTACGAGGCCTGTGTTATGAATACTAGATAGTTGATACACTACACATAATATATAACTTTAAATACATACATATTATAAATATAAATATCCATGACTGGAGTACAAACATTCGTGCTCATCACACAAATGACCCCCAGCGGGACTCGAACCCGCGACCGCTGGCACAGCAAGTAGGGTCACTACAAACTGAGCCAAACGTATCGTCGAACTACATATATATGCACACAAACACAAGTGCACTCTATATTACTTTCACTCTCAAATTTGTATGGGAAACCTGTCGGGGGACTGGTGAGATATCAGATGCAGGCTGCGTATCAAAGGATTTACATGGTCTGTCTCGGCACGGGAGAGAAACATCGCTGACTTTCCAACTCGGGGCGGTTACATAGAACAGAAAAACATTAAAACCTAGAACCTTCGGATCTGTTGTATATATTCTAGTATATACTCACATAATATAATATGTTGCACTAGACAACTAAACTCGTAAATAGACGCGTGGGCGTAATTTAACTAACTTATCTCGACCCAGGACTCTAACCCAGAACCTCCGGATCTGTTGCGTTACATGCTAGCGAATAGACTACTGAGCACGTAAGTAGACGCGTGGGCGTAATTTAATGTTTATCTAACCTTTTTATGTTATGTCACGTTTGTCACGATCTGGAACAAAAAAGGCATTGCATTATTAAAAACTATTTTGTACTTATTTTAAAAACCTTAAAAATATGGTTATGTCTCAGAATTTCTATGATAATGGGGTTCAAGAAAAAGAGGATATTCGTGTATTCGATTCTTTACTTAACAATTGATCACATATTTTTCTATTTAGCCCACCAAATACGTTTTGTGAACTTCGCTTTATATCATTAGATTTCATTGTATGACAATATATTATACTTATGTAGATTATTGTGGATGTACATTTGTACGTATAAACGAACAAACAGACAAACGTAAAATAAATTTTAGTTAATTAAAAAGTGTAGCCATCATAATATCTCCTAAACAATAAATATATACATAAGTTGTTATATGTTATAATATAATATGTATTATTCCATGTAAAGTAATTCAAGCACCTAATAAGTTACTCGTAGATAGCACTCTGCAGCCTTATAAATAAAACAGAAAAAACCGAAGAATTCTAAATATTTGTTGGAAAATACGATCATAATTTTATACCTTTGCTTGTAAATATTTTAGATACTTTCTTCGAGATATTTTATAAATGAGTCAAAGAAAATTATATTTTAAAGTACTCTTATAGAAAGAAGCTTTAGAAAAACAGTGTTTTGTAACTCAACGCTTATTTACTGACTTTAAAATAAGGAGAACTTCAGGTGCATGTTATATGACATTTATCTATACTAATATTATAAAGAGGCAGAGTTTGTTTGTTTGTTTATTTTTCGTTTTTTTTTACGCACGAATCTCAGGAACTAATCCGATTTGAAAAATTATTCTTGCATTATATAGCCCGTTTATTAAGGGAGGCTATAGACTATATATTAATATGTTACTACCCAATGGAGTGGAGCAGTAATCACAAATGTCAACAAATCGGGCAGACTTCCATACCTTATTGTAAAATGATATATATTATATAAATACATAGGGACGAACCAGAGCGAAGCGAGAGTGTGTCGCTATATAACATAATTCCAAAAAGTTTTTTTTGTAGATTGAACGCGTACGAAGCCACGGGTCATGCTAGTTCAAAATAAGTTACCTTCTAATGGATCTCCTATAATAACTTCAGAAAGAAATTCTACCTGTAAAGTTAGAATAATTATGGATTTGAGGCATTATTTAGTTAAAAAATTAATAATCTATACATAAATAGGCAAAGACAGAATAGTTCCGTACCTTTTTCTTCTCTGTTTGTTAACCGATTTTCTTCTTTTCTTATTTGTTAAATGGCTATTGACGAACTTTATTGTTATCAATCAATAAAAAAATTTTTGGAAACAGTGTATTTATTAGATAGATAGGTAATTTAAATTTATATATGTTTTCTTCAAATTTTGAATGGTTAATTATGGTGGAATTTTGAACTCTAGATGAAAACTTGTTATTATAAGCATGTCAAATGTATTAATAGTAATATCCCATAGAAATTCCTTAATATATGCGATAAATATAGTTTAAATCACTTATAGATAATGCAACTTTCTATTAGTGTAGGAAATTTTAGAATTGGATTAGTAGTTCCGAGCTTTATCTCCCACTTCTAAACTTATAAACTTTATCTCTTTATATTATTCATGGTATCAGTTTTTAAGATAAGCTTTAAGTCATGAACGAATTAACCACTGGACCAGACATATAAGCGGACGTACCTTTAACGGTCATGTCTGTAACCAGGGAATTTTAGCCTAGGTCGTTTGTTTTTTATGTCAGTCTCAAGCGCTTACTTGTCAACAAAACATCTCCCAAAAATGACTAAATGTTCTGTTAAATGGAGTAAAAACTATAACGGCGGAAGCAGCACTATTTCTTTTCACTTGTAAATACATTATTTTATTACATTTATTGTTATTTATCACAATATTTAATTAAATATAAAATAAAATGTCATATTATCCAACTATGTTAAATATAGTCGATATTTCTATGTATTGTTGACATCTGACAACCATCATAAAATGGCTGGATTATACCATTGAGAACAAATGACGAAACTGTCGAGTGAGTTCATTTGACATCGACTAGTGCTTGACAATGTCGAAAAATATATCGATATTTGACGAAATAACTGAACGAATTGAGTTATTTGTACAGTGCAATAACATAAAATACTTTAATCACAGTATCCTACAATCTGATGATAATTAATTTATAAAAATATTTTCTAAATCACATAAAAATATAAATGCAAAAATTATAATTAGTATGTGTACTTAATTTTTTATTTTATTTTATACCACATTTATTTTTAAATTACACAAAATCAAACAATAATGTTTTAGCACTAAACTTCTGGGTTGGCGATTTGTAATAAAACACTTTACCACTTGCACTAATTATTTTACTTTCACGATCCAACACTCACTTTTTCACAATTTGCAATCACTTTTTCTTTTTCCTAATTTCACAAATGTTTATTAAGAATTAATAAATTAAGAACTGAGCAATATTAGGACAGTGTCACATTTTTATAACTACCCGAGACAATCAATTGCCAATTAAAATAGTTCAATAACAGAATCAACAAAATCACTTTATTTAATTAAATTAGCTTAATATTTTTTTAATCTTTACAAAATAATATTTATTATATATTAATGGAATATACACCCGATATTCATTTGTTCATTAACATTATTATAGGCTAACAGAATGTTGCCATCAATGCCATCGTATTTATGTAAATCAAATTAAAAAATTATTATTATTTGACACATTATTATTGCCTCTTTAATTCATTTATTTTAATTTATTATAATAAATACAGATATTTTAAATTAAAAGATGTAAAATATGATGACTATGCTTACAAATGTCTAAAATGTCATTCATTGGTTCATCGATATATGTATTTTATCGATTACGTTCATGCACTAGAAATATTGTATTGTGTATCAGTGTTTATAATAATGTAATAAAATCTTTGTGTACGTTATGCGTCACTTGGTTGAACTAGTTTTCATACATTTGTATTTTATGTCAGGTCCAGTCTCTAATTCGTCCATGCTTTAAGTTTATCATTATAAAAGTCGATGTTTTCTTTTTCCAAAACTAGTGTCTGTTTTTCTGTTTTCATAAATTTTCTTTTATCATAAATTTTGGAAACGAGAAGTAAAAAAATATTTAGACACAGTATAAATAATCTCGAAGCCGAAGAACTGAACCGAAAAATCTACAGAACGATAATGCTGATTGCCCTTAGACCAATCATCCCTTCGGTTCACCCAACTTTAGGATAGACCTTGGGATAATATATATATATATATATAATATATATATATATATATATATATATATATATATATATATATATATATATATATTATACATATATATTTAAATTATCTACTTCCTCGTTCATTACAGGTGAAACTAATAATGCTGTTACGGTCTATTAGAGTATAAGAGAAGTATGAAGCATGATACACCTCCCGCCTAACGAGTTGGATGAATTCTATCAGACATGTAGATTTCTCTTCACCATTATTAATGGTTAATCATTCTAAAAACGAAAACAGACGAAATTCAAGTATATCATTAATGAAATATTTTACTTATGACAGTAAAGCTCGCGAACAGCTATTAAACAAAAAAAAAAGAAAATCGATTGACAAACAGAGGAAAAGGTACTGAACTGTTTTGGCTTTGCCTATTTATATATACATAGATACCCAAAAATCAATTAATTGTTGTTGTCTTAGCGAAATGAAGATCATTACAATCTATAGGTATAATTAAATTTCCTTTAAGATAATATTGAAACAAAGTGAACTCTTCCCTCTCGTCCCGAGAGTAATTCGTGTTAAACCGTTAATCGATAAGTTGTCCCGCGGCGTGGATAAATGAAGCTATTATATCTAATCATTTTAATTTACGAGAAACACTGATATATGTATTTTATGGTCGCCGAGATTCAAGACAAGGTATCCTGCCATGTTCCATTAAGAGGGAGGTTTCGTTGGGTTTTATTGGGTAGTATTGGCTTTTATCCGCGATAATCACCAGCATCGCAGGATCGCTTAGGCACTCAACTACGACACTCTGACGGCAGGTCTGCCGAAGCAGACCACAACAATCATGGGGTTGCTCCAAGGTCCACTCTATTATCAGAGAAGTACCAGGAGCAACCCGCATGGTACACCGCCCACCGAGGTGAGCCGCTACCCAGTGCATTTCTTGGCTTCGCGCCCGGCTTGATTGCTGGACGCTATTGAGCTCCCCCCCCCCCTCCCCTCCTCGCCACGACAAGGTGAACGCACGTTGCGGGGGACGATGCACCTGAGCGAAGCAAGAGTAATTCACTACTAGACTTTAATTGAATACAATACGGGTATTATAATTACTATCAATCAATACAAAGCTATCGACTAATTAGCGTTTAATCACATTATTATGCCAATGTACGACCGCCCATCCCATTACGTACGTCCCTAATAAAATTTGGCTTTTGGTAATCACATTGCTTTATCTCTGTTATTTCTTTTTTTTTTTTTTTTTTTTTTTTATAGTATTCTGAATTAGTGCTTGACTACGTTCCACCTGATGGTAAGTGGTAACGTAGTCGTAGATGGTAAGTCGCACTAATTCAGTAGCCACCTATTCACTCTTGCCTTGAAGACACCCATGTTATAATCGGACGGAAACACCGACGCCGGCAGGTTGTTCCAGTCCTTAGCCGCACGTATAATGAATGACGTTGCGAAACGCTTCGTCCGGACGGATGGAATGTCCACGACATAAGGATGGAGACCAGCCGTTCGTCGGGTTGTCCGATGGTGGAAAGGGGATGGAGGAATTAAGTCGTGCAGTTCCTGCGCACACTCTCCGAAATGTAACCTATAGAATACACATAGGCTGGCAACCCTACGTCGGTGATCGAGGCTTTGTAAGTTAGCTTTTACCAGCGTAGGGTCACCAATAAGCCTGTGAGCACGCCTCTCAATTGAGTCCAAGGCTGACAGATGGCATTTTGCAGCACCAGCCCATATGTGACTACAGTATTCCATACACGACCGGACTTGAGCTTTATATAAAACAAGAAGCTGTCCCGGTGTGAAATACTGTCGGACCTTTGCTAGTATGCCAACTTTCCTCGCTGCGACATTAGCCTTGGACTCGATGAACCGCCCGTAGTTCATGTTGGGGCAAATGTCCATGCCCAACAACTGTAGACGGTCAGTGTATTCCAGAGGCACATTCCGGAAAGTAGGAGTCAAGGTGAAAGGACTCCTTTTTGTGGTGAAAAGACACGCCTGTGTTTTGGTGGCGTTAAAACTCACAAGATTGGCATCGCCCCACGTGGAGACTATCCTGAGTGTGAGATTTAACCGCTCTACCATGGCCTCTCTTTCGGACTGAATTTGATCTCTACTGGCCCGAGGATTCGGCAGGTATCTCTCTACAATAGTGCTGTCGTCTGCGTACCCATAGATACCGGGTATAAGCAGGTCGTTGATATGCAGCAAGAACAAGGTTGCAGAGAGAACAGACCCCTGAGGAACTCCTGAGTTGGTCTTTAAGGGTTGTGATGAACAACCCTCAACCACAACTCTGAGTGATCGGTCGCTCAGGAAGTCTTTAATCCAGCCGATCAGACCAGGAGATATGCCATAGGCTGAAAGCTTGCTTATAAGGCTAGCGTGCCAGACCCTATCAAACGCCTTCGAGACATCGAGGGAGACGGCAATCGCCTCCCCGCTTCGCTCAAGAGCTTCACCAAAGATGTGATTGGCATACACTAGAAGGTCCCCAGTTGACCGATTCCGGCGAAACCCATATTGTCGATCACTGAGGAGATCGTTCTGTTCTAGGTATGCCACAAGACGTGTGTTCAATACACGCTCCATAATCTTGCAGATTATGGAGGTGATTGAGATCGGTCGATAATTGGTAGGGTCGGCACGGCTTCCTTTCTTGGGCACTGGTTGCACGTTGGCAAGCTTCCAGGATTTAGGGACTATTCCAGTCTTAAGAGAAAGGCGGTACAGACGTGTCAGTATCGGAGACAACTCGGGAGCACATGTTTTAAGTACTATCGCTGGTATACCATCAGGCCCACTGGCTTTATTCACATCTAGACTACACAATACTCTCTTTACCTCCTTATTAGTTATAGAGATTTCAGGCATTGAGATCCCGCAGTGAGGTAGATGTGGTGGAATAGCATTGTCAGAGTCTAGGCATGAATTTTGGGCGAAAAGAGAGGCGAGCAAACTCGCCTTTTCCTTTGCCGTATGAGCCAGAGATCCGTCAGATTTTACCAGCGGTGGCAGTGAGGGTCGAGAGAAGTTCGTCTCGACTGCTTTGGCAAGGGACCAAAAAAGCTCTGCTGCCAGATGGTTGGGCACAGAGCTTTGCGCCAAGATGTGTAGTCCGGTCAAGATGAGCCTTCTTTAATGTCTTTTTTGTAGGCCTTGGCGGCTAAGTTAAAGGCTCTCTTCTTGGATCTTACATTCGGAGCTTTGCGGTCTCGAGCATCAACCCAGGCAAGGTAAGCCGATTGCTTACGCTTTTCAGCAAAGATGCATTCGGCATTAAACCATGGGCGAGCTTTGCCACCAACGGGTACATCAGAGAACGGGATAAAATATTCCATCGCTTGATGCACCACATCAGTTATAGCATCCGCACAGCTCGACGGATCGGAAGAAGTGAAGCAGGCCTGCCGCCAAGGAAAGGATGCAAAAAAGTGTCGCATCTCATCCCAATCTGCTGACTTGTATTGCCATACTCGTCTAACACCAGTAGAGTCGTTATCTGGTGGGGAGTAAGACGATACGGTTTTTACCAGACAGTGGTCAGAGCTACCCAATGGGGATGAAACCTGGATGTTATATCTCTCTGGATCAGTTGTCAGCAGAAGGTCCAGACAATTAGCTGAGTGGCCGTCTACATCGGGTACCCTCGTCGCTTGTTCAACCAACTGGGAGAGTCCAAGTGACACCGCAAACTTCCACGCTTCTCTCCCAGCATGATCTGTCTTCTGGTATGGGAACAGCCAATCTTCATGATGGGCGTTAAAGTCCCCCAGAAAGACAAGCTGCGCGGTGGGGTACCGTTGCATAGCCACATCAGCGGCCTCACTGAGATGTTCAAACAATCGAGTTGTCTCCTGGTCACCTGTGTGCGATCGGTAGACACAGGAATACAGGATCTTTTCGATTCCTATATCTACCATTACCCAGATTGTAGAGAATGTGTGGTCTTCAAGGTGGGCGGAGACGCTGGAAACAGAGGTCATTTCGCACGTACAAACAGACTCCGGCCCGTGGGCTGAAATTATGCTCCAACGTGTAGCCGGGATAGTCCAGGTACGCAGCGCTCAATGGACATTGAATCTGCGTCTCCGTCAAAAAGAGCATGTGTGGCTGCGCAGTCTCGAGGTGGAAGTGGACTGATGAGAGATTTGTGTGCAATCCTCGGATATTAGTGAGATGCACTTTAAGTGAGGGGGAGTGCAGCCGCTTAAAAACATTACTCTTTTTGCGTTTTGTCATGGAATTTATTAAAATGGAAGAGTGAATAGGATGGAGAATGGCAGTTGAACGAGGCGCTGCACGAGCCTGGCGGTGAGATTGATGTTGTCATGTGATAGAGGGCTTAGTCTGGAGACTGCGGGGACGCCCGAACCCCCCCAAGGATTGCCATCGGGCCCCCTCCTCTGGTCGCCATCCAGCACGATGGAGCCACCCTGGGATTTTTCACAGATGGCGGGGCAGCCTTTCATGGGTGGCTAGCCCACTAGTTGGGCCCCCAACTGTCTGCGGTCGGCCAGCGGCATGCCGTGCTTCGGATCCCGCTACCCTCCGCGACTAAGCTCTCGACATAACAAACAACGATCCACCACCAACACGGCTACTATGCAACACAGCTATTCAGACCCATTCTCCATACGGCTTCATCAGCCCCCACATGCCGGAACACGCTATGAGCGCTTGGCGGCATGACTTCTGCTGACGGGTGGTAACCGTGCCGTCGGCCGATGTTGAGGCCTACCACCGCGACTACCATGGTGTTCGGTAGTTTGTCCCTTAGTCGCCTTCTACGACACCCATGGGAAGATATGGGGTGGCCATATTCTAATTGCCGTAGCCACACAGCTATAATTTTTAAAGTATATTTTAAAGTTTTGCAACTATATAACTATGGCTTTATAAAAATTTATTTAGCGGCTGAGAAATTCTATCCAATATTATGTGAGATGAAATTATAATTGCAAACGAAATCATTATACCAACTTTGTTCTAGATCTAGATACTAAAAGTGGTTAATTTTATTCACTGATGTTCTTCAATATTTAATATATCTTGCCGCATATGTATAACATTTAATATAACTACCTCGCTGGTGTAGTGGCTATAGTACCTATATACGGCTGCACATCCGAAGGTCCTGGGTTCCAGTCCCGGGTTGGACGAGGTGTAGTTATTAAGTCTTTCTGTTTAGTAAGCCTCAGTAACAGTCCGAAGTTGGGAACTTAGTCGTGTTTCACCTCCGTGCCTCGGAGAGCACGTAAAGCCGCTGGTCCTGCGTCTTAACACTCACTGTTCGTGTTGAGCAGTCGTCCCACCGGAGTATGTGAGTGACAGGAATAGAGAGTGCACTTGTGTTTGCGCGTACACTTGTGCACTATAATATCTTCTGCGCTCTGGGTAGTGTCTATAAGATTAGCTGCCGTAGCCAAAATAGGTTAGGAGGATATTATTATTATAATATATAAGATAGTATTGTAGTATTAAGTAGTGTGTTGAGCACTTAATTTTTTACCAATTTAGGATAGACATCACAAAAAAATAGTTTTAGTAGTAAAACTTTTGAATTTTCGGACCTCATACATTCTGCCACTTATTCAGTTCTTTTTCTTTTTTCTATTTCTTCATCTTTTTCTTATTTCTTCATCCTTCTTGAAAGAAGGATGAAGAAATATCCTTCTCATTTATAATACTCGTATAAGTGAACGTTTTAGAATACTTCTTACTTATGCTGTATATGAAAAAATATGACTGCTATAAAGCATTCTCATTGCATCATAAAGAAAAAAAAGGGAATTTGGGAACTCTCCTCAAGCGCTTTGAGCGAAAATTAAAATAAAATTTTTAGACCTCTCAATAAAATTTTTTTTACTTGCTACAATAATGAAAAATATATAAAATCAAATTTTCAACTAACATTGAGTTTACTCCATGCGAATATTCCTGATAACCTTTTTTTTACCATCCAAAAGAATAGATAAAAATAGCTATGGCTTTAACAAAAATGTCACTTCATACCATATTGTATTGTATTCAGCCCTTTTTAACGTCCCACTGCTGGGCACAGGCCTGCCTTTAATACGAGGGGGATCAGGCCATAGTCCACCACGCTGGCCAAGTGCGGGTTGGCGGACTTCACATGTCTTTCGAAAACTTGCTAAGTTCTCTCAGACATGCAGGTTTCCTCACGATGTTTTCCTTCACCGTAAGTCAAGTGGTAATCATGTTAGAAATGATTCGCACATGAAAATATAAGAGGTGCGAGAGCCGGGATTTGAACCCACTTCACTCGGTTTCCCAAGCGAGTGCGTTACCACTGGTCTACCACTGCCTTTACCATATATAAGATAAAAATTTCAGTATTAAAAATAACGATGCCCGCATTCACTACTTTGAAATATAAAAATCTTTTCTATTCAAAAAAAATCCAACCACCTTTTGTTCCGACAGCTCTGATAAGCCCCGCATTCTAGTGGGTTAAGATTTATAACAGCTAGAGTTTTATTTGGGTAATATTTACAATTATGCTTAAGTGTCAGTTGTCTTGGTGGTATAGTAGGATGAATTTTCAATATATAAAAAATGATGTATGTTTGTATGTTCCCCATGGACTCTTAAACGGTTGAAGCGATTTTGGTGAAATTTTTAGGTAATCTTGAGATTAGCCATGACAATGTTTTTGTGAAGTTTAGTAGCAATTGGAAGTTTGAATGCGAGCGAAGTTGTGGGTAAGGCTGGTTGCCTATAAAGCTATAAGGCGAAAATGAATGCTCGCTCTAAATTGGAATATATTTTATCACGTTTTTTTTATAATGGCTTATAGTTAATTTTATCACGTTACTTTTAAAGTGCGAAAATTTGTATGTATGTATATTTGTTACTGAGCACAGCTATGTAACGTTACGCATCCGAGCAAAGCGAGGGTAAGTAAGGGTAAGTATTAATCAAATTAGTTATGAAATAAAATAATATATAGCGTTAAGCATAAAATAATTTTCATATCTATCACGGACTAAGTTTTACAGACAGTCGCATTATTATAATAAAAGCAAATAAAATTATAATACTGTCTTAGATTTACACGAATATGAGACATTTTAAAACTATCTTTTCGGACTTTTTTTCGGATTAATTATGATTTTTGATTTCCAAAATTTCGAACGCATCACAGCAATTATGGTCACAGGCTAGAGAATTTAAATGTCAGGAACCAAAAATCAAAATAAATTCACAAAGAAAACCCGAAAATATATAGTTTTATTTTATTAAAAATAAAAACTATGTTATTATTTAAATACAAAAAATTATCCCAAAAATATAAACATATTTCATTATAATCACACCCTAGTTATCGAACCTGCTCCTACTGCCTTACGAGGTCCAACTAATGACTATTCTTTAAATCATTAACGTATCATTTGTTCCTTTACACACTGATGACAGGACTGTAGATATGTATCTACATACTATTTTCTACAACATTATACGGTAAGTTCGATCACTTGATTTATGAAAGTTCCGAAAAGTTTTCCTATAATTATGAAGGTGCGTGATGAGAGATAATAATGCTTTGAGCATCGCGTGTACCTTAATGTACACTGTGACTTAATGCTGAAATATGCCCGGCTCTGATTATTTTGACCCGGATAACCTAGTATCATGTCGTTAGACTTTTATTCTAATTTTGTTCAAAGAATGGTCCCTATAAGACGTATTTATCCAAAAATAGCATCTATAAAGCCATTTTTTATGAATATTTTTAAAAATTACTATCTATGCTAAGAACAGAAATAAAGTGATTGTTGTAAATGTCCGAAAAGAGATAGTTGTCGTAACTCCCTCAAGCAAACTATTTTAGAACGCCTAATTTTATTATATATATATATATATATATATATATATATATATATATATATATATATATATATATATATATATAATATATATATATTGTTTAGGGTACTATTTCAAGATCTCCTGTAAGACAGACAGACCAATCCGATGGGCCAAATATCCCCTCAGACACTACAAACGCTCCACTGTGAGTGCGAGTGTGGTAATATTATTCATACGCAAGGGCGCGAATGAGAGTATTTGAATACTGATTTTTATGTACCTTTAGTACCTGTTATCTGTAAAATGGCCCGCTTTCAAAACTAACAAGTACCGTCTTAACTGCATATCAGACTATTAATCTTCAAAATTTTAGATTTTCTAAAATACGTAGGCCTGGAGGCTCTGGAATTTTGGACTATATATGTATATAATATCACGTCAAGTCATCACATCATACTGTGAGCATTATTTTAGTATACTCCCAGAATTTTATGATTTAAGGTAAGTTGAGGAATCGACTTTTATTTTTGTGATTCTGATTGTATTTTTTATTATTGAAAAAGAGAGTCATGTGTTTGATATGTATGTACTATGTATGTATTAGCATAGCACTTAAAATGAAATACCCAATTATTACAATCGTTTATTAATGTATTTAAATAATTTGAATTTACTACTATTACTATTCTTTTGTTTAGTGGCTTCCAGGAGTGCCAATTGGGCACAAAAAATTTGAATTTACAGAAATGAAATAACACACCGGACCGTTACCCGCACTCTTACACCCTGTCAATATGACAGTTGTGTCACATAATTTTTTAATAATAAAAAAAAATGTTGCCATTAATGCCATCGTATTTATATAAATTAAATTTATAAATAATTATTATTTAACACATTATTATTGCCTCTTTAATTCGTTTATTTTAACTCATTATAATAAATACAGATATATTAAATTAAAAGATGTAAAAATATGATGACTATGCTAACATATGTTTGTATGTATGTACCAACCCTATATTCCCTCGTAATTCCTAACCAGCTTAACCAATTTTGATGATTCATGCGTCATTCGATTCGTCTTAATAATTATCTGTACATTAAGTATTTTTTGGAAAATCTTATTGAAATAGACATTATTATCGATACAGAGGCTGAGTCTATAATTTTTAGAATTTTTGCCTGACTGTCTGTCTGTGACCGACACAAGTACAGAAACCAAATTATAATCAGGGAAAAAACATTGCATTTTGAGTTTTAATTGGAGAAGCATTCAACATATTATGGTAAATTGAATAAAACATACGCACCGGTATTCTACTAGTTTGTAAATAAAATGGTTTTTACACGTGGTCCGGTCCAATCGATAAGTACGATTACTTGTGTGATAGGTACATCAAAATCAAACAAGTCTCTGTAAAAAGCTCAAGATATCTGAATTCTAAATGTCACTCAAATCTGTTAAGACTTAGTAAGAAACGCACTATCATACTAACAGATTATTTCAGTTTTATTATCAACTTTATACTAAAAACATTGATATTAATTCATAAACGGAGACTTATAAAATAATTTTAATTAGAGGTAATAATAAATTTAATAGTAAATAATATACAAAACAGCTAACATTATTCAGTAAGTTGGCCGGCTGACAAGAGCGTAACCTCCATGCTAGTGTCAATGTGAAGAGGACAATTGTATCTTCTAAATTTTAATCACTAGCAGTGGTAGCCCAGTGGTAAGCAAGTGAACAGGGTTCTATTCTTGGGTTTAGCACATCTGATATATGCATGCTCAAATCAATTCCAACATGATTACTTGTTTTATGGTAAAGGAAAATATTGTGAGAGAACCTGCATATATGAGAGAACTTAGCAAGTTTGCGAAACCTGCCTTTCCGCACTTGGTTTGCGTGGTTAATTACGGTGTTAATCCCCTTATGTATATGGGAGACCAGTGTCCAGTGTCCAATAGTGGGACGTTTAAAAGTGCTGAATAAATACACGAATTATAGGGAGTTACAAATACAATACATTTTTTAACCGACTTTCAAAAAGGAGGAAGTTCTCAATTCGTCGGAATTTTTTTTTATGTATATTCACCGATTATTCGAAGACGCTGGAACCAGGTGGTCCCATATAAATTTAAAAAAAAAACGACAATAAATTATTATTTTTAATTAAATTGCTTAATCGAATATGTTATTAAAAATCTATCTTCTTACAAAGTACCTGCTTATTACGTCTACATTAAAAAATGAAAAATAAAAACTTATAAAAAAATATAAAAACCGACTTCCAAGCACTAAAATGTAAAAAATAATTAAACGGGGTTTTTTATTTAAAATAGATACCTAATCAGATATTTTCGAAGTCTTTGTGCAGTGCAAATAATTATGGTACAAAATTTATAAACATATAGACAAACATTTCGGTGTTATTAACGTTTATGCGTAAATGATTTCAAACTAAAGCAGGATGTCCTCATAATGTATGAAAGGGCCAAGATCAAAGTATAATACAGGAACACTATTTACGACTGTTGGCCTGATGACAAGATCGCTAACCTTCGCGACAATGTGTCACCGACTAAAACGATTACGCCTCGATATAGGGTAATTGTCCATTTAATGCGATATATAACCAATACTAAAGAAATTTATGTTTAAAAAAAGATTAAATGGGTCCTCATTTATATTATATTTGACGACACGTTTGGCTCAGTTTGTAGTTACACTACTTGCTGTGCCAGCGCTCGCGGGTTCGAGTCCCGCTGGGGGCATTCATTTGTGTGATGAGCACGAATGTTTGTACTCCAGTCATGTGTGTTTATATTTATAATATGTATTTATTTAAAGTTATATATCATGTGTAGTGTATCAACTATGTGGCATCCATAACACAAGCCTCGTAGCTTACCATGGAACTAGATGGTGCTGTGTGTTAATGTCCCAACATATTATTATTATTATCATTTATATCTCACTAGCTTTTAAACATAGATCCACTCGAATAGTACGTTGACAGAAAGAAGTCTGTGTAAAGATTAAGAGAATTATTTTATTTCAATTTTATTTCTTTTTTAGAAAGCTTACATTATATACTAAGTTAACATTTCTTAATATACTCGTATTTATATATATATATATATATATATATATATATATATATATATATATATATATATATATATATATATATATATATATATATATATATAAATTACAAGCTTTATTAAATTACAAGCTATTTCAATATGCAAATAATACTTGTTAAAATAAAAACTCAACAGATATCCAGAATAAAAACTATCTTCGAAAAGAATTGATAATTTAATTGGTTGAAAATTCCTCACCAAAAATCGATAAGTAATTTTATCCCATCATTATGTAGTTGCTTTGTAAATCAAAATAATAAACTTCGAAAATAAAGATTTTAATAGGTTTTAGTTTTACTATTTTATAGCTATAGCGCTGGTATAGCATAGCAAAATTAATGGTCAAACAGCCTAACTCACAACGGAAGCATGAATGGCACATGTAATTACGTCGATTTCGTACGCGTTAGCAATATTAAGAACTTTTTATTGCATTGAAGAACTTCAACGTGCTATTTAAATTGTTTATATTATAATAGATAATGATTTTAATTATATTTTATTACTAGATTTATAATTCATATCGTGTATAGAGAGTTATTTTAAGATGTGACCAATAAAAAATAAATTATAAAATACGCAAGTCTTAAAAATACTCGCATATAAATAAATGTGAAAAAATTTGTTTGTTTTCAGTATTTTCTTGGTGTAATGAAACATTTTCCCGCGGTAAAAGGTATCCTATATGTTGACCCGGATAACCAGCTATCGCCATACCAAATTTCATCAAAATCCTTCCAGTGGTTATTCTGTGATGCGGTAACAGACAGACAGACAAAAATTCTAAAACTATAGGTTCGGCCTCTGTATCGATAATAATGTTTATTTCAATAAGATTTTTCAAAAAATATTTCATGTACAGATTCGGCTTAGTTACAATTTTATTATATGTATAGATGTATGTACATATCTGGGACAAACTGTTAAAGTGCACAGGTCCAAGTTTGAGAAAGAGGACATCCGACGAATTCAACTTGATTGTAGAGCGTTCGGTAAGTTTAAAAATCTTTGGGGGATACCTAGGACGACGTTTAACAAGTTTTTAGAGCGGATCTACACTATAGTGCCAATCATTATTGGTTCTCGGTTTGACATCGATCTGTATTATTATACAAAAAATTATGAGTGCATTCATACCATAAATAATAGTCACGTTCCGGTTGAATCACATTGGAAATTTTTTAGTATTACAGTATTTTTATTCAAAAAAAACAACGTTTTTTGAATACAAATATTTTAAATAAAACTATCTTTTCGGATTATTTCGCGGATTTATTTGGATTTTTGTTTCCCGACGTTTCGAATGATTTACAGCATCCATGGTCACGGGAGAGACTAAGGTTATAGACGTCTCAAACACATACTTGTTACAGTCAGTACTTTATAATATTTATTGTTTTTTATTTCTAAACACTTAAAAAAAGTATTATAATTAAATATAGCAATAATATTTATTTAATTTTAGCTGTTATTATAAATATTACAATTTTTAAATAAAATCTTTATTATTTTTACTAATATTATTTGTAGTGTTGCAAGTTATAAATAATCCGAAAAGATAGTTTTATTTAAAATGTCAAATATTCGCGTAAATCTAATAAAGTATTACAAATATTTTGTTTGCAGCCCTTTTTTACGTCCTAATGCTGGGCACGGGCCTCCTTTCAATACATGGCAGAGTCCATATATGTATGTAAAAATCAGATCTAGAACGGACTATCAACACCACTATAGTGTGGATCAGCCGTTATAGTAAAAAAATAAGCGTTTGTGTCTCAACATAATAAAGGATAATAATAATTAATTTATACATATATAAAAGTCTGAGTCGAATCTGTTCATTGAATATTATTTGGAAAACCTTATTGAAATAGACATTATTATCGATACAGAGGCCGAATCTATAGTTTTTAGAATTTTTGTCTCTCTGTCTGTCTAGGAACACATCACGAGAAAACAGATTTTGATGATAGCTGGTTAGTCGGGTCAACATATAGGAGACTTTTTACTGCGGGAAAATATCTCATCTCTGAGAAATCTATACTAAACATTAAAACGTAGATAGTTTTATATAAGACACACCTTGAGAATCTTGTGATCGCCCTCGGGCTATTTCAATCTTAGAAAATTATTATAATTTATAATTTTATGTGGAAAGATGTAGTAAATAATTTTAGTAACGCTAAAATTTAAGTAATTTTTTCCATAAGTTCTTTTCAGGGCTGATTCTTTTTTTCTACAAACTTGTAGAAGACTCGTAACGATCAGAGAAATAATAAAATATATATAAAAAAATTGAATTTGTATGTACTATTTAGCTGAGATGATTTAATTTGTATAGTAAAAGATTCTACTAATATAAGTAGTACATATATATATATATATATATATATATATATATATATATATATATATATATATATATATATATTACCTTGGCGAACGAGCTTCGTTTATTGTTTTTTCGGGAAAGCTATCTATATGATAAACCTAAAAAGTAAAACTTAAATACAAAATTTGATCTAAATTGTTACAGCTGTTTCAGAGATACACGATAAAAATTTATATCTTATGTACATATAAACAAGAATTGCTCATTTAATATTATATAAGCTTATGAAGGTTATATCAGTGAAGAATCGTGTAACGACAAAAAAGTCTTTCTTTTCTAATAAAATCTATACATATAATAAAATTGTAAGCCGAATCTGTACATTATATATTTTTTTGAAAATCTTAATGAAATAAACATTATTATTGATACAGAGGCCGAATCTATAGATTTTAGATTTTTTGTCTGTCTGTCTGTCTGTCTGTTACCGTATCACGTAAAAACCACTGGTGGGATTTTTATGAAATTTGGTACGATGATAGTTGGTTATCCGGGTCAACATATAGGACTTTTTACTGCGGCAAAATATCTCATCTCTGAGAAATCTATATAAAACTTTAAAACGTAAGTAGAGACGAACCCAAGCAGAGCGAGGGTGAGTCGCTAGTATAGATAATAAATTAGTATTCGCGATTTTTATACATACTATACCATATGGTATTGATATTGTTTTTTTATGGAAAAGTGATCTTTTCTAAGCATTATTGATAAATAATAAGTTAAGATAATGCTTACAGAATCTGTTATGACAATTATAGGAATTTTCCATTCGAACGCAATATTTTCGTTCTATTCATTGTCGGGAATCCAGTTGGAATTTCCGGTACAGACGGTTCTATGGCGTTATTAAAGTGAGGGATAGCAAGCATATCTACATATATAAGATGGTACAAACAACAATTCACTTTGTTGTACGTTTCAACTCTAATGTACACAGTAATGCTGTTATTAAGTAGGTCGAAACAATTATTCATTTATTTATTAGGAAAAATTGATATTCTCCATTTTTTCATAATAATATTTATAAACTAGCGATTCATGGTACGTTTTAAAGGTTTGTATAGATTTCTCAGAGATGAGACATTTACCCGCGGTAAAAAGTATTCTATATGTTGACCCGGATAACCAGCTATCAACAAACCAAATTTTATCAAAATCTATACAGTCGTTTTCTCGTGATGCGTTTCCAGACAGACAGACAAATAAAAATTCTAAAAACTATAAATTCGGCCTCTGTTCGATAAGATTTTCCAAAAAATATTTTATGTACAAATTAGACTTAGAATTTTATTATGTGAATTAGCGATTTGCGAATTAATGTATCTATATGTGTATTTGAGTTCATTATAATTCTTATCCCTGTTATAGATAGGTACATATTGTTATTTTTTTGCCTTTTTTTATATTGCAAGCGACTTGCTCTCGTTTCACTCGGGTGTGTCTCTAGGTATTTACATATAGCGTTGCTACAGTTTAATAGATCGTTTTAAAAGGAATAATTCCGTAGGACATTTTTTTTATATGATATTATTGGTTCATGCGGCGCACGCCAATAGAGCTCCCAGTTAGCAAGATTTTTTTCGACATCTTCAACAATCACCGTCATATTTCAGCCAATTTACACAAAAACTTAATGAATTTTACATTTAAACCTTTCTCATGAATCGCTCTGTCTATTGATGAAAACCGTATGAAAATCCGTTTGGTAGTTTTTAAGTTTATCGCGTTCAGACGGATAGACTCAGCGGGAGAAGTTTTTTTTATGATATTTAATGATTAAATAAATGCAGAGAAATTGTTTTCATATTATTTAACTCATAAATAAAAAAATAAATGAGATACGTGGACCTTAAAATATACTTTGTTGTATATACAAAGAATTGTTCATTCCGTTTACGTCTCTTACAATGTCAATATTTTGTTGGAACTTTTGTGTATTTTGACTGAATATTAAAATATTTGTCAGCAATTTCGCATTAATAATATATTTCGTATTTATAATAAAAATTAAATTAAATAAATAAATATGTTGGGACATTAACACACAGCACCATCTACTCGTAGTTCCATGGTAAGCTACGTGGCTTGTGTTATGGATACCAGATAGTAGACACACTACGCATATATAACTATAAATACATACATATTATAAATACGAGTATAAAGATCCATGACTGGAGTATAAACATTTGTGCTCATCAAACAAATGAATTCTCCCAACAGGACTCAAACCCGCGACCGCTGGCACAGCAAGTAGGGTCACCACAAACTGAGCTGAACGTGTCGTCTAATTATTTGTCTTATTTATTTAAATATCAATATTTAATATGCTAGTATTTCTGCTAGTAGTTCTTTTTTGCAACAATTAATTATAATTATACCACTTGGTAGCTTTTTGCTTTTATAAAAAATTATAATTGTAACTTTTTTAAATTTTATTTTCAGAATTCTCTAATTTTGTGATGAGAAGGTGTCCCAGATGCTTCATCAATCTCTACCTAGTATTTAAAGGGCGGATTCCACTGGTAGAAATCTAAAAGTGAGCAATTTACTGCATTTTGAAGAACTATTCTGCTCATCACGCCGAAAATCCTTATCAGATCTTCACCAAATTTTTATGAGATCAGTGTCAAGTTACTATCTTTCAAACAAAAAAGAACCATCAAGATATTGGCAGAGATATCCAGCCCTCTTTTTGAAGGAAGTGAAACCCTCCAATCAAAAATATCCGACGACAAAAAATTCTATATAGTCGTTAAGCCTGTATACCAAGTTTCATCCAGATTTGTTGTAAAATACGACTTGTAGTGGAGTACCAACAAACTGACAGAGGAAAGCGAATTTTGCAATCTATTTTTTGGATACTGAGTGATAAGTAAAAATAAGCTAATATTATGGTATTTATCTTTCATGTTAAAGAGAACGAATGCTTAAAAAGTACATAAGTATTTAGTATTAATTTTTAATTCATATTTTAGTGTCGAAAATTGAAAATAAATACTAGCGGTTCACCCTCGCTTCGATCGGGTTCACCTCTAAAAAAAACAAAAACAAATCTATCCCACAGGAAGCGTACATTTTTCCGGGATAAGAAGTAGCCTATGTGTTGTTCTAATGTATGAGCTATATTATTGTAAAGTTTCATTAAAATCAATTCAGTAGTTTTTGCGTGAAAGTGTAATAAACATCCATACATCCTCACAAACTTTCACATTTATAATATTAGTAGGATAAAACATTTTACATAAAGTATAAACAGCAAATCACGCTACTATTTTTAATTTTGACATTTATTTTAGCGGGTTCCATCTATAAATGTTCAGTCTAAAATTTATATATATTTAATATATAAAGACGGTAAAAACGAAATGAAATAAATATCTTTAATATTTAAAAGCATAGTTTCTGTAGCTTTTAAATTCACAAAATTATTTATATGTATGACGTGTTTATTTACAGCACTAAAGTCCACAACAGGTGTTTGAGATATGCACAAATAGAAGGAATCTTTCGTAAATAATACATGATTTATTACAACTTCTAAGTGTTTTATACGTGTATGAAGTGCATAATTGATGCTATTAGCACAAAAGTGCTCTAACTTTAAAACAATTTATGAAAAATTATTGTATTTTGTATGTGTAATGTTTACATTTACTATCTTGAAATACTTATAGAATTCATATTTATTGTCAGATGGCAAAACATAACAGTTCAGTAGCTCTCTCCAATGTTTGTCACTCGATTTTATACTTTTTGTTTAGGAGTTATTGATGAGGTTTAGTACTATCAATGTTGGAAACAGTTTTTTTTTATATGGATAGGTAAATTCTATTCATATACATAATATTACGTTTTCTCAAATTTACAACAATGATTATGATCGAATTTTGACCTCTCGGCGAATAGTAGTACTAATATACTATAATATATAAACCAATTAATTGCTATTTAAAGAATTAAATTAAAATTGTTAGGAAACTTTCATATAACCTGAAAGAACGTACTTAGTTTTTGAAATACGTACTACGCTGCAAACCTGCTGCTGCATTTGAGGAGTTTAGTGAGTTTGGCCTAGTCTCTCTCGCATTGACGAGTTTGGGCCCGAATAAGGAAGGGATTGATGTAAGGCCCATATCCGACAGTAGGATGTTAATAGGGATGAATATAGTCCATCATACTAATATTTTAAAGAGATCAAGTTTATAAGTTTGTTTGTAGGAAGTAATGTCCGGAACTACTGAACGGATTTAAATTAAATTTAATAATAAAATAGGTTGAGAGCTTGGGAAGGACATAGAATAGATTTTATCCCGGAAATTATACTTTAAGAGGGGTAAAAATGAGGATGAAAGTGAGTATGGGGAATCAAGCTAAGGACAAGCCCGAGCGAAGCGAAAGTGAGTCGCTAGTAGGTATATAATAAAATAATTGCATAATTATTTCAAAATCTTGTAACGGATCATTCTTGCACTTTGTTATTTCAGAGTTGAATCTATATAAATAAAAATGAATCACCTAAATATATGTACGCGCATAACTTTAGATCGACTGTACCAAAATGGAAAATTGTTGTTTTTTGTGTTTGTTATTGCCAGGAAGTTTTGTATAGATGAATTTTTTTTTTAACTAAAATAAGATTTTTTTAAATACGTGGAAATGATATGGAAAGTGAGTGAGTGAAATAGTTTTTATTCCGGAAATCATCCCGTAAGGGGGTGAGAATGGAGATGAAAGTTCGTATGGGAAAGCAAGCTAGGGACGAACCCGAGCGAAGCGAGGGTGAGTCGCTAGTCAATAATATTAGCTACTTTAATACTTCATTCTATATTGGAACTAAATATTAAAATATTTTATTGATATTAAATTTATTTTTTACAGGTAATTAATCTGATACTGTCAATGTTCAACAAGTATCATAAATACTCAATATTTATTAACAATTTTAACAAACTAGTTACCAATTAAATAAATTTAACCAGAAATATTAATTTGGAAACCCTTAATTTACATAAATATTGTTTAAATTTGACATGATTATTTACAATTAAACAATGCGCAGATGATTAGCTTTGTTCGTGAGTTCCCATTGTATGGGAATACAAAGGATCTCAATAGTATTTGATTTAATCTTTGTTTACGTAGGCACTACCATTTGAATCTGTTCACATGATAACATATTTATTTTTACTATTTTATACAATATACATAATTATACACTCACCTATTCCATGCACATTTTTACTGGGTGTTACTGGGTTTCAATATTCTAATATTACAAAGAGGTAAAGTTTGTAAGTTTGTTTGTAAGAAGTAGTCTCTGGAATTACTGAACCAATTTAAGGGAAATTTGTTAAGAAGATAGTTTGAGACCCTAGACAGGATATAGTAAAACAGCTCAGAAGGGTTTTCCAGGAAGACAAATATTTGGCAATTAACAATTATATTTCTCGCTTTTTCTTTATACTCATTTTACATTTATATTTTATATTCCTAACTCATATAATCCGAATCACTGATTGTCCACTTGACATATCAAAAATCTATTGTCAAAATCTACAAACTGGCACATAAAATAACTGAATGTTACAGTAGGATAGTTTTTATCCCGAAAATCACCTCTTAAGAGGTGGAAAATAGGAATGACAGTTTGTACGGGGAATCAACCCCGGACAAACCTGAGCGAAGCGAGAGTGAGTCGCTAGTAGTATGTATAATTTGGACTTTCACTCAATTTAATCACTAATTAATTTAATTAATTTGATTGTTATTGTTAATTAAGATGTGAACATGAAGCTTTAATCATGTGCATTATGTATCAGAAATCAAATATCAGAAAGTTTATCAATGCGTAAATCGAATGAAGAATTTGCCCATTCAAATTCTACCTGTAATATTGATACTTGCAGCATGCTTTAAAGTACTCGTAGTACAATAATATCACTGAATAAGAAGCAAGTGGCCATTGATAGCTCTTAAATGTCCAAGTGAAGTTCAAACATGCACCTCTGGCTATTATTTGCGAATCGTTTCCTCGAGATGAAAACCAACTAGTGAAAATTAAGCCAACCTGTACTTGGCTAGCGTGGTACACTATTGCCTGATTTTATTGAGCCTCTTCTTAATGAAGTCAACAGTGGGACGTTAAAAGCGTAACATTTCTTCTATAATATATATATATATATATATATATATATATATATATATATATATATATATATATATATATATATATATATATATATATATATATATATATATATATATATATATATATATACATATATATAGATAAGGTTTTACTTTTTAAGTTTATTGAAAACAATACAAAGGTATCGTTTTTGAAAACCCACAATTTTTATACCTTTTCCGAAAAAACCCGTTCGTAACACGAATATATCAATATTATAATCATTTGTTTAAATTTGTTAAGCGACCGTGCATGTTAGATACTTCCCACTTCGTCGCAACGGCCATCTAAAATAACGTTTGTGACCAGAAATACTCGCATACATTCAGACTGATATATTTTACTCTTTTTGAATCTGGCGCTAGCGTTGACAATTATAAATTGGTCTTTCTAACTCATTTAATTTTTTTCTTTATTAGCTTTATTTGCTACAATTGCATTTAAATTACAAGCAGTAAGGATAACTGGTTGCATGGTATAGAAAGTTTAAGTTTTTTGGAGTTCAAGTTTAAATCGATAATTAATTGAATGTAAAAATATTAATTAATTATTTGAAAATGATTCTGACATATATCTGTACACATAATAAAAATGTAACTAAGCTGTATCTGCAAATTAAATATTTTTTGGAAAGTTATAATTATCGATATAGAGGCCGAATCTATAGTTTTTACAATTTTTGTCTGTCCGTCTGCTTATCTGGGAACGCATCACGAGAAAACCGCTAAACAGATTTTCATGAAATTTGGCATGATTGCTGGTTTGAAATGATTGCTGGTTTTACTGCTGGAAAATATCTCATCTCTGAGAAATCTATACTAAACGTTAAAACGTAACCCGAGCGGAGCGCGGGTTAGTCGCTTGTTACTTTAATAAATCTAACATGAAATTAGTGTCAATAATCATTATATTGCAATAAGCATAATTATTCATATCGATTGGCGCTTGGAAAAAGCTGGACAGGTTTCCATGAAACTTTTTATTATAGCTAAGTTTAATTTCAAAACTAAGCTTTCCAACTATGTACATCCATGTAATATTATATACTCGTAACTACTACCACTACGTGATCCTATGATAGAACTTGATTTAAATTGATTTATAATTATCGTATCGGTTTGAAATTTGGTATGACATAGAGCTGTTCTTATGTAAAATGACGTGGGTAGTTGAATTCTTCATATAAACATTCGAATTTGGAGTCAATATTTTTTTTTCTTTTTAATACTTTCTTAGATTTACCCGAATATTTGACATTTAAAAAAAACTATCTTTCCGGATTATTTCGCGGATTTATTTTGATTTTTGGTTTCCGACGTTTCGAATGCTTTACAGGTCACAGAGACCATGATTGCTAGTTGGTTTTGATGTTTTTTTTATTTTTTTTAAATACTACTGGTAGTAATATTCTCGTTTAAAAATGAATAGAAACGCGTGTAGGAAACGCCGTAGGCGGTTATAGTTTAAAATAAGACGCGTATTAAGTCATATAATAATTTTAAACATCAACTGAAGATGTCGCACGATAAGTCCTCAAAAATAGCGGAATGGCTTAAATATTATTAGATATTTTTATACAAAATATGTACAGATGGCTTCTGTGGGTGGACTGTATATTTGATGTCATTAGAAATAATATGAGAAGTGATATTATTTATAAGAATATTTACATTTTATGAAATAAGGAAGATATTATTGACGCGTACATTTTTTCATGTAATATTAAATGACGCTCGTATTTTTTTTACTATACTAGCTTTTGCTTGCAGCTCTGCTCACGTAGATAATGGATAATTATATTACTTATTTGGGTCTTAGTGTAATGTTAGATAGCCTAACTTTCCTTAATAATAATAATGCTACTAGACTAGCCAGATGCGCAGGAGATATTATAGTGCACAAATGTACGCGCAGACACAACGTGCACTCTCTATTCCTTTTACTCTCAAAAACCGATGGGACGATAGTACGGCACGACTGGTGAGAGATCATCCGCAGGACCGACGGCTTCACGTGCTCTCCGAGGCACAAGGGTGAGAAACCGCGAATTTTTCTGTTACTGAGAATATCTTAACAGGAAAATTCAGTAATTAAATTTGGCCTGACCCGGGACTGGAACCTCGGATCTCTGGATCTGCAGCCGTACTTGCTAGCCATTAGACTACCGAGGCAGTTGCTTCCTTAATAATAAACTATTTAAAAAGTTTTTACAAATTTGCCCAGTAGTTCTAGGCAACAAACATAAAAACAAAGCAAGTTTTATAATAATAGTTTTCATTCATAATATAGGTACATATTTTACAAGAAAATAATCTTCTACTAATACAGGGTTCGACAATAGGCCATAGGGCCATAGGGATGGAACTTATTAATATTAAATGTTTATATTAACGCCTTTCTCAAATTATACAATTTCTTAAAAATAGAAACATTTTTGTTGTAATATCTTGAATTAAATATTTTTCTCATTTAAAATGCAGTCTGGATAGTCTCCAACTTATAGTAAGATTTATGAAAAGATATGCAAGCTTGTCATATAACATATGTATACAATAATGAAAATACACTACAGCACAAATACAATAGCAAAAGGTTTTTACAAAAATCATTAATATTGAAGTACCTTATAAGCTTTCCCCAAATATGTACATAGTATATCTCCAAATGTATGTAGGCATATGCATGTTTATGTAGTTGTTTATAAAGGTACTAAGCGATTCACCTTCACTTCGCTCGGGTTTGCCTTGAGGTACGTTTTAATGGTTAGTATGCAATACATCTATATATATATATATATATATATATATATATATATATATATATATATATATATATATATATATATATATATATATAGATAAGAATACAAAAATTGCAATGTAAGAGTACACTAATATGTAAAACCTAAGAATTTGGTTTTTGGTTATATGAACGCGGGCGGAGCCGCGGGCAATGCTAGTAGTCTATAAATATACATATTATATACGTATATACATAGGTATGATGAGTTGTTGCGGGTTGTGTTATAACGTATTCCAACTATCTCCACACAAAAAATCACACCAATCTGTCACTCTGATTCGACGTGAAAGAAGGACAAACAACAACAAAAAAAAAAAACAAACAAACAAACAAATACACTTTTACATTTATAATATTAAAGTGTGGATGGACATACGTTTTTATATATAGATATAGTTTTTATAGATCCCACGACACGCGACAGTGGACTTGTTGTTCATCTGGACGGCGTCCAAAGAGTAAAAATAAATACTCGATGGCATATAAAAATTGATATTTATGATTAATAGTATCATCTCGTTTGTATCATATATTTACGATAGTACTTTTTATATTTATAATTTATTATAATTATAGTGAGGACATTCAATAAATTATGATTTATAATGGAACTAGCGACTCACCCTCGTCCCGCACGGGTTGGTTCCTACTTACGTCTTAACGTTTAGTATAGATTTCTCCGAGATGAGATATTTTCCCGCAGTTAAAAGTATCCTATATGTTGACCCGGATAAACAGCTATCATCATACCAAATTTCATCAAAACCTGTCCAGTGGTTTTCTCGTGATACGGTCACAGACAGAGAGACAGGCAGAATTCTGAAAACTATAAATTTGGCCTCTGCATCGATTACAATGACTATTTTAATAAGGTTTACAAAAAATGGAGAGATTGGACTCAGTATTTTATTATATGTATAGATATATTAGCCGCATAGAATTAGAAATGGCGGTTCATTCATCGTGTACTGTAGTATTTAACTGCCTCGGTGGTGTAGTGGCTAGCATGTTCGGCTGCATATCGGGAGGTCCTGGGTTTGACTCCCGGGTCGGGCCAAGTTTAACTATTGAGTCTTGCTATTTAGTAAGTATCAGTAAAAGTCTCGAGTTGGAAAGTTGGCAGTGTTTCTCCCCCGTGCCTCGGAGAGTACGTAAAGCCGTCGGTCCTGCGCCTTAACTCTCACTGGTCGTGTCGAGCAGTCGTCCAACCGGAGTAATGAGAGTGACAGGAATAGAGAGTGCACGTTGTGTCTGCGCGTACACTTGTGCACTATAATATCTCCTGCGCAGTTGGCTAGTCTCGATAAGATTGACCGCCGTGGTCGGAATCGGTCTGGAGATCATCACTGTAGTATATTAAGAAGTAAGCTACAACGTTAAATACTAGATTTCATAAATAGATTTTATTTGAGAACATTTTTTTATTGTTTTAAGAATGTGTAAATTATTATTAAAATCACACTATTATTAATTCTAATATTCAGTTATAATTTATATGTAGAAGGTTACAAAAAAAATAAAAAACAGTATATGTAGTAATAGGTATATTTTTTGCTACCAGTACTGATAGTGTGAGTGAGATGGCGATAGTGTGTAAATAAAAAATATAGGCAGCACTATTTATAGCCCCATTTTTTATCTACATGAGTAGAAAATAATATGCACTATAATAGTGATCTTTTTTTATTTATATGTCGGAGACGAGTCATAATCACATCTAATCGGAACGCGAGCGCCACCTTTTTGGGCTCGAAAGAGTCTACGTCGTGACACTCGACCTGGCTCGGCTGAGTTACGCTTGGTCGGTCGCACAGTGAACGCTAGTAGAAACTGTCTTGCGTTCCGTATTGTCTATACGTGGTAATAGTGAAGTGGTATATGGCTGTGTAGTGAAGTGCTGTGTAACTATGTACAAAGTGATTATTGTTCATTTGAAATACAACTTTGATTGCATTGACTTTTATTTGAACCAACACTTCCCATATAACGCCCACTGTATGAGTCATGATAAAATAATGGAAAATAATAGAGAAAATTAAATGCAGCGTCGATATATATTTTTGTCAACATATCATTTAATATGATTAAAAAAGTAAATAGAAAAATCTTTTTTTCTTTTATTTTAGAGAATGTTTATACATACGCTATTGTACATTACTAGTGACTCACCCTCGCCTAGATTGCTTCCCGATACAACCTTTCATTCCATTTTCACCCCCTTTAAGGGATGATTTCCTAGATAAAAACTTTTCTATGTACTTCCCAGGGTTTAAATCTATCTTCTCATTTCAGTAGTTTCGGAGCTTATTCGGTACAAACAAACAAAAAATCTTTCCTCTTTATAATATTAGTATAGTATGTTCAGATAATGCTGTTATATTTACCAGTAATCGCCCAGCCCAGTGGTTGAGATTTGGCTTTGATAGCACTAAAAACTGTCTATACCTAAAACAAAAAAACTCTGCTGACAAACAGATGAGAAAAAAGTATTGAACTGTTTTGTCTTTGCCTATTTATATATAGATAGTGCAGCTAAAACATTATGGAAAAATATTAAAAGATAAAAGAAAATATTAACTTATTTATAATATGTATGTATTTAAAGTTATATATGCGTAGTGTATCAACTATCTGCTATCCATAAAACAAGCTTCGCAGCTTACGATGGAACTAGATGGGGCTGTATTAAATTTCTCCACTACATTTCCTATTATAAATTATCAAATTAATTTTAATACTCAATCAAAGACAAAATAAATATTTTTAAGGTCATCTTAACTTTAAAAGAGTTGATATAGAAAATCTTTTTTTTTTATTTCGAAACCAATGTTCCTTTCAGTAAAAATTGGGTTGAGAGTATATATATTTAAATGTGGAACGGAAAATTGCTTATTTATATAAGTCTGTCACATAATAAACTATTTGAAATAGGTTTACATAGTAAAGAAAATATATGTGTATTTCTTCTAATTATGTTATTGATATAATAGTTTAATGAGTTTGTATGTGAAGGTTCCTCGGAAATTTATTATTATTGAATGAATTACTACAAGTTATTTATATTTCACTAGCGAAAGGGGAAAACGAAGACTAATCTATTCCACGGGAACTGTACATTTTTCCGGGATAAAAAGTAGCCTATATACTATTCCAGACTATAATCTATATCTGTGCCTTTCATCCAGATCGGCTTAACCGTTCTGGTGTGATTGAGTAACAAACATCCAAACATCCAGCTAAACTTTCACATTTGTAATATTAGTAAGGTTTAACATAAGTTAATCCAGTATTTGAAAAAAACTTCATAAAAACGATAAATTAAGACTCAAGCGAACTTCAGTTATTTACGAACATAAAAAAAAACGACTGTATAAAAAGCTAACTAAAAAGACTAGTATTATGCTGTCGGAGACATACACTCGCAGCTATTATAAAACATGTACATATATACATATATATGTATGTGTCCGACAGCATAATGCTATGACCTATTATATTATTATTAAACCTTCATACACTTCGGGTCGGGTTTTTTATTATTGTAAATCAATTATTTCTTGAATTGAATTATTTGCATGTACTAATATGAAATTCTTAAAGATAAAAATGCAGTAAATATTCAATACTTATGTAATACTAGCGACTCACCCTCGTTACGCGCGGGATCGTCCCTACTTACGTTTTAACTTTTAGTATAGATTTCTCAGAGATGAGACATTTTCCCGCAGTAAAAAGTCTAATCCTATATGTTGACCCGGATAACCAGCTGTCACTATACCAAATTTCATCAAAATCCCTATAGTGGTTTTTCCGTGATGCGGTAACAGACAGACAAAAATTCTAAAAACTATAAATTCGGCCTCTGCATCGAAAAAAATGTCCGTTTCAATAACATTTGCCAAAAAATATTTAATTTAATTTACATAATCGACTTAGCCACAATTTTATTATATGTATGGATGTAATATACTAGAACTATTAATGTTCCTTCCTCATACGACTACGCGCTCTTAAATTAAATTAGGTGAGCACTCGTCGTTCAATGGCTACGTATTCTGGACAGGAGCTCTCTAAATTTGCTTTATAGTGCAACGTCAGTTATTTTTACGTACATATTTTTATATACATATTTTTATATACATATTTATTTTAATAAGGCAAATTAAAGGCAAATTCACTCATTTCTACTTATTTACATACATACATTACATAGTGTTCGCCTAGTGGTCTTTTGACCATAATTCTTATTGACAATTTGAGGATAACATATATGAATACAACTTACCTGTCTATATAAGAAAATCTGTTTCCAAAATTTTTGGATAACTTTATACTAAAACTCTTTAATAGCTACTAAACAAATAAAAGAACATCGGTTGAGAAACGAGGAGAAAAAGGTACTGAGCTCCTTGTCTTTGCCTATTTATATATAGATTTACTAGAGACTCACCCGCTTGGGTTCGTCCTTACTTACGCTTTAACGTTTAGTATAGATCTCTCAGAGATCAGATATTTTCCCGCAGTAAAAAGTTTCTTACATGTTGACTCGGATAACCAGCTATCATCGTACCAAATTTCATCAAAATCCTCTCCAGTAATTTTTTCGTGATGCGGTCACAGACAGACAGACAGGGAGATACACAGACAGACAGCCAGACAGCAGACAAAAATTATTCAAAAAACTATAGATTCAGTCTGTATCGAAAATAATGTCTATTTCAATAAGATTTTCCAAAAAAATATTTAATGTACAGGTTCATTAGTAATAATTAACTTTTGCAGTAACATAATCTCCCACAGGAACATCAGAAATTTTCTTCTTAGTTGTAAAGATCTTTTATAATATTAGAATTTTTTATATTTTTTATAATCATTTATATTATATTTGAAATCTTATATTAAATCAGCCTTGAGGTATATCTTCTGCATAAGAAGATTTATCACACATAGAGATATCGTGTACGGCATAGGTACATGTATACCAACCTAAAGATTAATGCTTGTCTTTTCCTTTTTAAACACCGTTGCTGTATGAAATAGTTTCTCTTACTATTTTGTTTAATTTCAAGTACTTTTCTACACCAAAGAAAGCTTTTGAAGCAAATATTAGTATTAATGTACCAAAAATATATGTTTTATAAAATAAAGGAAAAATTTGTCGACCAAGATAACTTATCTCTTTAAGAGATTTCTTCAAAATTACTTATAAGTATGTGAGAAAATTAGTGCAGTGTAAAAATTAGGACTGTACCAGTATATTAACAACATTACAAGCTATATTTATAAAAATCGATGTGCCTATTTTGCCTATGGACTCCAAAACGGCTGGAGCGATTTTGATGAAATTTTCAGGCGATCTTCAGATTAGCCCAGCGGGTGATTCTGTGAAGTTTGTAGTGAACGGAAGTTTGAACGCGGGTGACGCCGCGGGTACTGCTAGTATAGTATAAAAAATACACTTCATTTTACAAATATTTGACCGAATTTCATTCAGATAAATTGCTCTATTGTTAACCATCTGAAAAGCAATATTCATGAATACGGTTCGATCAATGATTTTTGACCCACTTATAAGAAGGAATACTCCTTTCAAGGTTTTTTGTCTACGAAATTTAATTATAGACCGATTTTAATCATCTCTTTTTTAAGGGAAAGTTATACCTTAGAGATGGCAACAGGGCTTAAAGTACCAGAAAAAAAAACTTTATATTAATTAATTTTGAAGTAAAAGAATAGGTAATTATTTAAAAAGTATAAACATACATAATATTTCAAACGAGAATTCTGTTAACACTATTATAATATATTTTAAACAGATTTACAAAAGCAAAACATATAGGTTAATTAACATCTATTGAAAGCTACGCAGCGCTAATTTTTGAACGTTTCTCGTTTGACTCTTAAAAATATAGTCAAATCTTCACTTGTCAAATTTTCAGCTGTCACTTAAACCGTTGACAAGCGTTGAATAAAGCATGAAAAGGGTAATATATTATATGTGTGTTTTTATGTTCACAGTCTGTTAGAATTAATTCTAACAATATATATACTAATAATATTCCCAAGGAGAGTTGACGTCAGGCAGGCGGCCGATCGTAAAACTTTTGCCAAATCCTTTCAGCAGTACAGAAGATGTGCGGCGTCGACCCCAAGTGATTGGGAATTGGACAGGGAGAAGAAGAAGAAGAGTCTGTTAGATTAAAAGACTTTTAAAATAAACGTGTAATTTTTGGTCTTTTCTGCATTTCTCATAGAATTGGTTGTGGCAAGTTATCGGGTTCGAAATTTTGCTTAAAATAAAGCTTGTTTTATTCTTATTGAACAATTCCTAAATATTATATTGCACTAATGTATTCAGAAGTAGATTCTCTATTCACCTTTCCAATCTCAAAGTCTGGTAAGACGACAGTTTGAAATTTGAAGTAAGAGATCAGATCGAAGACCGAAGGCTTTACGAGCTAGTATGTGTTTTCCTAGGCACAATCTATGAAGACAGTGGTAGCCTAGTGGTAACGCGCTCGCTTGGGAAACCGAGTGAAGTGGTTCAAATCTCGGGTCTCGTACCTCTGATATTTTCATGGGCATATCATTTACAACATGGTTACCACTTGTCATACGTTGAAAAAAAAAACATCGTGAGAAAACCTGCACGTCTGAGAGAATTTTACAAGTTTTCGAAACACATGTATAGTCCACCAACCCGCACTTGGCCAGAATGGTGGACTATGAATTGACCCCCGTCGAATTGAAGGGAGGCCCATGATCAGAAGTGGGACGTTCAAGAGGGCTGAATCTATAGCTAATATAAAGTCTGAATAACTACGATGAATATAAAAATTATCAAAATTTTAATCGCTTGCACATAAAAAAATGTAAAGAGGTTCTTCGTATGATATTCAAATATAGCATTTCGCAAAGCTGCAAAGCTTTCATGAAAAGCGGTAAATCAAAACTTTAGGTAAGTTTAAAAAGGTTTCCAACTATACCTCGTGATGATACGCGAGCATAGAAAATGAGGCTTTTCTCAAGATTTACATGCAAACTTAATTTACATAAGACTTGAAGTAAGAACACATTCTGTGTCAGCTACAAGTGCCATATTTTTTGCATGCTGTTGCTATTCTGTTATGAAATTCTTAAAACATATAAGCGGAATAGTGTACTATTTATACATACATTTACTTTATTACGTTTCACCGAATATTTAAGGTTTTTGAACTTGAGGGTCGTTTCAGATACTTTACAGCTATATCGTAGAAAATCCCCTAAAATAGTCCTATTTCAATATTAGCAATCAGAGTATTTTACATAAATTTATATAAATGTGTGAGATAAATTCTAGTTGATACCATATATAAAAAAAAACATATATGTGTCCTTGTGTACGCACGTAAAAAGTTATACTACTTTGGCGTAACAGAACAAAAATAGCTAAAGATTTCATCCCGTATGTCACAACTCTCTGCTTGTAAAAGAAATACAGCTAACTTCATCAAGTCGCTTTTTGGTTGTCGGTATGCGCGCGTTTCGTAAAAAACTTACTCTCATAAGTTTTTCCAAACGTGCTAAAAGAAAAATAACTTCAAAAAAATATTTTATATTGATTTTTTTCAAAGAATCAAATGCCAAAACTGCCTCTCAAACGTGTACATAGCTCATGGTTACTATATATATACTATAAATGTACAAAGTAATTATTTACTACTTTTTACTGCGGGAAAATATCTTATCTCTGAGAAATCTACACTAGCCGTTAACCAAGGGACGGGGTACCAAGGGACAAATCCAAGCAGAGTGAGGGTGAGTCTCTAGTTTAACGTAACTATTTACACTAGCTGCACCCATACAATCTATTATGCTTCTATTTCTATATAAGCCAACACATTTACTGTTTCCTGAATCCTAACTAAAATATACGTTATCGACTAACAATATAATTTGGGTCGTAACTCATTGGATAACAACAAATATGATATCCAGTATGCATTAAACTAAGATGTTATTTATTTGAACTCAGTATCATTATAATCGCATCTAAATGTGTGCAGCCGATGCCAAATAGCTATGAAGAGATTTCAACGTCACAAGGTGCAACGGTAGGTCGGTACGGTTTTGGCATAAAAAAGCCATGGAGTCGAGCCAAGTGATAAATTTTAATGCCAATTTTTTTCTAGTGCATTCACGTTTTTTTTTGTTTATGTAAAAAATCTATACCGTTTGTTTCGCACTTGAGTTTTTTGACCTGTTGATGTATTGTTTTTAGGTCATTTTATTGGTCTAGATAGATTATTGTTAGATACAGATTTGTTGAATCAAAGTGTGTTTTTGATGGTACTCTTTTTAAATCTCGTTTGGGATTAATAAACAATTTTTATATAGAGCCAAGCGATACATGTCCACTTTTATTGCTCTCAACTATGTTATTATTACGCATATCTCTATTTCCGATATAATAGTATGTCATGGGAATCTCTTTTTGTTCACAAAAAATCGATGTATAGTAAGTACATTGCTTTAGTGCTTACTTCTTCAAACCAAAAGGTTCTATTGTGCTTTGTAATGTAGAGTTCATTTATTTATTTATTAGACCACCACCAAAGTACAAACTAAACAAATTATGACATACATGGAAAATAGAACATAATAATAGAGTTACTTACCTTAATTATATGTGATAACGACATTTAAAAAATAATACATGTAAAGGCAAAACAGAATTTAGAATATTAAAAAAGTACCATAAAGATTTACAATGTTACAGCTTACAAATAAAAATTAGTTTATAAAAAAAGAACAGCTAAATACTAGAGTTTTTTTTCATTTATTTAAAAATAAAGCTTCATTTTTAAGATTTACATGCATATATAGATAAAATATATTTCTTTTCGTTTCTTTTTGAGTAAAATATACATTTAAAAGTCAATAATTGTAATTTAAAAACACTTCCTCTAAATTGGTCGTTTTCGCAAATAAACACTGAAACCACGAAACTACTGTAGCTTACAGAAAAGACAAACGTTGTTTTTATCACATTTTTGCTTCTATAAATAATCTGTAAACAATTTTTCGTATTTTAAATTAAATCTTCAAAAGAAAATGTAAGTTTACACTTTATAAATTATTCGTTGAAAATTGCTTTACTCTCACAGAACTGGTGGTGAAAAAAGTATATTAAAGAAAGATGAACTTTTAAAAAACAAATCAGAGTTACCTCGGACACCACCTCGTCTGCATAAAACTTTCGAAGCTTAATAAAAGTGGTGAATAAGAAAGCTTGAAGTTCACACTTTTTACTGTGCCTTTTTAAAGTTATTTTGCACTTGTAATAGTATTATACATAATGCATTTATATGGATTTATTTGACTGGTAAGTATTTCGGTTTAGTTCTTACTATACCCTAAGCTATAAAACTCTTAGCTTTCATCCTCTTAAAGCTCCGGCTAGTTAAAAAGTATCATGTGAGGTGAGGTGAGTCTTCTTTATACTATATTTGAATTTAAATAAAATTTAAAACACTTAATTTAATCCCCTATTTGGTAGTGAAAGTTCCACTAAAATCAATCAGCCGTTTTTTAATGAAAATCAAAACGCACACCTATAAACAAATTTTTAATATTTGTAGTTTTTTTTATATATTCTATATATTTTTGTATATATATTAGGTGCTATGAAGTATATAAGCTCAGTACGGGTTATGAAATGTATTCTAATATCATAGAAACACATTTTAATTTTGGCCATTTGGACACAACTTGTCTTACTAAAGTAAAATATAAAATATAAATATTAATCGGTTAGAAGAAAATAAAACAAATTATACTTCAGAATAGTAAACACAATACAATAATTACTAACTTAAAAGTTGTGCTAATTTAACTGAAATAAAAACAGGTCTTTTTACGTTTTAAGGTCTATGTTTTTAACAATTTTAACACAAATTTGTTAAGCAATTTACGAGTGATTGACTAATAAACGTCCAAAAAAACTTCAAAAACGTTCATAATATTATTATGAAATACAAATTTTTCGAAGTATTATCCAAAACGATAAAATGAAACTTAGAACATCCCACATAGGAAGCAAGAGAGTTAAACGTCAATAGTCTCAAAAAAAATGTATTTATTAATTACTAGCAGAACCCGCGGCTTCGCTCGCGCTAAAACTACAAAAAAACTCTAAAAAGGTGAATTTGGAAAAATGCTAAAACACGTATTTATTTAATTGTATTGAAGAGCATTAATATCAAGTTTCAAGTAATTCTGATCATAAATATATTTTTGCGTTGTATTATAACGTGTTTTCCCGTGGGAATGAGATAATCTCCCGCGGTAAAAAGTAGCCTATGTCACTCTCCAGCCCTCCAACTATCTCCACACAAATAATCATGCTTATCAGTCACTTTGTTTTAACGTGAAAGAAGACAAACAAACACACTTTCACATTTATAATATTAGTATGGATAAGCTACAGCTTACAAATCCATCCATTAAAGCTCTCGAGCAACTTTCTTATTCCAGCTTCCTCTATAAAATTAGTTCAAGCTGAGTAGGTCTTTGCGAAATTGACTAACTTAATACGGATGTAGAGGAAAATTAATTAACGTGGTTCACGGTTTGTTAGTGCGTATAAATCATTTATTTGATATTGTTTATTTTATAGCCTCTATTTATAGCAATCTAAACTAATATTATAAAGAGGTAATGTTTGTGAGTTTGTGATCTTGTGACGTTGTACTGGTTAATCTCTGGATCTATTGAACCGATTTAGATGAAATTTGGTAAGAAGATAGTTTGAGACCCTGGAAAGGACAAAGGATACTTTTTATCCCGGAAATCATCACTTAAAAGGGTGAAAATGGGGTTGAAAGTTTTTATTTGGAAGCAAGCTAGAGACAACCCCGAGTGAAACGAGCGTGTGTCGCTAGTAGTAGATAAAGATAGAGATAGAGTGTTAGAAAGGGAAAGATACAGTCTTTAGATTTTATATACTTTTCATTGAAAAACTGCCTCCTTGGTTTAGTGGCTAGCATGTGCGGCTGCACATGCGAATTCTAGATATGGTCCTGGATTCGAGTGTCGGAACAGGCCAAGTTTGATTACTAAGATTTTCTGTTAAGATATTATTTTTTTGTCCCAAATTGGGAAATTAGCTGTGTTGCACTCGGAGAGTACGTAAAGCGGTCGATTCAAATTCACCAGTTGTGTCGAAGTATCGTTCCATCGAACTTTGAGAGTAAAAAGAGAAAGGACTTGTGTCTGCGCGTACATGCGCTGCATTATAATTGCCCGATTTCACCAACGTCACCTAAGTTCAAGGGATCCCCTAAGCATGTTTAGGGGGCTGTTAGGGGACAGTTTCTGTTTTACCGACAGTTAAGGGTCACCTAAATATTAAAAGGCCCCCTAAATTTAGGTGCTCGAAATATGGGCTTAAAGACGATCGTAAAACAAAATTTTATTTAGGGGCTAGTTTAGGGGACTTCTAAGCTTGGGATCCCATACGTAGGTCGTAGCTTATGGGTTGTTGGTGAAATCGGGCAAATATCTACTGACCGAAACCGCTAACTTTAACTATTAGCCCGTATTGTATAATATTATAAATGTGAAAAATTTGGACGTTTGGTACTCTTTCACGCCAGAACGGCTAAACGGATCTGAATATAATTTGACACAGAGATAGATTATAGTCTGGAATAACACATAGGCTTTTTTATCCTGGAAAAGTGTACGGTTCCCGTGGGATGGGTTTGTTTTTGTGTTTCTTGAGTACCCCGAGCGAAGCAAGGGCAAGCCGCTAGTAATTTATATTTTCAACATTTTTATCTTGTCCGTCGGTACGCGCGTCGCTGAAATATTGTGACAATTATAATAAACAAATAAAATAAATAATTAAAAATACATAAAAAATTAGAAAAACATATTATTCCATTACAGAATAGTTTGAGAATGTAAATAAATGTGTTTGGCTACGCAATACTCTTTGAAATTATCTCTTAGATTATGCGAATAAATATCAGATACATATTTAGACTAAAACTTTTCGAATTTATTTTGATTTTTAGTTCCCGACGTTTCGTTGCTGTGGCTAATTTTAGTTTATCTGTATTAGAAGTATATAATTATTATATTGCAAAAATTGCTATTTTTATAAGAACACCTATTGAGTTTCTCACTGGCTTTTCTCAGCAGAACTGCCTTACTTTCGACTTACACTCGCTACTCTCGGATAGTTCCATAAGTACAGTACCTTCGTATGTCTTAGTATACTCAAAGTGTATCTGTGTACTAAATATCATTCAAATCCGTTTAGCCGTTTCAGCGTGAAGGACACACATACAAACTTTCAAATTTAATATAATACTACGATATTTTGATGTTCAAAATGTTTTATTTCATTGACGACACCTTTGGCTCAGTTTGTAGAGACACTATTTGCTGTGCCAGCGGTGGCGGGTTCGAGTCCCGCTGGAGGCATTTGTTTGTGTGATGAACACGAATGTTTGTACTATATATATATATATATTAAAGTTACATAATATGTGTAGTGTATCAACTATCTGGTATCCATAACACAATCCTCGTAGCTTACCATGGAACTAGATGGTGCTGTGTTAATGTCCCAACATATTTATTGTTTATTTATTACTACTTAATAATCAATGTTTACAAAAGCTTGAAGTTGTTAAACATGTCATGACTCTTACAATGTACATTGAACAGGTGCGTTAGCCTACCAACGTCCCTGATGGACGACCTTGCCAAACTGTCCAAAAATAAATGTCCCCACTTATAAAATCATGGCTTACTGCCAAGTATTATCAGATTATATAAATATAGAAAATGCTCTAATATCTCGTGTTTTTACTTGGAAAATTAACTAAGTTTTGCGTATGGATTTACATGTGGCGAAGAACTTTACCATTGTATGAGATCAGTTGCTAGTACAAATTGCATCGAATTAAATCTGTTTATTTATTTTAAATAAAGAAAAAAGAAATTCATTCTACCTTTTTTATATAAAGCGATAACTAGTAAGGTTATAAATATTATAGTTCCGTTTATATTTATGATCAATTACCTTCATACGAGTCTACTTTGTACTAAACGCAGTCATAATAATTAATGTGAGTCTTGGGACTAAGTTCCTTATCGCACGATAACACTCGGCATACTGCGCGAATGAGAGTTAGATGGAAAAAAGTGTAACACTTCGACCGTCACGACACTTTATTATTTACTAAGAGTACCTCATGTGACGTATAAATGTGCATATAAATATGATAAGTACTAGGCGATTATAAATGTTTAGGAATTTATGTAGTAGTAGATGCTCTCTTATGACGAGGCCCTACATACAATGAGCATTTTTGAGGTTCGTGGGCCCTTAGAATTCAATTATTGTCATCAGATATTATAAGGGCAGCCCATGAAGTTACGTCATTCTACGTATCAAGTGATTATAAGTGTTAAGGAATATATGGACTAAGAAATCCGTTTGCACTCAGTATAGGCCTTTCTTCGATGAGCTTCAACATGTAAAATGCACGTAGACGTTATTTTTATGATCAAATTTTTATAAAGGCCAAGGGCAGACAGCTAAAGGTACTTCGTTCTTACAGGCTGACTTTTTTTACTCCCATCTCACTTCGTATTTATTAAAGCAAAAAAAATATTGATTTGTGAATTTTTTTGAACACACATTTGCTTCCGCCAGTAATTCAACATGTTAACTCTCTCCAACTTTATTCAGAGGGCTAATTTAACAATTATCCTACTGTCCTTCGATTATTATCTAATGGCATATTTTCAATTCATTCAAACTTTTAATGTTCATAGTGCGTGATTTAAATTATTTAGAATTTTCTATTATAACATTTTACTTTTTACACGATAAAAGTTATCTATGATACCAATCTATAATCTCTCCAGCCTTCTAAAACGTTTTCAATCACTGCGTATGAGTAGTACATATAAGTGTATACCTACACACGCCGAAAGCTTGCACAATCAATTCGTGTGGATTTTATCGCACCAATAATACTTTCTTAGATTAACGCGAATATTTGACATTTTAAATAAAACTCATCAAGTCAAAACTTAATGGAAACAAAATAAATCAGCGAAAAAAATCGAAAACATGATTTTTATTTAAAAATTTACATGAGTGGGATATTCAACTCGTTTTGTGACACAGAGACTGAATAGAGGGCGGAGGAGACAATTCTGACGTCCTAAGTTCGACTTTAAAGCTGAGTTTGTAACTTTAAATACCAGTCCAAAATATAACCGGCCATAAATGTGTATTGGTTGGTTAAATAGCTGGTTAAATATCATAAATAATACATATCTTGGGACATTAACACACAGCAACATCTAGTCCCATGGTAAGCTACGAGGCTTATGTTATGGATGCCACATGGTTGACACACTACACATATATAACTTTAAATACATACATATTATACTTTCTTAGATTTACGCGAATACTTGACATTTTAAATAAAACTATCTTTTCGGATTTAAAAAATCCGAATAGATAGTTTTACATACATATTATAAATATAAACACACATGACTATAGTACAAACATTCGTGCTCATCACACAAATAATTGCCCTCAGCGGGACTCGAACCCGCGACCGCTGGCACAGCAAGTAGGGTCTAGTGACCCCGCAAGTGAGCCAAACGTGTCGTCGAAGCTAAGCGTGTCCTTAAGCTTCTGAAATCAGATATTTTTCACGTAAAATCCATTTAGCAAAGTTCGCAATTATTTTCTTGTACATTTGGCATGACGACGTCCATTTCAAGATAATGATATTATTTTTTCATTTCGCATTCGTAATAATAATTATTAATTTCATGAGTTTACAATTTTTCGGCAAAACGCCAACGTGGGCGGAGAAGAAATTTTAAATGAAGCGACATTTTGTATGTGTTGTTGTTGTAATGGCGAAACAGATTTTAAGCTAAATGACCAATTTAATTTAGAGGAAATAGTAAATTAAGATAATTTATTGTTTTAGCTAAAATACTATGTTACAGGTTGCACACGCAATTTTAACACATTTTAATTAAAAAAAAACTAAAGAGATTTTTTGGTTACTTCATAATAATTTCGACAGACTAAAGTCATAAATTATTCTTTAGTCTCATTTTTAACCCCTGACGCAAAAACGACGAGGTGTTATAGGTTTGATATATCTGTGTGTGCGTGTGTTTGTCTATGGCATCGTAGCTCCCGAACGGATGAACCGATTTTGATTTTGTTTTAAAGGTGAATTAGTCGGGAGTGTTTTTAGCTATGTTTCATGAAAATCGGTCCAAGATGGTCGGGGGTTTTTTAAAAACTTAATTTATCACTTGTTAAATATCATTTAAAGGCCATTTTTTTCTATATAATATATATTACAGTAAGTTGTAGGAAAGGGGAGCTTTTGTACAAGAAAGCTTTTATTTAAGCTACGAGAGCCGCATACAAAAGCTAGTTTTCCAAATAGAAGATACGACTTAGAAGTTCTATAACAGTGATTAGATCCCCTGTCCAAAACGTATGATAATGATGAAGGTCGAAGTGATTAAACTGGCAACTCAAGGAATATTATAATAGCATTCTCTTTTATTTCTTTAACATATTTAAAAAAAACGCATATTCTTAATTCATATTTTTATTTAAATTATACGAGTAGTACCTAGTAAATAGATTTTATTGATTTAATAATATTTATATATAACTAGATCTGCCTTCGGCTTTGCTCAAGTGGTAAGTGGAGCAGGAATCGTAGGTAGCCTATGCCCGCACCAATTTGCTAAATTTTATCAATATCCGTTCAGCGGCTTAAGCCTGAAAATATAACAGACAGAATTACTTTCACATTTATAATATTAGTATGTATTAAACCACATATACCTTACGAGAAGTATTCTTAAAATTTTTGTACGTAGAAATGATTAGACTTTAAGATGGAAGATATACTTTGTAGATTATTCTAAATTCTAGTTCTAGTAAGCCCCAATTTATTTATTTATATTTTAATTTTGCCATAAAAACATATTTAGTAATATTTTTAATAAGACATTCTAAAGTTACAGTGACCCTCGTCCGTACTAACGATGTTATCAAAAGGCCTTATATAGGATAACTCGAGTATTTAGTTTGGTTCAACGATTTTTAAAGCATTCATTAAAAGAATAAATACAGAAAATAAAATAACATTTAATTCTATTTCTGATTTCTGTTCATTTCTCTATCTGATGACACGTTTGGCTCAATTTCCAGTGACCCTACTTGCTGTGCCAACGGTCGCGGGTTCGAGTCCCGCTGGGGCAAATTTGTGTGATGATCACAAATGTTTGTACTCCAGTTATGTTTAGTTATAAATATTAAATATATATATATATATATATATATATATATATATATATATATATATATATATATATATATATATATATATATATATATATATATATATAATATACATATGTATAGTGATCAAATATCTGATATCCATAACACAAGCTCGAAACTTACTTTGGAACTAGATGGTGCTATGTTTTAATAATATAATAATATAATTTTAATTTTATCGAAATATTAACGGCTTAATACCTTAAGATAACAGACAAACTTACTTTCGTATTTATAATATTAAATATGGAGAAAACGGACTTGATAGAAATATCGGCCCCTATAATATTGGTGTACTTACTACTAATACATAAGTACATATATACGTTTGTTACGAGTACTTCTTTATGCTGTAAATGAATTAAGATAACTTTATATCTAGTATAATATTATATGATATTAATTATTTGTTAGATTTACGCGAATATTTCGGATGTTTTCGCGGATTTATTTTGATTTTTGGTTCCCGACGTTTCGAATGCTTTACAGCAATCATGGTCACGGGAGAGACTAAGGTTTTAGACGTCTCAAAGGTAATTATATATCTGTCTGTAACAACTATCAACAACAAAAAATAAAAAAAATAGTTTCTTTTAAATTGATATAACTTAAAACATCGTATTTACTTCTTATCCATGTACTATACGAGCTGAGTCATGTCAACTCTAGTTATTAAGTATGTAGCATGTTACGCTAATATGTTGCCAGTGTCTTAGTGGCACGTGGTCCAACTTAGTAGATTTTTTTGTACTGCAAATGGTACAGACGTAGTTTTATAACGTATTTCCTAATACAGATATTTTATTACCTCTTTAGAAAAGTTTATCATGATTTTTTTTTGTTTCTTTTTATGCTATACAAGCTTTTGCGTACTTCTATCACAAAAATGGCAATGACAATATTATATACTAGCGACTCCCCTCCTCCCCTGGTTGCGTTTATATGTTTATATATTCTATATGTTGACCCGGATAACCAGCTATCATCACATCAAATTTCATCAAAATCCGTCCACTGGTTTTCTCGTGATACGTGCCCAGACTAACAGATAGACAGATAAAAATTAATCGATAATAATGATTATTTCAATAAGATTTTCCAAAAAATATTTAATGTATAGATTCGACTGGGTTAGAATTTTATTATATGTATAGATGCAAATGAAATAATGATCAAACTGTACTATGAATATATTAACCTGATTAAAATAAGATAAATATGGTTCTGATACTTAAGTATAATATGCAATATTTTTTATAGCTGTTCTTGAGTAATGTATAACAAGGCTGACATACACAGAATATATAAGAAATTGACAAAAATTTTATTACAACAATATATTTATGCATGCTTTAACAACAAGTACGATAAACTTAAAGACACGACAAAGATAAACATAAAAAGCAAAATTTTACCAATATTCATAATTTGATCCAAATCGTTAGAGCCGTTTCCGAGAAACGCTAAATAAAATATGAAAGAATTGCTCATTTAATAGTATAAGATAATAATCGGACATACATATAATAAATAATAATAATAAATAAGCTTTTATTTCTTGCAACTTAATAACAGAGTTTTTATATTTGATTAATTAACTATATGTACTATTTGATTATTATTTCATTTAATATATTATACAGTTTTTTTTTCTTTTTTTCTTTTTTTTTTCTTTTGTTTTATATATATTTATATTGTGTTGGCTGCAAGCACCGCTCGTGCGGTAAAAGCCTCCTCCAATTGTCGCCACCTAGACCTATCTCTAGCTTCTCTGGACCATATATTACTTATTAATGCCATTTTTTTTTTAAATTGTGTTTTTTTTAATATTTCACGCCGAAACGGCTGGGCGAATTTGGATAAAAGTTTGTACACACATGACCTTTTTAATTTGTATTTTTTTTCAAATTTCACGCTAAACCGGCTGGACTAATTTAGATAAAATTTTGTACATACCTGGAGTAATAAATAGGCTGCTAAGGATTCACCCGAGTGAAGTAAGGGTAATTCGCTAGTTTAATTTGTTCCTTTGAACATTCCACTGTAAGGCATCCTTTATTGGCAAAGAGGATTGTAACATGGACTATACTAAAGAGGATTACAAAATGACCACGCTTGCCAAAAGCGGATAAGTGGACGTCACGTGTCTTTCGAAATCTAGTTAAGTTCTCCTAAATATGCATAGGGTTGAAAATAAAATTACAAAAACATTTCAAAGCTGTAAGACTCGGGGTTTGAACCTACTCCACTCTGTTTTTAAGCGAGCTGCTGCACTTTGAACTAACGATTTTAATATATTATCTATAAATTATATTTATATATCGCAAGGGCAAGTTTCTTCAAATAGACAAAGTTTTTCTCATTACTACTGTAAACAGCTATAGTGCTTTGTCTTAAAAAGTGTCATAGCCGTATTGTATAGAAACACTGTTTCTTATATGGAAATTGTTCTCTTTTTATTTTTTTGCTAAAGTAAAGAATGACAGCGGTGTACCATAAATTTTATTAATTAAAATACTAGCTTTTTCAAACGACTTCATCTATTTTTTTTGTAGTGTAGCATTCATTTCACTTCTGTATAAATAAATATTATAAATGTGAAAGTTAGTGAGAATGAATGTTTGTTACTTTTTCTCGCCAGAACAACTAAACGGATCTGGATGAAATTTGGCACAGAGCTAGATTATAGTCTGGAATAACACATAAGCTACTTTTTTCCCGGAAAAAAAATCGGTTCCCGAGGGATAGATTTGTTCTTGTTTTTCTAGAGGCAAACCCGAGCGAAGCGAGGGTTAGCGGGCCGCTAGGAAGTATAATATATGAGAGAGGCTGGTAAGTGTGCAAATTGTTCAGCCCTTTTAACAACGCTCCACTGCTGGGCACGCCGAAGTCGAGGGGATCAGGCCCACCACGCTGGCCAAGTGTGGATTGGCGGACTTCATATATCTTTCGAAAACTTGCTATGTTCTCTCAGACATGCAGGTTTCCTCACGATGTTTTCCTTCACCGTAAGATAAGTGGTATCAAGTACCACAACAAGGTAAACACACATCGGGGGGAGATAGCCTGTACTAACACAGGCTATTATTAGTTTTAAAATATGCCAAAACATGGCGCTGCCTGTATATCCATACTATATATAATATTATAAATGAGAAAGTGTGTTTGTTTGTTTGTCCTTACTTCAAAATAGAGTGACGGATTGGCAAGATTTTTTGTGTGGAGATAGCTGGAGAGCTGGAGAGTAGCATATTTTACTTTTTACCGCTGAAGATTATCTCATTCCCACGGTAAGACAGTTATAATACAACCCACAACAACTCATCATACCTATGTATATACATACATATATAATACATAATCTATCTATTCCATACTAACCGTTAAAACTTATCTAAGGACGAACCCGTGCGAAACGAATATGAGTCGCTAGTAGTATTATAAATACAAATGGCACCTAGCATCCGAACGAAGAGAAAATTGAAGCAAACTAGTTAGGAGTGAGATATTTTAACATAATTGCTGTAATTGGTACACCCAAATTGTTTATAGAATAATGCAAGTGTAAAGCCGTACTCCATTTCTATATGAGAGGAATGCATAGAGTTATTATGTAGAATTCAAAAGCATAACTTCAGCGTGCGGTAGATTCAATGAGAGTTCGAGAGACAATGTGAATATATGTAAATTGAGAATGAAAACAAACGTTGGGTAAAGAGACTGACGCTACCTTTTATAATGAAGGTCGCAGGTTTGATTCACGTATGATGTTTGATTAATAATCTTCGTACTTTCTTAGATATACGCGAATATTTGACATTTTAAATAGTACCTACTATCTTTTTGGATTTATTTGTTTGTGTTCTGTTGAAATGGCTAAGTTAACTAATTCTAATGCCGTTGGCTAATTCTTACGTCAGATTTACCATATCATTGGTGCGGAATATCTATACATATATACCATTGCATCATAATATGATATTTTTTTGAAAATCTTATTGAAATAGTCATTATTATCAATACAGAACCCGAATTTTTAGTGTTTTTAGTATGTATGTTTGTCTGTTTGGAACGTATCACGAGAAAACCATTGTATAGATTTTAATGAAATTTGGTATGATGATACCTGGTTCGGGTCAACATATAGGATACTTTTTACTGCGGGAAAATATCTCATGTATAGAAATCTATACTAACCGTTAAAACGTACTAAGGGACGAATCCGAGCGGAGCGAGGGTGAGCCGCTAGTTCTATATAAAAGCAAAAGGTCGATCATTCACTCACAATCGCTTCACCTTTGAAGCTGAAACTTGACAGGTACCTAAGTTATTTATATGTAGGGGAGAGACCTAATAATATGAAAGTCATGTTTTGCTACTAAAGACATAAAAATCAGTATGAGCGAATCATATTACAATAAAAGGTTTTTTCAAGGAAAAAAGTAACAATCCACTATAACTAAACTGTGACAATTTCAGTCACCAACCATCAAAGTGTATTTATGTATTTTAAAAATATAACAAACAGAAAAAAAACGTTAATAAAAGCTCTATAGCTGGGAATGCAGGTCAGACGCCATGGTTCTTTCAAATGCCGTACGAATGGCCTAGAAACATTTACTTTGTGGAGTGGCGATTTTAACGGTTCAAATACGCACTACTTTTAAACCAAATTTAGTTTTATTAATATTATTCTAATTACTTCAAATTTAAGTTACATAAAAATTCTTGTATATTATAATACTAGTGGCTCACCCTCGCTTCGCTTGGTTTCACCTCTGGAAAAACAACAACAAATCTATCCCACGGGAGGCGTACATTTTCCGGGATAAAAAGTAGCCTATGTGTTATTCTGATGTATGAGCTATATAATTGTAAAATTTCATTACAATCCATTGAGCAGTTTTTGCGTGAAAGAGTAACAAACATCCATACATCCTCACAAACTTTCGCATTTATAATATTAGTAGGATTATAGTTGTAATAGAAATAAATATTCGATTTGATTCATTTTTATTAGAAAGTTTTTTGCGTGTACTTGTGAAGTGTCATCCATTTTTTTATTATTCTTAGTATATATATGGCATGAGTAATTCCTAAGGGTCCTACATGAATTTAATTCATAGGTAATTATAAATCAAAAAATAATGTTAATAATCTTTTGTGTGCTAGAGGAAGAGGTTCCTTGTTCGTCTGTGTGTATTTTTATTTGTTAAGTATGTTCACCAATTGTATTCTTAAAATTATACTGTATTCTATTCAAGTTGATCCCGAGGTGGTTCCATATTTTTTTTTTTGCATTAACTATACGGTTTTCAAGAAAATCAGAAATAATCATGAAATTTTAAAAATGTAGAGACATGTATGTAGTCTTTATACTTACTTCTATTTGTCATATTGACTTAAATCTTTGCAATGCCTTGTATTCTTTACTTTATAGTGTCGGTTTTTTGTACATAATATCGACATAAAAGTTTAATCTATAAAAATAATAAGCAAACGAAAATTATAATTGCAGATATAATAATTTCTTGTTAGAAAACACTGATAATCGATTTCAATGTTACAATTTTATGATTGATATATATACGTTTTCGATGGTTTTATCTCCTTTTCAATCAATCTTCCACCGGCTTACTTACGTGACGTGAATATTCCTGTATGGAATAGCGGATACATGATATTGATTTGAAAAAATATTAACAAATCTTTAAAAATTAAATATATTATTATTGTTATATAGCCTTTATAACCTTATATTATACTAGCAGAACCTGCGGCTTCGCTCGCGCTAAAACTACAAAAAATCTCTAAAAAGGTAGGTTTCTTAAAAACTTTTATCCCCTATTTTACCCTCTTAGGGGTTGAATTTTGAAAAATCCTTCCTTAGTGGATGTCTAAGCCATAAGAGGAATACGTGTGCGAAATTTTAAGTTTCTAGACCTAAGGGTTTGGCCTGTGCGTTGATACATCAGCCAATCACTTTTGTCTTTTATATATAGACTAGCAACTCACCCTCGCTTCGCTCGGGTTCGTCCCTAGGTACGTTGTAACGGTTAGTATGAAATACAAATCTTTGAATTTCTCGGCTTTACTGTACTATAATATGCATGTATTATACATAAAAACCTTCCTCTTGAATCACTCTATCTATTTAAAAATCCGCATCAAAATCCGTTGCGTAGTTTTTAAGATTTAAGCATATATAGGGATATAGGGACAGAGAAAGCGACTTTGTTTTATACTATGTAGTGATAGATTATAACCTAAAGATTAATTAATAACAGTTAAAAATAATATAATTAATTCCAAGAGAATAACGAATAAGAAATGACATCAGTTATTTTACAAGCTGTTTTTAAATGATATATACGTTTATTTAATTGTTCTTAAAATAATTTGGTAAAATATATTTATTATTGTAAGTCGACGTAAAGAAAAGTAGGTACTCGATTTCAATTTAATTATTATTCTTACGTTGTTATTTTCAAGGTACTACATAAATTATAAGAAAATCTCCACTCCTTGGGTTGAATAATGCGAAAATTGGTGTACTTTTATATTTTCAAAGTATTATTTTTATAATTTTTGCTATTACATAACTCAGTCACTTATCACTTTTTATTTAAAATGTATGTATGTTTATTTCTAATTCACGCCAAAACGGTTGAACGGATTGGGATGAAATTTAGTACACAGATAAAAAATCCAAAAAAAATGCGTTATCTGTTAATACATATACGAGTACATAATAAAATTCTGAGTGGAATTAATGATTTTTTTTGACAAATCTTATTAATATAGTTGTTATTATCGATATAGAGGCCAAATCTATAGTTTTTACAATTTTTGTCTGTCTGTCTGTCTGGGAATGCATCATGAGAAAACCACCGGGCACATTTTGATGTTTGGTATGATGGTAGCAGATAGCTGGCTATCCGGGTCAACATATACGAGTACGATAGTAATTACTGCGGGAAAATATCTCAACTCTGAGAAATCTTATTCTAAATGTTAAAACATAACCTGTCAATATATAATTTTATACATACACTAGCATTGCCCACGGTTCCGCCCGCGTTCAGTTGACCAAAACCAAATTCTTAGGTTTTACATATTAGTATTATTGTAAGAGACATTGCAGTTTTTATATTTTATCTCAGCAATGAGATATTTTCCCGCGGTAAAAAGTATCCTATATGTTGACCCGGATAACCAGCTATCACCATACCAAATTTCATCAAAATCCCTCCACTGGTTTTTCTGTGATGCGGTAACAGACAGACAGACAGACAAAAAATCTACAAACTATAGATTTTGCCTCTGTATCCATAACAAAATCTATTTCAATAAGATTTTCCAAAAATATTTAATGTACAGATTCGGCTTAGTTACAATTTTATTATATGTATAGACAAGACACCTAGAGACACACCCGTGCAATATTATAGCAAGTTACAAAATTATTAAAAACTCATTTTAGCGCAAAAAGATCCGTAATAATAAAAAAATATTAATATTTAAATATAATATCAATAAAGATTTTTATTTAAAATTCAAATAGTATGAATAGAATGAGATTTATCCCATTCTATCCATACTAATATTATAAATGTAAAAATTTGTAAGCATGGATGGGTGTTGTTATTCAATCACGTCAGAACGGCTGAACGAATCTGGATGAAATTTCGCACAGAGATAGATTATAGTCTGGAATAGCACATACGGTACTTTTTATCCTGGAAGAATGTACGGTTCCTGTGGGATAGATTTGTTTTTGTTTTTCACGAGAGTCGAAACTGAGAGAAGCGAGGATGAGTAGCTAGTATCTCATGTTGAAAACTAAATCAAATGATTAATTTAACTCTACAACAATATTACACTCTAAAATGTTATATAATAAGTTTTGTGGATGTTTGATTAACTCTAATACAATGAATGGTATCTACATTACGAGTAAATTTGTTTAAAACTTGTTCACGTAAATGATAAATACGAACGTTAAATTAAAAACAGCTCAACGGACTTAAGTAAAATTTGAAATGGAAATAGATTAAATCCAAGCTTCATACATAACCTCATACTAAGGGATAGCGAGTGTTGGAAATAAAAAAAACCGCAAAGACGAAATCACGTGGAAAAGTTAGTAAGAATTTAAATAAGCTGACACTCAGCCCTTATCTCCATTGTTTTAAATGTAAATTAACTTGTTTGGTCGATACGCTTGAAGATTTCATTCAATTATGAAGTGATCAAATGCTGCATTAATTATTCATACTCGTTATTTTGTTCTTAGGCTAAAAGGATAATAATAGGTTGTGCGAATGAAGATTTAGAATAAAATTATTATATAAAACTTTTTATTCTACTAATACTATAAATGTGAAATTTGTGAGAATGAATGGATGGATGTTTGTTACCCTTTTAAGCCAGAATGGTCAAACAGAACTGGATGCAAGGCACAGAGATAGATTATAGTCCGGAACAGCACATTTTTTCGGGATAAAGTAACCTATGTGGTTACCGAAAAAATGTACGGTTCCCGTAGGATTGTTTAAGGACGAACCCGAAGCAAAGCGGGGGTTAGTCGCTAGTATATATACGTATACGTATATACTTAATTCAGCTATAAATTAACGTAGTGAAAATATATTTGTATATGTTGCTAATTACATTCCTTTAATATTTTTGAAGTTATACTTCTTTTGGCACGTCTGGAAAAAAAAATTGAGAATAAACACGCGCACACGAACAGCCAAAAAGCGACATGATGAAGTTATCGGCATTCCTTTTACAAATAGAGAGTTGTGACAAACGGGATGAAATCTTTAGCTATTTTTGTTCTCTTACGCCAAAAAAGTATGACTTCTTACGTGCGTACAGAAGTACATACACGTTTTTTGTATTATTTATAGTCCTAAAAAGTTTGAGGTATATATGAATTGGTATGAAAGCACGCGTAAAGATGGTCAATACTCAATAGCTATCTTTATAAATAAAATTAAATTGTAGCAAAAACAGTTTGACCGATTACGAAAGTTCCTGACCCAAAAAAAATATTTAAAAGAAAATAATGTATGTATATAATAAAATCGATTTATTTATATATGTTTACTATGGCCCCCAAAACGTCAGGAACGATTTTGATATTTTCAGGCAACTTCAGATTAACCCAGCGAGTAATCCTATGAAGTTTGATAGTGATGTGAAGTTTGAACACGGGCGAAGCCGCTGGTAATGATAGTTTTAAATAAAACAACATTAGTTCATACACTTAAGCTCTCAAGACATATATTATCTTTAATACAAGCATCATCCACAAATATTTTTTCAAATGTGGCGTAGTCTTGGCGCTAGACACTGTTTATATTTATCTAGTTTAGAGCGAGGGGATTTCAATTGAACGAATTTTTTATACAGTTTGAAAAAAAAAATTACACGTTTTATCATAACAATATTAATAACTTATTAGTTTTTTCACTCGACTTTACTCGCGTGGTGTATCTAAATATACTTTATTTAAATACTTTTACCGGCACTTTTGAATAGTACATTTTACAGTTTTAAATTTAATTTAAATGTCAGTATGGAAATCCGTGTGGAATCTGCCACCAGGTTGAAAAGCAGTTCTGCTTAGACAAGCCGGCGAGAAACTCAAAGAGTTGCTATTTTTATAAATAATTCTAGTTTAAAATATTCCTGTACAATAAAATTATGTTCTAATCCTACGTAAGTATCAACTAATATTAATCCCACACATTTAAATCTGCAAAGTATTCCGCTATAAAATCATATGCTTTGCTCAGAAATATATTTTTATTTTTGAGTTATTTTTTTTTACGTGGCAAGCTCAATACAAAGTATGGAATTTCATAATAGAACGTACATATATCTTGTCCCATAAAAGATTTATTCACTTTTTGCAAAAAAATTCACTATAGATAAAAATAAAAGGCTACATATTTTAGGACTTAAGCTATTTTCCCATGGACCTCTTAAGCGCGCGCGGATAAAAAAAGGGTTAAATTTTGTAAGCCTTGTGTGGTGAAAAAAAAATATATGGATAGATGTGTTCTTTTGTTTATTAATGTAAGATATTGTAGTTATTTATAAATTAAGTGAACTAAAATTTGAAATAATCCTTGTATTTTTAAGTTATAAAGATTTTAAGGTAGATTTTTGATAAAATCGGCGTACCCTGACTTTAAGGTCGATTTACTAATATATTGCAAACAAAACTGCAATAAACCAATCTTTAAATGTGTTAGGTTATTTCATAACGATTCCAAGGACATAAGTTACTTCTACAGCTCCCGTACAAAACTTTACTTAGTCTCATAAATTTTCCCATTCATGAAATTAGTTTAAAATGTAATTATTCTAGTAAGAAGATTCTCTTAGATATGTAGGTTTCTCGTTATTCTTATTCACATTCTGTTTCCCATAAAAGTAATTACTCGTAATGGTAATCATATTGAAAATGAAAATTTTAGAATTGGACCCGGAATTTAACTCTGGCACTTAGTTTTTCAAACAAACGCATTGCCCTTAAGTTATCTAGTACGTACCACTGTTAATATTCAAAACATTAATATTTTATACTAGTGACTCACTCTTGCTTCGCTCGGGTTCGTCTCTTGGTACGTTTCAAGAGTTAGCATATATTTCTCAGAGATAAGATATTTTCCCGCAGTAAAAAGTATCCTAAATGTTGACCCAGATAACCAGCTATCAACATATCAAAATTTATCAATCTGTCCAGTGGTTTTCTCGTGATGAGTTTCCAGACAAACGGACAGAGAAAAACTCTAAAAACTATAGATTCGCCCTCTGACTGTATCGATAATAATGACTATTACTATAAGATTTTCAAAAAAAAATATTTAATCGACAGATTCGACTATGTTACAATTTTATTATATGTATAAATTATATTTCATTCAACACTAGTTTATAATATTACTTAGTAATACCGATATTTCTCCTAAATTATTTTAGCGAATTAGACTACAATGTGTATAGCGAGCGACAAACATTGATTTATTACTAAAAATAGAATTTTCTACCTGCTATATAAAGGTTAACCCCATTAAGAATTGGACCAATTATTGTGTAAGTGGCGACTTGCCCTAGGTGCCTATCAGTAACCACTTTAGTCTTTTAGGTCATAGTCATAGTCTAAACATCTATATGTCTGTGTACTAAACATCCAAATCAGTCTAATCGTTTCACGAAGTAGGTACTTAATAAACGTACAAATGTTCACATTTATAAAAATTATAATACTACAATATGTTGGGATATGTTGGGAGATTAACACACAGCATCATCTAGTTCCATGGTAAGCTACGAGGCTTGTGTTATGGATACCAGATAGTTGATACACTACACATATATAACTCTAAATATGTGATGTTCTCCTGACCGATTCCGGCCACGGCGGCCAATCTCATTGAGACTAGCCAACTGCGCAGGAGATATTATAGTGCACAAGTGTACGCGCAGACACAACGTGCACTCTCTATTCCTATCACTCTCATACTCCGGTGGGACGACCACTCGACACGACCGGTGAGAGTTTTAAGGCGCAGGACCGACGGCTTTATGTGCTCTCCGAGGCACGGGGGTGAAACACCGCCAACTTCCCAACTCCGGGCTGTTACTGAGGCTTACTATTCAGAAAGACTCAATAACTAAACCTGGCCCGACCCGGGACTCGAACCCAGGACCTCCGGGTGTGCAGCCGTACATGCTAACCACTACACCACCGAGGCAGTTTAATACTTACAAACTTTAAATATATACATATTATAAAAAAGAAGTGCGTTCAAACAAAACAACAAACCAATTATTTACCTTTATTTACTATATCAGTAAGTATAGATTATATACACAGGTAGCGCAACCTTCAGGTCATAATCTATCATCAAAAAAAAATAAATAAAGGAAATACTCAATTCGGGTGTAGGGAGCCATCAAAACCAAAAAAAAAAAAAAAACCACTTGTAAAAATGCATGAATTAAAAACCATTATATTTAACAAATAGATAAAGTAGTCTCTATAAAAAAGAAAAGAAAGGTCCAAAATATCATTGTTCATTTCCTCCACATCATCAAACAAAACCGGAAACAGCTTACAGATTGTTATCAAGCTGTTAAAATATTACATCAGATTGCACTTTGAAACGGTCGGGATTATGGAAGCGGTTATTGAAAGCACTAATCAAGCTTAATTACCGAGTATTCAGCAAACTCAGGTGACAAATCACACGAATACAAAGGCAGTGGCAAGTACTTGGTAGTTTATTGTATTGGTTTTTAATCTATACATATAATAAAATTGTAACTAAGCCGAATCTTTGCATTAAATATTTTTTGGAATTTCTTATTGAAATAGACTTTATTATCGATGCAGAGGGCGAATCTATAGTTTTTAGAATTTTTGTCTGTCTGTCTGTCTGTCTGTCTGTCTGTTACCACATCACGGGAAAACCACTGGATAGATTTCGATGTAATTTGGTATGATGACAACTGGTTATCCGGGTCAACATTTAGGATACTTTTTATTGCGGGAAAATATCTCATCTCTGACAAATCTATACTAAATGTTAAAACGTAAGTAGGGACGAACCCGAGCGGAGCGAGTGTGAGTCGTAAATAGACAAAGATAAAATAATTCTGTATCTTTTTCTCGTCTGTATGTCATCTGATTTTTTTTTTTGTAGTAGCTATTAACGAGTTTTAGTGTTATCAATAAAATTTCAACCACTTGGCAAATTAACTTATAGATTTACCCACTCTAAAATTAAATTATTCTATCCTCAATTTTTTTTATTTGGAACCACACTTGATATAACATACTTGTTAAAGAGTAATAAAATTATCATACGCAATAAAGTCAAATTTCACAAATTTACGGCTGCAGATCGTGAAAATTGGAGTTCTATTATTATCAACTAGTTAAAGACAAAGAAAGTTTATTGAATAGTAGAAAAAGAAAGAAAGTTTATTGAATAGTAGACATTAAGCATGTAGTACAATCATTAAACAATTTTTACTCTCCACATGGGAATACATGCATGAGGCCCATAAAATACAACGAGTGAAGTAAATAATAAATATGTTGGGACATAAACACACAGCACCATCTAGTTCCATGGTAAACTACGAGGCTTGTGTTATGGATACCAGACATATTTAACTTAAAATACATAAATATTACAAATATAAACACCCATGACTGGAGTACAATCATTTGTACTCATCACACAAAGGAATTCCCGCAGCGGGACTCGAACCCGCGACAGCTGGCACAGCAAATCAAGTCAAAGCAAGGGTCACTACAAACTGAGCCAAACGTGTCGGCAATAATTAATCACATTATAAATATTGAATCACATTACTCTTTAAAACACGTTAGGAAGAAGATATTGTCACAAACTGTTTTTCAGAGAAAATGGTGCAAATGGCTTTAAGCATTCTAAAAGTGCACGTCAGAATCTACTGTAATACCAATTTTCAAAATTCCCCGAAAGCTTTCTAGGCAAAACTTCTTGACAATTTGACTTTAAAATTTTGAATGTTGTTGCATAGTTTCGAGTGTAGATCGTTTCTACATCAAAAAACTTCTATACAACTACAATAATATATGGGTACATATAATGAAATTCTAACTGTATCGTAGCTGTACATTAAATATTTTCTAAATCAAGAATTCTATACTAAACGTTAAAACGTAACTAGGTACGACCCCGAGGGGAGCGAGGGTCAGTCGCTAGCTCTTTATTAAAAAAAAAAAACATTTTTTAAAGTAAACGATCTGTGTGATAGTAGCATAAAAAGCAAAATGACGCTACTATTTTTGACTTTGACATTTTTTTTGACGGGCTTCATCTTTATAATTCTTAATCTGATTAATTATTATAAGCACAAAAAGCACCATCAAAAGTTCAAAGACTACTAATAATACTTTTATGATAAAAGCTGTATATATAAGTATAAAGCTATACAGATGTATATATATATATATATATATATATATATATATATATATATATATATATATATATATATATATATATATAGCCATTGCCCCTCCATAGCAGTACTCAACTAGCGAATAAATAAACTATTCGCCACTGTAACATCTGTCCAAATTACACGGTCGTTTCACTATAATGTTACATAACGGGACTTTATGCGACGAGTTACATAATTGACTACCCAAGCAGTATGCATTTAGGCGTTTTACCAACGTAAATTGTGCTATCTCCCGTCTAATATACACGTTTGTGAATTTCTATTTTGCTCATAGCTACTCGTATAAAACAACTCTTGCTTTATGGTGTAGTGTCAAATAGCTATTTTATTGTTTTAAATCAATTTGTTAATTAAATTCTTCTATTTTTTATAAGTTCCAATGCTGGGCACGTGCCTCGCTTTAATAGGAAGGGATCAGGCCATAGTCTACTACGCTGGTCAAATGCGGAGCAAACTTTACATGTCTTTCGAAAACTTGCTAGTTTCTCTCAGATCGTAATCACGTTGGAAATGATTCACACATATAAATATCAGAGATGAAGACCTGGGAATTGAATCCACTTCACTCGGTTTCCCAAGCGAGCGCGTTACCACTGGGCTACATCTGCCAATCACATCAAATGCTACTGCGTATCAAATATATAGAATTAGAATTATCATCCACACTACGGTCGAATTTCAACCACTAGACGAACATTTCGTATAAATCTATGAAAGTAGAGTATTAGTATTTTTTCATTAACTTAATATTAATATAGTATGTATAGTTATTGCATAGGTTATATTTTATTCTGAGAAAAAATATAAAAACCGCAATGTAAGAATAAACTAATATGTAAACAATTATAGAGGGTGTTAATTGTTACTCAAATCGACAAATACAAACCACGACACATTCCTCGTATTTGATAATTACTCGTAGCGCAAATCAATTGACATATGTCAGTTCATTATTACAACTGAAATTTGAACTCATGTCGAATCTCATTATCTAATTTAAGTTTATAAGCAGTGCATATAGGCAGTGGATAACCCAGTATTTTAAGCTCATATTTAAAAAAAAATATTTTTGATGAAATTATGTATGAATGTACAAAATCACAATTTAGACCCTTTATTTTATTATTGTTGGAAAATGCAATTATATATACCACAGATGGTTATGTAGGACTCACTGTATAGAAAAGCCAGTACTACCCATGAAAACCGAACAAAACCTCCCCTGTCTTAATGGGATATCGGATCGCTTAGGTACTTAATCACGACTCCCCGACGATCAGCAGACCATAACAACCATGGAGTTGCTCTAACAGTGAACTATGTTATCAGAGAAGTGCCAGGAGCAACCCCCATGGCACACTCGCACCGCGACCACGACAAGGTAGCACGTGGGGGGTAGGAGGGAATATTTAAATCCTAGTTAGACCCAGGTCATAGTCTATTTTTAGGCTTCTAGAGTCACAAATAAACTAAGCCATTAGTTACTTATTAATTGATTTGAAAGAAAAATAAGAAATCTTGAAACTTATAATAATGAAAAAAAGTCCACAAAACACTTGTTTCATAAATCAATATTTTATATTAAATCCTTATTAAACAAAGAACATTTTTTATCTAATAAACTTCATATAAATCGAGTTCACGTAATTAATAGCAAATTTATTTAGAACAATATCATTGCTAAGTGAAAGTTATATTAACTAACATTGATTTGGGCTTCGAATTAATTGCTTTCCAATACAATATTGAAATTGACAAGTGAAAGAGTGATACTGGAATATGCATTATCACTCTACTATTTAAAGCTTATAGGCCTTACCACTGGGCTAGTGGTAATACCCTCGCTTGAGAAACCAAATATAGTGGGTTCGAATCCCGGGTCTCGCACCTCTGATATTTTCATGCGCTAATCATTTCCAACATGATTACCACGGTGAAGTAAAACATCTTGAGAAAAACTGCATGTCTGAGAGAACCTATCAAATTTTCAAGACATGTGAAGTCCGCAAACTCACACTTGGCAAGTGTGGTGGACTACGGCCTGGTCCCCCTCGTCTTGAAGGGAGGCCCGTGCCCAGCAGTGGGGTGTTAAAAAGCGCTGAATACATTTGATACTAGTGACATATCCTCGCTTTGCTCACGTCCCTAAATGCCTTACATTATCGTTAGAATCCATTCAATCAAAAAAAAACCAAGATAAAAACATACGCAGAAACAAACAAACATTCGCACTTATATTAGTAGTCTGATCCGAAAATTTATATGTATGTATAATTTGCATATATGTTTGTTACTCTTTTACGCTGAAACGGCTAAACGGGTTTGGGTAAAGCTTATTACACAGATTGAGTATGACCTATACAACTTAGAGTACAAAAATATGGAAGAGTTTACTATAGATGAAGTAAAACAATGGATAGGAAGATAAAATATCACGATTCATTTTTGTTTTTTAGCTATCAGATAGTTGAGTTAAGAAAAACTTCTTTTAAATATCAAATATGAAGTTCAAAAATACATTACATCTTTTCGAATAACCCAACAAATAACTGTTACTGCTATGTACGCGTAGGTTGATTTCAACCTTCAAATATCTTTAATATATTAGATATCTGAATCTAAAAATAAAACAATTTAATAAATGGATGTGACTCTTATAGAATAATATATAATGTAATGATTTTTTGATGACATAATGGAAAGATGAAAGGAGGTAGCTTAAATAGTATTGTGTATATATATGTACGCTTTTAGTGATTATTTTTTCTATATATTACTAGACTTTTATGTTTTACTTCTATGGTAGTTAACTTGTTTAGCTTTGGAGATCCTAGTTTCGAGTCGTATCGGTTGAAGTACAGTAACTGAATTTTCTTATGAAGGAATTCTTAGTTGCAACCTGGAATTAGTGGTAGCCCAGTGGCAACGTGGGAACCCAAGTGAAGTGGGTTCAAATCTCAGGTATTCTCTGAGTTTTCATGTGCGTATCATTTCCAAAATGACTACTACTTCTCCTAACTGCCTTGGTGGTGTAGTGGCTAGCATGTACGGCAGCACACTCGGAGGTCCTGGGTTCGAGTCCCGGATCGGGCCAAATTTAGTTATTGAGTCTTTCTGTACCGTAAGTCTCAGTAACAGCCCGGAGTTGGAAAGTTGGCTGTGTTTCACCCCCGTGCCTCGGAGAGCACGTAAAGCCGTTTGTCCTGCGCCTTAACTCTCACCGGTCGTGACGAGCAGTCATCCCACCAGAGTATGAGAGTGACAGGAAAAGAAAGTGCACCTGTGTCAGCGCGTACACTTGTGCACTAGAATATCTCCTGCGCAGTTGGCTAGTCTCAATGAGATTGGCCGCCGTGGCCGGAATCGGCTAGGAGAACATCACTTCTCCTACGATGAACGAAAACATCGTGAGGAAACCTGCATGACTGAGAGAACCTAGCAAGTTTTCGAAAAACGTCATGTGAAATCCGGCAGCCCGCACTTGGCTAGCGTAGTGGACTATAGCCTGATCCGCCTGGTATTGAAGGAGGACTCGTACACGAAAATTCTGAGTCGAATCTGTACATTAATTTTTTTTTTGGATAATTTGTTGAAATAGTCATTATTATCGACACAGAGGCCGAATCTATACTTTTTAAAATATTTGTCTGTCTGGGAACGCAACACGGAAAAACCACTGGACAGATTTTGATAACATTTGATTTGAAATTACCTGGTTATCCGGGTCAACATATAGGATACTTTTTACTGCGGGAAAATATCTCATCTCTGAGAAATCTATACTAACCGTTAAAACGTACCTAGGGACGAACCCGAGCGAAGCGAGTGGGAGTTACTAGTAAACTATAATATTGTATTCTATAATCACAAAATAACTTCAGTTGGTCCATTTGCAAATTGCTTATACCCATCTAAATAAGAATATAAAACTATTCAGAGATTTAAGATTTTCTCCAAATTACCTACTTGAAGAATGAAATGAAAGTTTTTTATAATAAGCAATTGAAGGACTCTCAGAGGAAACTAATAAATTGTAGTAACATAAGGAAAGTCTTTTCATTCCTAAAAATATAAGCAAATTAGACTTCATTTTCTGTACAGTGAAGTCATTCAACGTTCTTTCTCTAGTTGAGTAGACAGATCATATCTAGTGGCCACTTTTTTCTTTATTGTGAACATAGTATAAAAATTAATTTAGAATATTTTTAAAATTTTATGGCATTTCCTATAGATTATTTAAAAATAACTTAAATATTAATTTCCATATTATCCACTTCCATAATACATATTGAAAATTTCACTGCAAAATTCAAGCTACCAGACCTTTGTTGCAGAATCTGTCAATCAAATTCAAAGTTTTTATTTTAAGTAGATGTTGGCTCTTCTATCTGTTGTGAGATTACTGCATGAGAGAAAAACAAAAAAACAAACAGTCTCTCATTTGTAATAAAAAACTAGCGACTCATCCTCACTTCGTTGATGTTTGTCCCAAATTGTCTAATATTACCCTACGTATTAGGCTATGTATTAATCCAGATTATAATATATCTGCGACTACACTTCATCTAAATCTGTCCAGTCATTTTAGCCTGAAAGAATAATAAACACACATACATACATAAAAACTTTCACATTTATCTATATTATAATAGTAATTACAATACTACATATAATACTATATAATTTACCATTTTCTAAACAATTCCATTATTTCACAATTGCACTGCATTTTACGAAGTCAAATGATGCTTGAAGCAGAAATCTAGGATAGTTAAAGCGCAGTCAATTACCGTTAGCGGAGTTGAGATCGGTAAATACGGTTTATTCGCTCTTAAGAGATCTTGATATTTATAAATTACAATATTATATTTTATCGACTAAATTGGATTGGAATAATTGAAGAGTATAGGCAAAGAACAGGGAATGTTCTGATGAATAGATTATGAGAAAAAAGTAATTTAAAGTTTAGAAGTATAATATTTGTGTTGAGATCTAAGTATGCAGTAACCTTTTATTATGTAGATTTTTGAACAATCATTCTTTATCGGTATTTCATGAATGTTCAGAGTTCTTTTCGCTTTGGGCATAAAGACGTATTTTTAGCGACATCCGATTAGTATTTCTAAAAACCAGTGGTTGATAAAATAAGTACCATAGACATAGATACAAATTCTACCCCCAAGCTAAGAAAAAAAATTTTTTTTCGCTCCACCCTATTATTTTATCCACCCTGTTATTAATAGTAATTGCCATATTTCTATTATAAGGTTTGTAATGTGATTTGAGATGGTTTCAAGCATTGACGCGTTTTGAACAAATAAAAACATTAAAAAATGTCTTTAGCTTATTAATATTAGTATAGACAATGTTGGATATTTGAAATTGTATTTAAGGAACATTTAAAATGTAAAAAAAGATAATAATGCAAACTTGCAAGTGTCTCGAAAAAGCTGAACTTTTCTCAGTAAAGTGTAATATTTTTTGTTTATTATATACTGTTTTAGCTACCCCTTATACGTAATCATATTACTAGTAATATATGCTCTTTATATGTTTGTTAGACTTTTAGGACTAAATAGCAGGACAGAATTTTGATTAAACTTCGTACTTAGATAGTTAGTAATGGTTACTATTGGTTATAAAATTTTGCCAAAAAACAGCGTAGGCCGTTAGCGAAAAGATAAATGCATAGATATTATTAAATTAAAGAAAGGATATTCCAAAGTCGCGAAGCATCCGAGTGAGGATAAGCCAGTGTTAGGGAAAGTCAATCCGTATTAATATTATAAATGTGAAAGTTTGTGAGTATGGATGCTTGTTACTCTTTCACGCCCGAACGGCTGAACAGATCTGAATGAAATTTGGCACAGGAATAGATTATAGTCTGGAACAATATATAGAATAACACAACCACTTTTTATCCCTGAAAAATGAACGGTTCCCGTGGGGTAGGTTTGTTTTTGTTTTTCTAAAGGCAAACTCGACCAAAACGAGGGTGAGCCACTAGCATAAGAAGAAAACTAGAATTATTCCAAATCGTTCAAACTGTAAAGTTTAAAATATTACATCGAGGACAAAAGAAAATTTTTCAAACACCAAAGCGATAAAGAAATATATGTATTGTTAGAATTATGAGAATATTTTTCGAACTGCATAAAGAGTACATAATTTAAATTGCAGCTACACTCGTGTAACTCTGAATGACTTTCCTCAGCTACGATACAGAATGTTTAATGAAATCATAAATTAAACTCGTTGCATATACTTTTTAAAGTAGAAACATAGAAACTTTTTTTAAGTAAAAAATTAGATTAAAATACGCATGAGTATAGTATTATGCTAGTTGTCACAATTTGTACTATTATTTTAATAACGATAGATTTTTATTGTATTCAGCCATTTTTCTTAATATCCCACAGCTGGGCTGGACCTCCCTTCAATACGAGGCGGATCAGGTTATATATATATATATATATATATATATATATATATATATATATATATATATATATATATATATATATATATATAAATTTAATAAATTTAATATATATAGATTTAATATATGTAAATGTAAAATATATATAAATATCCTTAAATATTATAATATAAGATTAATAACTGTGAGACTCTGATCCCACAGACAAACTGTGCAAACAGTTTTGTGGGTCCATTGCAAAATTAAAAGTATAACATATAGTGTAATAATTGTAAAAATAAATAAATAATAATAATGACCGCCGGCCAAGTGCGGGTTGGTGGTCTTCACATGTTTTTCGAAAACTTGCTAACGTTGCTCTCAGATATACAGGTTTCCTCACAATATTTTTCATCACCGTAAGAAGTGGTAATTATGTAGAAAATGATCTGCGCATAAAATATCGTATTAAATATCGCCGCTTCCATTGGTTTCCCAAGCGAGCGCGTACCTCTAGGCTACCACTAACCTTGTTCTTGTTATATTTGTTATATATTCTTTAGAAATAACAAATTATTTTACCTAACACTATACTTCACACCAAGAAATAGAGTTGATGGAGTCGCAACTTTGTTCACAACTTCCCTTTGACGATGCGTTTTGAGTATCGATTAGATTTGGACGCAGTGTTTTAGTAACCTAACTGGGGCAAATAGTTTCATGCATTACTAAAGACTCCAGCTTAACGTGACATTATTCAATAAACTATTTAATATTCCATAGGAAAATATAATATAATCCTGAGACATTACCCTCATAAAATATCTGTATAGAAAAATATGTATTTTTTGAATAAAACTATCTTATCGGATTTTTTCGCGGATTTATTTGGATTTTTGGTTCCGGACGTTTCGAATGCTTTACAGCAATCATGGTCACGGGAGAAGCCACGCTGTAAAGCATTTGAAACGTCGGGAACTAAAAATCCATTATTAAAAATGTCAAATATTCGCGTAAATCTAAGAAAGTATTATGTATTTTTTTCTTTTATACTGCGTGAGGCGTTTCCTAGTAAAAACAAGCGAAGCAAGTTCAAATTTGGTGCTTTTTTTTACCTCTAAGATTACGTATTTTATCGTATGTTTATCGTACTTCTACGATTACGATACGTACAAATCATATTTAAAACATCATTTGTCAGTGTGTTCAAAAAACATCATGATGAAACCTACAAATGTGAGCTAACTAATCAGAAGACGTGTAAAGACTGTCTAATCGCCCTTGGCTAACATGGTGCACTACGGTCTAATCCTTTTCGCATAGGCCGAAGCTTTGGGATGTTATAATAACAGTCAAATTACAATATTATTATTATAACAATATCAATTCATTTATATTCTAATATTGGAATATATTATATTACATACATACATTATCAAACCTAAATATTTTTTTGATTTGTTAAAAAAAAGTTTAGGAACATTGAATTTTAGACACGATATTGGTAGGAACATTCGTGGATATCTATCATTTTTTTTTGATACACTGAAGCACGTCAATAGCTACTAAACATAAAAAAGAGCTTGACAAACAGAGGAAAAGTAGGTGCTGAACTGAGTTGTCTTTGCCTATTTATATATAGATAATTATAAAATTAAAATATACTACAAACTGTATTCCTAAGGGGAAATCTGAGATATCTTGAATTGAAAAGCAGTCTATTTTTCATCTACGTACCATCTATCTTGCGAGCAGAATTGCTCTTACGAACTAGTTTTAATACATTGTCACATCACGTCGATATAATTTAACGTAACTAACACCGATGACGCTCGACCACTAAACTAAAGTGGCCAATTAAAAGCATATTGGCCAATTGGGATGTGCTGATGCGATTCGTGGGAGCTAGGAAAAACACGTACCTATACATATAATTTATTTGAAGTTATTTTATTTCAAATTTAAAAGCTGTTGAAACCTGATTATCTATGAGAACGTTTATTATTACGGAAGATACGTTTTATGTCCGTCAACCCGCACTTGCCAGCGTGGTGGACTATACCCTGAACCCCTCACTTTGAGGGGAGTCCCGTGACCAGCAGGTGGACGCTAAAAAAACTAAATTATTATTATTTAATGACCTAGTATATAATATAAAATATTCATTGAAATTAGTTCGTTTTAGACTGAAAGAATACAGAACGTACACAAAAGACAAACATTGGAATGAGACCATCTATATAAAGTCAATTAGAAGAGATTATATTATAGAGAGATTATATTATACATATTTACCATCGCTTGATGTAACAATGCGATCGTGATGAAATTAGGTATTATTGAAAACCAAAAAAAAAAACGGTGTTTTTGTGAAATCTGTCCATATGAAAAACTAAATGTGAAAGCCCCACGATGTAATAATAGGGCAACATCATCATCAAATTCAATATCTCGGCTAATATTATAAATATACATTATAGAATGTACATAGAAAATGCTGACTCGATATTATCATTTATACTGATCGAATCGGAACGAAGAGGTTATTTTAAAATATTTCTTTGATATTCACATCCTTATTATAAACGTTCAGCTTATCATGTACCTACATTGAGATGGACAAGAGCCCGGAAAGAAGTATTTTACTGCCCACAAGATTATTTGACGATTATAAAGCAGTATAGCAAGTAATATGACGGAGGTCATACATTCCATTCTCGCGCGAAGCATTTTTACATTGACCATACGTTTTTATTAAACTTTCATTAGCTTCACTTGTAACTTTGTATCCAGCCCTTATTAGCGTCGCACTGTTGAGTACGGGCCTCTTACAATACGAGAGGGATTAGGCCATAGTCCACCACGTTGGCAAAGTGCGAGTTGGCGGACTTCACAAGTCTTTTGAAAACTAGATTATCTCGGAAATGCAGGTTTCAGTTTTTCTTTACCGTAAGACAAGTGGTAATCATGTTGAAAACGATTCGCACATGAAAATATCGGCTATGAACACACTTCACTCGGTTTCCCAAGTGAGCACCTCACCACTGGGTTACCACTAGGCTTCCACTGCCTACACTTGTAACTTAGAAATTATATTTAAATCTCAATTTGAGATCACTTTTATGGTAGAAGTTGTCGTAGTAATTTTAAGGTTTATAAAAAAAACCTAGGTGGAAATGCAGTCGTTTGATAACATCAATCTGATCATATTATAGTACCACGCAGTGGATAATGAAATTCTTTAACGGCTACTAGTTAAAACCTTTGAGTTTGAGCTCATTTGATTCGTTTCGACGAGTTTTATTCATTACAGTTGGTAGACAGGGTATTTTTTATCTTTTAGAACGCTAGTCGTGGTAAAAGATTGACCCAATTCTACAATACTTAAATAGTATTAAGTTTTAGTTTTTTCTTTCAGCTCCGTTTGCTTTTTAAGTATATTACCAAAAAGTAGTCTATACGATGGCCTAAAATAAACTACTTTTACTGCATTTTACCCAATTCCATTAAATTATAAAGTCGCAATAGTAGCATAAAAAAGTATCTAACATTGTCGCCTGCTCTTTCATTGTTGACACACATACACTCGTTACTAGAAAAATATATTAATGTCTTTTAAAGCAGAAACATATAAAGTTCGATAGCCTATATATAGAGAATCTAAACCACATAATTTCGACCTTTTGCAAAATCCGTTCTTAGCTGACATCTCTTATCTAGGTCAAATTTGAATTTATAAAATTTTAGCATTTTTTACTGAACGTCATATTGAGTCTACCACCAGTTGAATGAAAAAGCCTCAGTCTAAGAAGTTTTTACATATTATATAGTAGCTGGTCTGATACATGTCGCCCTGAAAAAAATTCAATTTTGTTTATGATATTTGAGTCCTAATGAAAAAATAACTTTCAGTTTTCATAATTTTCAACAAACAACTTTTAGGAACTATTACAAATATTTAAAAGCAGAGCCAAATCACTCCAGCCAAGTAAAAGAAGCGAAATAGCAAACTTCATTTAATTTTATTTATACAAAGTTTGTGGTTTTAATAAAACTATTTATTATAATACAGTAACATAATGTCAGCCACAATAATAAGCGAATCGATTTTTAAATCGAAAACAAATATTAGTGGCATTTGAGTTCCAAAGGTAAAAATCTCATCATGTTGCAGTCAAACTAGGAATACCACAATAGCGTATCATCAAATCATTAACCAGTCACATTCAACACAGAGTATGAGCGCAATGCAGCGGGATGAATATAAGCTGTATATAGGTCGAAATGTAGAACAGTATATGGTAAATGCTGTCGAGTTTCCTTGATAATAACTAATGTTGAGTAATGTAAGACTATTACCAAGGTTAGGGTTTAATTACTGGCTGTTCTTAATACTCGGGAGGTCATAGGTTCGATTTTAGAATATTTTTTTGAGTATTTTAGAGTATGTATATACGAGAATGATATTATGTAATTGAATATTTGTGTCAAGATGCAAAATACCACAGCGTTTTTTTTCACGGGAGCAATGATAATATAGGAGTAGTTTTAGATCTTGCAAAAGAAATAGGAAGGCATAAAAAAATCTCTTTTTTTTTGAACAGTATTTGGATGCGGAATTAAACGCACATGGACCAACTTTAAAGCATTTATAAAATATTTAAGTTTGTAGTTAATTTAAAAAAAGTGATCAATTTAAATACAATGATAAAATAATGTTATTTTAAATATAATAAAAGAAACTCAAAATAGCAATATTTTACATCACAATAGAATGAAAGTTATTTATTTTTTTACTTTACAATCTAATAGTTCTATTGTTTTGATAACTAAGAAGATTATTACGAAATATGTTAATTTAAGAATAAACAAATAAACAGTTTATTAAAATAAACATATGTAAATTTTTAATGACAACTCAATCCCGTTAATATTAATCTCAATGCAAAAGTTTGGATTTTGGATGGATCTTTGTTACTCAATCACGCCAGAACGGCTAAACAGTTCTGGATGAAATTTGGCACAGAGATAGATTATAGTCATGAATAGCATAAAAGATATTTTTTCTCCTGGAAAGAGGTGCGATTACCGTGGAATATATTGGTTTTTCAGTAGTAGTACTCGAACAGAGTAATTCCTCAAAATGGTACATGTCACTTCCACTATAGTTTACTCTATGTATTTCAATGTACAACAGTTACTAGGAGTCATAATTTATGGATATGACAATAATATGCTAAGCTACGATTGCGTTACGAGCTGAATTGGCAATTCGGAACCATTGTCGATCATTGAAATTGTGTTATTTATTACGTACATATAATAGATCTTTATGTACTATTATACCAGTATCAGAAAAAAATGAGTTGTTAAAAATGAAAGATGTAAACAACGTTTTCCCTTTATATTTTCAACCGAATTCAAAAAGGAGGAGGTTCTCAATTCGACTGTATTTTTTTTTATGTTTGTTATCTCAGAGCTCCGTCATTTATTAACCGATTTAGACAATTTTTGTGTTGTTTGAAAGTGTATACTTCCAGATTGCTCCCATCTAAACTTCAAAAAAAAAAATACCACCCCTAAGGGTGGAAAAATAGCTAATGATGAATTTAACCTACTTTAATTGTCATATTGACTTGAAACTTTGCAAGTGTTTCTATTTCCGTTGATAGTACAGTGGTTCGGTATTGTTGACTTGATCTGATGGTAAGGCCAGAAGGTGGATAGGTGGAACTCTTCAACGGCTAATAGTGGATACTTTGAGTTTGGGCTTATTTTGTTTGATTTGACAAGCCTAATACGTTAGAATTCTTACTTTGCTACTACTTTCTACACTAAAAAGGGAAAAATAAAAACTTTTTCACAATAAAATAAAAACTGACTTCAAACAAAAGCACTAAAAAGTAAAAATAACTGATTGGTAGTTTTCATTTACTATACATACCTAATCAAATATTTTCGAAGTCGGTGTGCTTTGGCTAAGTAATTAAAGCCTACCTATTAAATACATACCTAATCAAATATTTTCGAAATCGGTGCCAGCCCATACAAAGCAAAGCACACCGACTTCGAAAATATTTGATTAGGTATGTATAGTAAATGAAAACTACCAATCAATTATTTTTTACTTTTTAGTGCTTTTGTTTGAAGTCGGTTTTTATTTTTTTGTTAAAAAGTTTTTATTGTGTTAAACGTGTGTATGTGTGTATAGTATACTTCTTACTAAATTTTAATTTTAAGTTTGCATTCAAAATTAGTAAACACTATAGGAATTCGTGTTTATTTTAACTCGACTACGGTGAAGCAAAAAGGAGGGTTTATTTTGACCGGTATGTATGTATGTATGTCATTTTGTATTGTATGTTCATCTGTTCCCCCATAACTTCTAATTCATAACCATCGAATATTTAAATTTGTATTTGTAAGACCTAGATGTATATATATGGTCACTACATTGTTCCTACGACCTAGGAACTAACCGAAATTCAAGCAGATGTGAATTCTCTTTGTATTATTATATGGCCATTCTAATGCGAAATTACAGTTTGACCGAACAATAATAATAGTATTTAGAGTTCAAATTGCTTGACTATGAATACTTACAATATTCATTTTAATGTGATAATTTCAAGTAAATTAGAAATATAGTTAAATAATGCCTTTTTTTACTTTCTAACTAAAATTTCTAAATTACTTTGAAAGCAGTTATTCAATACAAATTCTTTTTTTGGGATGGAATTTTTAAATTTAACCGATTTTACCCTCTTTTCAGTTATAGTAGCCTCAAAATTCTAATAATGTGAAATTCAGATAGTACGATATTTGACACCATCGAGATGAACTGAAGATCGAGGCCAGAATGTGAACAGCAGAATTCTTCAATAGTAGACTTATTTTATTCGTTTTGACGAGTCTCATTTGCTATATGACAGTCATATTGCTTATTTTTCATAAAACATAGTTTATAGAGAGTAACATATCACATTCATCTTTATTCCTGTACATTAAATAAATTCTGTTTGTATTGAAAATTGAATATATTGAAAGTATGATAAAGGCGTACTAAATTCAAAATACGCAAACCCGTAGTGAAAACCTATTATAATACAAAAATAGCCAAGTCTCAATAAAGCTATTCATGATCCAAGAGATATTGTTACATTACCATACATACGCTCGAGAGATATCGTCTTACCACTTATGAAGTAACTAACACTAGGTCAACACTTAGTTCATTTGGTCTAGAACGATACTTAGCGCAGCAATTTTTTCTATAATATTTTCAATTTATCATAGATTACTTTAAAATCTTGTATGGAGATGTGTTCAAAAATTTATGTAAAAAAAATAATTTTAACTTTTAAGAATACTATAAAAATATATTATAAGATTCTCATGTTGAAGGGATCGAAAGTGAATACGTTTTGGAAATAATAAACATTATGGGAACATGCCTATTAAAGGAAGTGAGCTCTTGAAGTATTAAGTCATGCAAAACCGAAAAGATCATTTTATTTAAAACTAGCGACTCATTCTCGCTTCGCTCAGGTTCGACCCTAGGTAGGTTTTTACGCTTAGTATGGAATAGATTTTTTTTTTCAATTTTTTTCGTGAATTTTTCCGATGTTTTAATAGTTATTATGCTATTCGGTGTGCAGATAAATCCAACAAAAGAAAGATCATAAAAATCGGTCCAGCAGTTCTCGAGTCAGAAGTGTTGTAACCAACTCGACTATGTTTTATATACAAGAATTGGTCATTTAATATTATAAGATTAGCAAGGATACTAAAATTTTAATATAAATAAATCATCACATCCAATCAGTACATGCTCCGTGACGCGGCGCGCCACGCAGATTGCCAATTACAAATCTTCCGTTGAAAGAACAATCTTTTCATTTCGTTCGATAGGGACCTACTACGATTATTGTGATTTATTGCATTTATTGAATGGTTCCGTTGCTGGATGGATCACTAAATTTTTATTAGATATCTGTTGGGCCCCTAATAAAACTTCGAGATATTCCTTGCTCATATTCTTCTATTCAGTACTTTTATAAACGTCAGTGTGTTACATAATTTATAATTATAATTTTTCAGGAGATATTACAAACAATTCGTGCCTAGTCACTACATGGTGGTACCCACATCTCTGTGTAGAAGCGCGGGAAAACAAATGAATATCCGCGCCCTTTTTTATTTTTTTTTAAAACACATTCCTATCGGCCAAGGTCACATAAGTAAATGCCTTATTCAATCATTACAAATTAATCAAATATATTATTTTCTATTAAAACACTCAATATATAAAAATGCAACCTTACATATCCTATATATTAAGATATGTTACTCGTTTCTCGTTGCGTTGGCTCGCTTATCATTTTACATGTATTAATAAACTATAATCCGCGGCTTCGCTCGCGCTAAAACTATTAAAAAACTCTAAAAATTAGGTTTCATAAAAACTTGTATCCTATTTTATCCTCTTATGGGTTGAATTTTGAAAAATATTTGCTTAGTGGATGTCTTCGTCATAATATGAGGAATACGCGCGCGAAATTCCAATTTTATAGCCTTAAAGGTTTGGCCTGTGCGTCGATACATCAGTCAATCACTTTTGTCTTTTATATATAAATAAATAAACTTGTATTGTATTTAGCCCTTTTTAACATCCCACTGCTGGATACGGGCTCCCCTTCAATATGAAGGGGAAAGGCGCAGAGACACATTATAGTCTGAAATAACACATAGGCTACTTTTTATTCCGGAAAAATATACGGTTCCTGAGGGATAAATTTGCTTTTGTCTTTTTGGAGGCAAACCCGAGCGAACCAATGGTGTCGCGAATACCGTAGGGTAATCGCGAAATAAATGTTTAATCATTCAAATTATTATTTGTCATTAACGTGACGGTAGTACGAAAAGAGTTCGATAGGATAGATTGAGATTTGACACAGACGCGGTCGAGACGCGAGCGAGGCAGATCAGGCGTAACACCGTGTGTTCTCAAGTAAGTGGATTTATTTTACCAGTTTGTGAATATTCAATGCTATTGCGTGGGAGCAGATTGCTTGATCAGAAATCAGATTCAGAGTATTCGATTCAGTATAGACATATGTTAACATGTTATCAGATAAATCAGACCAGTGATGTGAGATCAGTTAAATCAGTTTATTAAATCAGAACAGTTATCAGTTTAGCGAGGCTCGGGGTGGCTATAGGGGAGGTTGGAGGCCACTAGCGAGGGACCAGACCCTCGTACATTAAATCAGTATATGTTCAATACCAGCAATCAGTAAATCATATGTTTAACAGTTACATACATATAATTATTATGATATGTGTTGTATCTACGTATCATGTTATATTCGTCTAATACCAATGAACAGGGTATTTGGCGACATGGTGGAGGTGCTGGGATCTGACATTTATTATTATTTAAAAATTATATTCTAAAGTGATAATAGTAAATCAATAGAATATTATATTTTAACTTTTATTCTCTAAAATTCAAATGTCGGTTGATAATTATAAATAGTATCGCGTGATGGTTATAAGTAAAGCAGTTTACCCGCATAATATCGAATGAATATCGTTTTCTAATACCTACATGTTCATAAATTTTTTATATATAATAGTTAATTTAAAATGAAAGAAGAAATTAGAATGAGGTATATATATTATGTACCTATATATAAAGCATAATCAATAATTGTTATTTGAACGTTGAAAGTTTTAATTCTAAAGAATTTAAAATGATAAATAGTTAATTTTAAAAGCAGTTATGATTCTACAGAGATTAAATGTTTTAAATTTATATAATCTCGATATTAAAAAAAAAGTAATTAGTAGGTATATGAAATATTTAGTTAATATGTATTATACTGTTATTTAACAGTACCTATTTTTATTAATGATTTTATTTTATATTGTAATATTCATGCCTTTTTTTGATTACATAAATTAAACAGTACTTGTAGTAAAAAAGTCAGTGTTTCTCAAAGTTTACACTATTGAACAAAAAAAAAGTCGAATAAAACTGTAAATAAAATAAAACATGATAAATGAAATATAAAATTATTCATATAATTGAAGTTATAATAAATATGAAAACTGGCTAATATTTAACGACGCTAGGATTTTGTGAGCTATTTATTTAGTATTATTTTGTGTCTTGTTACAGTTTCCAATATAATATGATTATTGATACTGAATTTTAAATACTGTATTCATAATGGAAGAAGTCATCCGAACTCGACTTAGAATTATTCATGAATCTCTTCTTACATATATAGATTCAGCTCAATGTGCGTATACGCGAGTAATGGACAGTGATTTTAATTTAAATGAATTACAGTTAATTGAATCTAAATTAAAGGGAGCAGTTGATAGATTTGTTGTAGAAATTCATAATTATTGTAAATCAGTTAATGAATCCAACTTAGAAGAAATTAGTCAATACACAGCGACACAAATTAAGGCTCAAGATTTGATAGCAGAAATAAATGTTTGTCTAAACAATAGGTATAGAACAAAAGTACCACAGTCCGATGATAATCAAAATATAGTCAGTAAGTTACCGCGAATGGAACTAGCAAAATTCGATGGTAATGTACTTAAGTGGTATCAATTTTGGGACCAATTTTCATCAAACGTTGATATTAGGAATATAAGTGATGTTGATAAGTTATTATATTTACAATCGGCTCTAGAAGGTGACGCTAAGCAGGCAATTGAAGGATTAGATACAACTAATAAAAATTATCAAATAGCGGTTAAAACATTAAAAGAACGATATGGAAAACCAAGCGTTATTATTGATGCTCATTATGTTGCATTATATAGAATTAAATCAGCAAGTAAAACAGTAAAAGAGTGTAGACAGGTATTAAATGAGATTGAAAGGCATCTAAGGGTTCTTAGCTCTTTGGGCGAAGATGTTAATCATAACCATCTTCGAGTAATGATTATAGAGAAATTTCCAGAAGATCTTATTTATGAGTTACGGTTAAAAATGACTGACGAAAATGAATCTATTGATGTTATAAGAAAGTATTTAGAGTATATAATATCTGCAAGAGAAACGTCCAACAGATTAAAAAGAGAAATAGAAAGTTCATGCATAGAAGAAGGTAGTAACAGTGAAAACAAGCTCAACGCAGAGCAATTTACATTAGGTTCATTACATGTAAGGACTGAAGATAATAGAAGTAATAAAAATGGTTTTATGACTATGAATAGGGAAAGACCTAGGGTAGGACATAAATTTAATGATAAATTTAAATTATTCTCACGAAAACGTACCCGTGATCTAGTTAATCAAACCGATGAGCCACCTAAAAAGAAGTTAATGAAAAGATGTGTATTCTGTAAACAAGATCATTTTAATGACGAGTGTACTAATTTTAAAACTGTACAAGATAGAAAATCATATTTAGGCAATCGTTGTTATAATTGCTTTGGTGAAGGACATAAATCTAAGAATTGCTTTTCTAAACGAAAGTGTAGGCATTGTAATAAATTTGGCCTCCATAATCGTGCTTTATGTCCCAATAGATCAGCCCCGCTAATAAAATCATCGCAAACTGATAGTCTGCATATTAGTTCTGCAGTAACAACCACTTTACTTCAGACTTGCCTTGTTAAAGTTAGTGATTTGAGTGACAAGCCTAAAGAGAAAACTTGTAGATTATTACTTGATTCTGGTAGCCAACGTTCATATATAACGTCATCAATTGCAAATTATTTAAACCTGCCCACTATAGAAAATGTAGATTTGTCTATTTTTACATTTGGTACGAAATCTCCACAATATATAAAAAGTCGTGTAGTTAACTTTATGATTAAGACGCGAATCGGTGTAAAGCGATCTATATACGCGAATGTAGTACCTCATATTACTAATTCCGTACAAGCGCCAGTATTTAATAATTCAGCGAAATTATTACAAGACAGTAGATTAAACAAACTCATTTTAGCAGATGATGGTTCTTATGGAGATAAAATAGACATTTTAATAGGTAATGATTATTATCATACATTTATATCGAATGAAAAGTTATGTATATCTGATAATCTTTTCTTAGTAAGTTCAGATTTTGGGTGGGTATGGTCAGGTAGAGTAAACGAAACAAATACGGTAGATCAATTATCAGTTTTAACCTATTTTCAATCAGCAGGAATTTATGATAGTAAACTACATAAACCGGATCTTCCATTAAAGACCGACGATGTTAAAAGGTTATGGGATCTAGAATCGATAGGAATAGTAGATTCTCCAAAATGTTCTCGTGATGAGGAAGCGATTAAAAAATTTAATAAAACTATTCAGTACAAAGGCCATAGATATTACGTTAAATGGCCTTGGGCCGAATATCCTCCTAATTTACCTAATAATTTAGGCTTAGCTTATGGTCGTCTAAGTAATTTATTGAAACGTTTAGATAATTTAACTATAAAGTCATATGATAAAGTCATTCAAGAACAATTACAGAATGGTGTAATAGAGATAGTCAATAACGCTTCCTTTTCACTGAGTCATCCTGTGCACTATCTACCACATCATTGTGTTTTTAATCGAGATAAACCCAATAAGCTTCGTATTGTATATGATGCGTCAGCCAAAACAATAGGAAATCAAAGTTTGAACGAATGCTTATATAAAGGTCCCTTAATGCTAGAAGATCTTACTGCGTTATTAATTAAATTTAGAGAACATGCGATTGGCATTATAGCAGACGTTGAAAAGGCATTTTTACAATTAGGTCTTCAAGAACCAGATAAAGACGTGACGCGCTTTCTTTGGCTGAAAAATATCAATGATCCAGTTAACAAAGAAAATATATTAACTTTAACATTCTGTCGAGTACCTTTTGGAGTTATATCTAGTCCATTTCTCCTCAATGCTACAATAAAATACCATTTAATGAAATCTAATAACTCAATTTTAAACCAGATAGCTGACGATATTTATGTAGATAATATTATAACTGGTGCTAAAACGGTTTTAGAGGCACAAAACTTGTACAATACGTCCAAATTAGCCTTTAACGATTTGTCTATGAACTTAAGGGAGTGGAATTCAAATTCAAAAGATTTTCTTTCGCGTATACCTGATAAATTTTGTACAGATATTGAGGCAGTTAAAGTTTTAGGTTTAATATGGAATACGAGGGATGATAAATTATTATTGAAATATGATACTAGTCAAACAGATTTAGAATCAGTTTACACAAAACGAAGTATTTTAAAAGTTATTGCTTCGGTTTATGATCCTTGTGGTTATGCTGTTCCAATAGTGCTTCCAGCTAAATTATTTTTCCAGAAGTTATGGAAACAAAAGATTTTATGGGATACTAAGATTAATAGTGATTTACTTAATGAGTGGAAGCAAATAATATCGAAGTTTAGTTATCTTAAAAATATCAGCATTGACAGATATTTCTTAAAAAGTGTAGGTAACACCAGGGCTAGTGAAAAAATGAGACATGAATTACATTGCTTTACTGATGCTTCTACGGAAGCATATGCTGCATGTATATATTTACGTAGTTCTTGGGGTACTAGTAATATTGTCACTTTTATTATTGGCAAGTCTAGATTAGTACCTATTAAGGAGCAAGTTAATTTACAGATTCCAAAACTAGAATTGCTTGGAGCACTTATTGGAAATAGACTATTACAGTACGTAAATAAAAATTTAAGGTTAAGCATTAAGGCGCAGGTTTTGTGGACCGATAGTCAAATAGTTTTAGGTTGGTACCATTCTAGTAAGCTTCTTTTGCCTTTTGTGTCGCGGAGGATTAATGAAATCAAGCAAAATAAAACTTTAATTGTTAGATATATACCTGGTCAATACAATCCAGCAGACATAGGTACGAGATGTGACCGGATAGATCATTATGATAGGTGGCTCAAAGGTCCAGACTTTTTACTAGATAACTCTGAAAATTGGTTTTCTATGCCTACTAATTGTGTATATCAAGTGGAAACGCAAATCTTTTCTGTCGGGGAGGGTCTCTCGAATGAGAATACAAATAATAAAAGCACTTTAGTTGAGAATGGAAGTAATATAAATAATTTAGATATGACAAGTACAACCGAATTAGATAAAGAACCAATTGGCGATAGTGACAGTGAGTTAGAAATGATTTTGAAAGTACAAGCTCAATATTTTCCAGAAGAAATGAAAGGTATTGTATCTAATTTTGCAAGATCACTTGGCCTATATAAAGATGTCAATGGGATATTGAGATGTAAAGGTAGATTTAAACATACTGATTGGACGCATTGTCATAAAGAACCTATATTACTTCCAAAAAATTCAGAATTTACACATAAAAAAATAGCTGATTTACACGAGAAAAACTATCATGTTGGAGTGTCTCATACATTGGCTTTACTTAGAAAAAAGTTCTGGGTTCCTCATGGTAGATCAACCGTACAAAAGATTCTTAGAAAATGCCAAAATTGCTTAAAATACGGAGGTGGTACATTTAAATTACCAGCGATGCCCGATTTGCCATCAGAAAGAGTTAAGTTTAATTTACCTTTTACATTTACGGGAATGGATTACTTTGGGCCGCTTTATGTAATAAATGACAGTAAAGAGAAATGTTGGGTGTGTTTATTTACATGTTTGACGATCAGAGCAATACATATGGAAATTGTTAGAGATTTATCAGCAGAAGAATGTCTATTAGCAATCAGAAGGTTTGTTGCAGTACGAGGTTTACCCAAACTTATTATTTCCGATAACGCCACACAGTTGAAACTTACGGCAGAGGTATTGTCGTCTGATTATTGTATCTTGAATAAGATACGTTGGAAATTTATACCTGAATTAGCTCCGTGGTTTGGTGGCTTTTATGAACGTTTAATAGGCTTAGTAAAGCATTGTCTTAAAAGAACGGTGGACAAACATTCGCTTAACTTTAATCAGTTGTGTACAGTTATAAAAGAAATTGAAGCGATCATTAATACTAGGCCCTTGACACCAGTAGGAGCTGAACTAGAGCATGTCTTAACGCCATCAGATTTTTTACGAATCGGAGGAACAACTACGACCGAGATATCGGATCGTGACCTTCTAGAGCCATCTTCAGTTACTTAATATAACTTAATTGATAGTTGGAAACGTGGTCAGATTATTATTCAGGAGTTTGTGAAAATGTTTAGTAATCAATATTTATGTAGCCTTCGTGAACGAAGAAACAGACATAGACAAGCAAGAGTTATAGTTGACAGGGTGCCGAGGGTCGGTGAAATAGTTCAGATAAAAGCAGAAGGTAGTAGGGTAAACTGGAAAGTTGGCAAGATAAAAGAGCTGATTAAGGGTTCGGATGGACATATCAGAGTTGCAAAAATTAATACAACGACAGGAGAAACGTTGACTCGATCAATAAGTCATCTATATCCTCTTGAAGTTGAAGATAACATGAATACAGTATCAGTTCCTGAAAGGGAATCAATACAGGCAAACCAGTTAGAACAACCTGGAATAAGTAAAATAGCAACCAGTGAAATTAAAAATTCAGCGCCCAGTAATTCCAAACGACCAAGCAGAGTGTCAGCTACGAAAGCCAGGGACAGAGTTAAAAAATGGACTTCTCAACTTATGTTAATTTTATTTGATGAATTATAATTTATTCAGATATTTTAAATCAAATGATTGTTGTTTCTGTTAAGATTTGTAATCAGTTTATGAAAATTAAAGACTAATTGTAATCAGTTAAATCAGAGCAATTTTATTTTCCTTTTGGCGGGGAGTGTCGCGAATACCGTAGGGTAATCGCGAAATAAATGTTTAATCATTCAAATTATTATTTGTCATTAACGTGACGGTAGTACGAAAAGAGTTCGATAGGATAGATTGAGATTTGACACAGACGCGGTCGAGACGCGAGCGAGGCAGATCAGGCGTAACACCGTGTGTTCTCAAGTAAGTGGATTTATTTTACCAGTTTGTGAATATTCAATGCTATTGCGTGGGAGCAGATTGCTTGATCAGAAATCAGATTCAGAGTATTCGATTCAGTATAGACATATGTTAACATGTTATCAGATAAATCAGACCAGTGATGTGAGATCAGTTAAATCAGTTTATTAAATCAGAACAGTTATCAGTTTAGCGAGGCTCGGGGTGGCTATAGGGGAGGTTGGAGGCCACTAGCGAGGGACCAGACCCTCGTACATTAAATCAGTATATGTTCAATACCAGCAATCAGTAAATCATATGTTTAACAGTTACATACATATAATTATTATGATATGTGTTGTATCTACGTATCATGTTATATTCGTCTAATACCAATGAACAGGGTATTTGGCGACAAATGGTGAACCGCTAGTATGATATGAAAACTTATTTTTATAAATGTATTTTTTTACTATTTTTCTTTTTATAAAATGTACCTAGGTGTATGCCCGAGCCAAGTGAGGGTAGGTCGCTAGTGAAGTATAATTACACATTAATCACAGATTAAAACTTTTTTTACAAATCAAATCCAGTTAAAGCTCACAGAGAGGGCAAATATTTTGTATTTAATTGATTTGCGAACACGTTAAAGTAAACTTATATATTTGAACTTCATATTTCCTTTTGAATACATTATGCTACGATATGCAAATTTATACCAGCTATTGACTATCAATGAGTTTAGTATAGAGTATCAGTTCAGTTTGTATATTAGACTAGCGACTCACCCTCGCACCGCTCTGGTTCGTCCCTACTTACGTTTTAACGTTTAATATAGATGTCAGAAATGAGACATTTTCCCGCAGTAAAAAATATCCTATATGTTGACCCGGATATCCAGCTATCATCACACTAAGTTTCATCAAAATCTGTCCAGTGGTTTTTTCGTGATGCGGTAACAGATAGACAGACAAAAATTCTTAAACTATAGATTCGGCCTTTGTATCGATAATAATGACTATTTCCCTGAGATTTTCCTAAAAATATTTAATGTACAGATTCGACTTACTTAGAATTTTATTATATTTATAGATCAGTGAGTGAGTTAGTTGCTTCACTCGGGTGCGTCCCTAGATGCATATATAACAGAAAATGATTCAAAAGCTCTTACAAAGGGCAATTTTTGACTTTAATCACAAATATCATTATATTTTTGCTAAATAATCAATAATTAATAACAGTCTAAAACCTTTTTTAATGATCCCTCTTTCTATTGGTGGAAATCATATGAACATCCGTTCAGTGGTTTCTAAGATTAGCCAGAACAAACATAAACTCAGCGTCTGGGAAGACTTCAATTTATTATAATGTAGAGATACCGAAGTTAAAATATTCAACGGACGTGATTTCACATTGGATATAGCCATGTGAAATCATGATTAAACTTTGCCACAAGTACTACATAAATGTTAAAAAAATCAGTTGATAAGAGTGCAACAGTTATTATCAACATGAGTTTAAAATCAACACACCCTTTTAGTTAAAGATATAAATTGGTTAACTTTGAATTTTAGTAGAACATATTATGTTCAGCTACTCTATTATATTTACTACGCTCATCAACGAACTATCAGTGAAAATGATTAAAATTATTTATTTCATCATATACCTTAGTATTGGAAAATTAATAGAACGATTTTAAACAAAGTTTTGCGGTAAACTGTGCGTATGTAACACATTGTGTGCTCTTTAGTTTATATATACTCGTACTAAATTGAAAAAGCTTGATAATTCAATTTAGCTAGTGCGTGGTAAAAATGTATAGACGCTAGCCATCAATAAATTAAAAGAGTTAGGTCACAATATATAGAAATTTGTTCACTATGTTGTCTAAAACTACTTTGCTTTTATGTTAAAAATAGGAACAAAAATTTCTAACAAATTCATACATAATAAAAAGCCAATTAATAGTTGATTTTTACATCCAGTTCAAACAGACAGATAGACAGACAAAAATAAAAAAAAGTGTTTTTCTTATAAGTACCGTATTTCACATGCATTTAGAGTCTGTGCGGAAAGAGAACCGTCATAAGATTTGACAACACTATAGTGCGACTGTAACATCTTGGTACTTTGAAACTATGTTATAATAATATAATGTGTTCTGATTCCGTCTTAATAATTGTTTTAAGGAGTGAACTTCTTTTTTTTATTTTAGATACTGTATCATTACTCAATCCTGAAAAAGTAGAAAAAATATTTTAAGTTACAAGTAAGACTAACTATACTAACTCGCTTAGACAAGCGCATTATAAATTAAAAGTATCAACACTTTCGCTATCAAAAATATTGATTGGAACAAAATAAACAAATATTATCATATTTCTAAATGAATTCCTTTTAAATAATACATATTTTGACATGTCAGACACCGCAGGTTACTTAGGAAATCTATAATCATTCAAATAAAGCTGTTACATACCGGATATATCTGCCACACGTTCCGTGACTTTATTCAGGTAAATAATGGTGTGTTTTGCTGCTTTTTTCCTTAGCAGAATTGTATAAAATTAAATCTTATTTCTCTTGTAGAACTGTATACATTTTTACCCTTTTTCGACATGATTTAAAATGAAAAATCACAATATAACAACACAATAAACACGAAATAAAATTTGACATTTGACAGGTGGCTAGATTGGGTAGCCATATAAAAATCATAATATTAGTTCCATCTTATGCCACGACAGTTCTCTTTTCGCACAGAGTCTAGTAACGCTGTTATTTTGACATTACAATCAGACTCTTCAATTTTATTTATCTGTACAGATTAAAAAGAAGTAATAAAAATTATGTACTCCTCGTATCTTCTACATTCTACGTGACATTAGCGAATTAATCTGTGCTTAACTGGCCATTAACAAAAAAATTGAATTGTATTGAATAGAAAAATCGTGTAACACACAAAAATGCTGAGTATTTTCTATTATTTACTTTCTGTGTACTATTAAGATGCTACTACTTAGAATTTTAATTAATTTCTTAGAAATTTACCTGGAGTTGTTAATATTGTAAATATCAAAGTAATTTTGTCTATTACCTTTTCGCTTAAGTCGCTGAAGGGATTTTGATCATTTGGTAAGGATATAAATCGCATCCTGAGGACGGACATAGGCTGCTTTTCATCCTCGCCTCATTTACCGCGCAAGCAGGCCCGTGGGCAAAAACCAGTATGCTATAATTAGATACAATGAATAATGAAACTAATGGTGACCCATTAATAACGTGTTGGCTTAAAAATCCATGCTCCGTGTATGAGTAATTGAGATTTTTATGATCAAAACTGTCATTATTGCATTAACATTATTGCATGCAAATTTTCATATTGCATGCAATACTGTGAAAGGGTCTCAACTCAAAATGTGACTATCTGTAATTGATTTGTAAATTGAAATCGAGATAAACATAATGAGATTTGACTAACAATTTATCTTTGTGTCAATAGATCGTTTCACGTTGATAACATGTAATCTATACCACTCTGCTTCTGGCAAAGGAATAATGCCACTTTTGAAGCTTTTTTTTATATCATTTATATCACTATGTACTGCTGGTAAGTATATTTTTTTTAAATAGTAGAAATTAGAAAAAAAAACTACAATAAGTATATGTTACAATTTAAAATATGTAGGTTTAAATGCGAAATACAAAGCGACATTTAAAATACATGGCCCATGTAGTTGAGTTTATATTTGAAAGGATATCTCAAGACTAACAAGTCACAATGTCATGTTAAAGTTGTTGGCACCTCATGTAACATTTTGTATCTCTTCTATGGAATTTATTCATATTAAATATATATGCTCTTTTTACAGACATATAATGAAATAAACAAATATAAATTGATCTAAAAATGAATGTCTTCATATTTGGAACATTTAATTAATTAATACTTTTTTTTTTAAATTACATAGAATATACCTATTAGGTACCTAATCTACATATAATATACAGTATGATTAAATTTATAAATATTGTTATATTAGAAAATATGTTCAAACAGCATGGAAATTAAGGCTTTTTTATTTACTATTATTATTATTATTTATTTAGGACATAAAATTTAATTCTAACATTTATTTAACAGTCTTTTTAGTATCCGTTAACGCGAATCCACAGAGACGTAAGTTACCTTTCCCACAATTAACGGATTTTGACTTAACAGATATAGAAAAACCTGTACACATTTTTGAAGGTATAGATTATGATCAGTTGCCAAAAAATTTGAAAGACGAGTATAGTGACTGCTACGCTGATCAAAAAAGATGTATACGACTGAGGTAAGATTTCAAAATGTATTAATAATGTATGTATATTTGGATCCCTTTAGTTTTTATGACATTTACTGAATGGTTACTTATATTTTGACGACACGTTGAGCTCAGTTTGTAGTGACCCTACTTGCTGTGCCTGTGGTCGCGGGTTCGAGTCCCGCTGGAGCCATTAATTTGGCATTGTGTAGTGTATCAACTATCTGGTATCGATAAGCTTATGTTATGCTCATAGCTTACCATGGAACTAAATGGTGCTGTGTGTTAATGTCCCAAAATATTATTATTATTATTAATATACATAGTTCTATGACACTCTGCCTATATTATTCTTAAAAATGCTTCAGTCTGAAGCACATTTGGTATATAAATCTTAGAACATATTATTTATTATGATAGTGAAAATCGAAAAGCTCCGTTATCTCAAACAATTTTCTTAAGCGAAGAGCCTTAACCTTTCCGTGTATTATTTCAGGCTATTCCCTTTCATGACCGAAATCCGATTGTCCAATAAAAAGTTCGGATATTAAATAAAAATGGAACTGAAATGAAGCGCCTAAATGCCCAATAAAATTCTTTTATATTGGACTATATTTTGCTTTATGTAAACAATTTACTTATTAATTTAAAATTTGTATTACTTATATAATATACATAATGTATGTATGTATCTAAAAGGCAGTGGTAGCCCGGAAATACTCACTTGGAAAACCAAATAAAATGGGTTCAAACCAGAGTATCTTTATCCGAGTAATTCTACGTTTTATCCCGGAAAAACGTACCGTTCCCATGGGATAATTTTTTTTGTTTGTCAAGGTTTTTGTAGAAGCGAACCCGAGCAAAGCGAGGGTGAGCGCTAGTTTTTAATAAAACTTAAGTAGTTTTACTAAACCAGATGTAAATATTTCTATGGCTTTAAAAGAACCCAGCACACAACGAAATATTTCCTACTGATTTTATAGGTTTTTAAAATTGAATTGTGAGTAGTGTTTTCAATAAATGTAATAGCCATAATATTTTTGTTTAAATAAACGATTTTTTATTCAGAAACCATTTGAATCCAGTTTGCGGGTACGATCCAATGTATAGGAGCTTCGAAACCTATCACAGTATATGTGAACTGGACCTTCAAAACTGCCATAAAATGATAAATGGTGGTTTAGGAAAGTATGGGAAAAATTTGTGGGACCGTAAGTATTGTACATGTAATATTTTTCTAAGTTTTTTTCATGGTTTATTTCTATAATTCGAGTCACGTACTACGGATTAGTTACGTTTAGGTATAAGTTATTATTGTAAAGATACTTTTAGTATCTTTTATGTTTTTACTCATACACTAAACTAATTATATAATGTATTTATCTAAAATATATAAACTATAAGGTATTATATACAAATACAAGATATATTGAGGTTATACTTATTAAACTAAGAATTATGTAAATCGATTTATAATTGGCAAAGATATTGCCTAACATGTACATAATCAAACATACAAGCAAATTTAGTATAATTGAGATACTTTCTTCTTGAAGTCGGTAAAATTAAAAGTTTTTCTTTTGTACATTTTGTATTTAAAGCACTTTAATTCGTATTAAGTCAACTTAAATTACTCATATAAAAATATCAAGCCATTCAGAAATTAAAAATATGAAACCTATATATTTTTATACTGCGATTTCAGAATAGCTACCCTATATTGAGATTGTATATTTTTATTATATAGCAAAACCTAAAGAAACATAATAAATAAATGTATGCATCTATCTGTTAAGGCAGTGGTAGCCCAGTGGTAACGCGCTCGCTTGGGAAACCGAGTGAAGCGGGTTCAACTCCCGGGTCTCGCACCTCTGATATTTTCATGTGCGAATCATTTCTAACATGATTACCACTTGCCTTACGGTGAAGGAAAACATCGTGAGGAAACCTGCATGTCTGAGAAAACCTTGCAAGTTTTCGAAAGACATGTGAAGTCCGCCAATCCGCACTTGGCCAGCGTGGTGGACTATGGCCTGATCCCCCTCGTATGAAGGGAGGTCCGTGCCCAGCAGTGGGACGTTAAAAGGGCTGAATACATCTATCTGTTTATTTCCGGTAACTTCCGGAACAGGTTTCATTCCGAAACCGAAATCCTCGGCGTATTTGATAGAAGTTTTACAAAAAGCTTTTTTGCAAATCCTAAAAGTTTTTTCATATATTTTCAGGATATATCTACTTTTTAGGTGAAGGAGCTTATTGTGAACATCTTGGAAGGAGCTTTAGAGGAATGACGGACACAGAAAATTCAACAATTCTTGCTATATTGAAAAACGTTACAAGTGTTGAATAGTAATTTTAAAAATACAAACATACCTTCGAGCTACATCCCTTGCGTTTCTCTAGAAAATAAATTCGTATAATATTAGCCTAATCTAATGATCTTTGTTGCGTTTTACCACTTTTTATCTTCTCTGTTCTATATACAATTCAGTGTTACTATTTTTTTCTTTTATTGACATTAAATTTTTTCATGTATTTAAATTTTTATAAATTAAAGTTTAACATATATTTAAAAAATGTAAAATATATTACATACTACATAATCTATACATATAATAAAATTCTGAGTCGAATCTGTACATTAAATATTTTTTGGAGAATCTTGTTGAAATAGTCATTATTATCGATACGGAGGCCGAATTTATGGTTTCAAATTTTTTTATCTGTATGTCTCTCTGTCTTTCTTTTTATGTCATTTTGTGCTCTTATAAAATTAATTTGGGTTAAATAAGTAAATATTACTTACAAATCGATTAATTATTATTCGTTATCAATTTCAACATATCAAGATCCGGAAATTTAATAAATCAGAAAGAAATAATCTGATTTAATTTTAATAATAATATAAAATATCAGAAGGCAATGAGGTGTCATTATGTACAGTATCTTTTTGGCAAGCAATTCTGGTCACGTAAAAAATCGCGTAAGGAATAATTTTACTAATTTTTGCAATTTGAACTTGTCACGTATTATTCGGGTTATAATGTATAATATACCTAATATAAATATGTTACTGCCTCGGTGGTGTAGTGGCTAGTATGTACGGCTGCACAGCCGGAGGTCCTGGGTTTGAGTCCCGGCTCGGGCCAAGTTTAGTTATTGAATCTTTCTGTATAGTAAGCATCAGTAACAGCCCGGAGTTGCGAAGTTGGCGGTGTTTCACCCCCGTGCCTCGGAGAGCACGTAAAGCCGTCGGTCCTGCACCTTAACTCTCGTCCCACCAGAGTATGAGAGTGACAGGAATAGAGAGTGCACTTGTGTCTTGTATGCGCGTACACTTGTGCACTATAATATCTCCTGCGCAGTTGGCTAGTCTCAATGAAATTGGCCGCCATTGAGATTGGAGCGCGATTGGTCAGGAGAACATCGTCATAAATATTTTAGGTCATTAACACACAGCAGCAGCTAGTTTCATGGAAAGCTACGAGGTACAATACATAGATGTATAACTTTTTAAATACGTACAATTATAAATATAAACACAAAGATTTTTCAAAAAATATTTAATATACAGACTCGGCTTAGTTAAAAGATTGTTATATATATACAGAAATTGAATAAATTCTTAGGGACGGACACATACGTAAAAAAAAAATTTTTCATCTCAGGATATATTATGGAACCTTAAAATGGATTATTTTACTAATGATGTTAGCTAATTCTATAACAAAAGCGTAAAACCGCGTAAAATGTTTAGTATTATATAAGTATGGAATGAGGTAGTAGACGGTTACAAAATTGCATTGTTTTGTTGTTCAACCGTTACGTGTGGACTATTTCAATAAAGTGGTCAATGAACTCATTACATCCAATCTAAACTATTTATTTAGGCTTGAAACACGTAGTTACGGTTTTGTGTGCAAAAATGTACAGCAACAATTCCAGTTGCTTGCATTTTGATGGGTGCAATATTTATTCTTTTAAACTACGCTACTAACCTTATTAAGTTCAATTGACATATATATATATATATATATATATATATATATATATATATATATATATATATATATATATATATATATATATATATATATATATATATATATATATATATATATATATATATATATATATATATATATATATATATATATATATTGGTTGTTAAGATATCTCATATACTTTTAAATCATTTGACACAAATTCAATTCAATTATTATGTTCAATAGCTTCTAGGAGTGCCGTTTGGGCACCATTTTCCTCGTCAATCTCGCGTAGAATGGAGAATACACGTTATATATAGAATAACCAGTATAAAATAGAAAAAAAAAAACAATCTGATTACATGCAGAAACGGGGCAATTCCTTGTCAAATCGGGACCTAGAACAGACAATACAAAAACTATAAGAGAAATAACTTATGAGACTACAACCTGGAGTAATACTTCACTTTAGTAGTAAAATTTACCAACTACCTTCCTGCATATTATGTATAGTTAAATAAATATATATAGAAAGTGCCAAGTGACACACCTAAGCAAAGCAAAGGTATGTCACAAGTATATTTAATGTATTAAATCCCATGAAATAGATATCAATAAATGACTATTAAAATAATATTATGCAAAAAAAAATCTGCTGATATGTTATAATTTCAGCTTTTTTTTTAAATATTAAAAAAAATGTAAATATGTTTGTGTACCGACGCGTTATGTCAAAACGGTTGACAGATTCATTTTTTTCTTGCTTATTTGTTATTCCGAAACATTTAGTATACAATAAAATAATCTTTTACAGATACATAAAATTGTAGTGTCTGTTTGCAATATCGAAAAACAGCTGTTTACTAAATGTATGTATATGAAATTATATACGGTACTTAAAAGAAAAATACTATTTTTTAAATTTTTGTCTGCCTGTTTGCTCCGGGTAATCTCTGAAACGGCTGAACTGATTTTGACTAAACTTTCACTAGCAGATAGCTGATGTTATAAGGAGTAACTTAGCTTACTTTTATTTTAAAAAAGAATTAGAAATCCGCTAAAAAGGATTAAAACGTGCGAAGTGACGGTAAGTCACTAGTCTTTATTATATTTGCATATGAAACAAAATAAACTATGAACTAACACGATGTGAACAAAGCTTTAAAAGCTTAATTATAAGATAAAACAACCGGAACCGTATTTACATAATACAATCAAATATTTATAGTTAAAATTTCATACGAAACTATAATATCCGCACTGCGACTATTTCGAAAGTAAATTATTCGCTGCATTATAATATGGTAATTATTACCTGAAATATAATAACTACATAGTATTTATAGAAATTTTTGGGCTGTACTTAAAATTAAATGAAAAATATGATTACGGTGTTACCGCAGGAAGTGCTCCTGTCTGCTGAAGCTATAAATATATATATTTTATTATTATTTTTAAAGTGAAACTTCTTTAGAATCTTTGTGATTTGAAACTCGATGAAACGAAAATGCGACACTAAAAAGAGACAAACACATAAGTATATAGGATTAAACCAGCGAGAGAATGAGATAGAATACATTGCTACGTTGCCATGGTAACCGTTGCTATTATCTGACAAACATATAAAATTATATTCTTTCCGTATATGATATTCTATAAATATATTATTGTAATATGCCTAATATGCCTTATTTAATTATTGATGTTTTAATTAAATTGCGATATTTGCCAAAGAAGTTTTACCTTAACCGTGCGTAAAAGTTATACGCATCCATTATTATTTTTTTATGTCGTGGCTATAGGTATCATTTCGACAATTTCTCGTCTATTAGTCGCCGCATATGAGACTAGAGCAACCCACTAAAACCTACAGCTGTTATAAATTGTAGGATTTTTTGAGGGGTACACTCTATAATCACCTTCCCAATTTTAATCCACAGTCATGTTGAATAGATACACGAAACCCTATTTCTTTTTCTAAAATAAAGTACCCTAAATCTCTTTATAACATCAGCTATCTGCCAGTGAAAGTCCAATCAAAATCAGTCCAGCCGCTTAGAAGATTAGCCTGAACAAACAAATAAACAGACAAAAATTGTAATATTGTGTTTTTCTTATAAGTACCGTGTATATAGTATAATTTCGTATGCATTAAGTAAAAAGCTGTTATTTTGACATTACAAACAGACACTTCAATTTTATTTATCTGTCCTATATACTATGTATATGTATGTTACAGATTTACCAATCGATTTAACAATCTTGGGGCAATTTATTTACTGGCGTAAAACTGATAAGTTTGATTCATACGCAGACAAAACCACGAATACTAATAAAATAAAATATTCGCAAAAGCTAACTTTATTGCATTTTTATAGCTTTTTTAAAGTAATTTCATAAATACAATATAATCTATATTTTACAGCGTATTGTTTTACATAGATTGGATCGTTCTAAATGAAATTATCTTTTTGTATTTTTTCGATTTATTTTGACCATGATTACTGTAAAGTATTCGATATTATTAAAACTCAAAATAAATCTGCGAAAAAATCCGAAAAGATAGTTTTATTTAAAACTAGCATTGTCCGCGGCTGCGCCCGCGTTCATATGACCAAAAATCAAATTCTTAGGTTTTACATATTGGTATACTTTTACAATGCAGTTTTTGTATTTTTTCTCAGATTGAATATTTTCCCGCGGTAAAAAGTATCCTATATGTTGACCCGGGTAACTAGCTATCATCATCCAAATTTCATCAAAATCCCTCCAGTGGTTTTTACGTGATGCGTAACAGACAGACAGACAAATATTCTAAAAACTATAGATTCGGACTCCGTATCGATAATAATGTCCATTTCAATTAGATTTCCCAAAAATATTTAATGTACAGTTTCGACTTAGTTACAATTTTATTATATGTATAGATATAGCTGTCAAATATTCGCGTGAATTTAAGAAAGTGTTAGATTTAATCGTTTATGCATCGCTTTTAATCTTTCACTCACCAAGATTTCAGTAGATGAGCCGCTGATGTATAGATGATTCTGAAAGATAAATTTTAGTAAGTATATCATCATGAAGTCATAAATTTTAAATAAAAGTCATAAATATCAAAAGAATTTTTGCTTTTCAGATTGGGTTAGTGTGTTTATGTCCCACTTATCTTTATTAAGAGTTTTATGTTGTTACGTTTTACTGTTATAATCTAGAAAGGTCTAAGGTTCAATCACATTTGAGGCAGTGTTTTTTTTTAATGAAAATTGAAATTGCAATGACCACTTACGTAAGTTGACTTTCTACAAACGATATCGATAATCGATAACTATAAAATATATGAAATGACCGATTTCGGCCAATCTCACTGGGACTAGCCATCTGTGCGGGAGATGTTAAACTACATATTATTATAATTATGCTCGCTAACACAAGTGCACTCTTTCATTCCTGTCGCTACATACTTCGGAGAGACAACAATTCTCCTTTTACTGAAAATTCTTATCAGAAAAACTTCATAACTTAACTTGGCCCGACCCAGGACTCGAACTTAGAACCACCAAATCTGCAGTAGTACATTCTAACCACTAGATCACACTGGCAGTTAAAATAATATAAAATTCCTATTTGACATGACGTTTAAATGTCATTTACAAATCATATTTGCTTTTTTTTATCCGGAGCGAGAGTCGAATTTCGTCTTACATAAGACCAACGTTCAGATTTTACACTGTTACAAATATGTCAAATGCAATAATATATTTAAATTATTATTTAAAAATATTTATACAAAATGAATGTCATGCCAAATAATATTTAGAATTTTAGTCTGTCTTCAGACAAGCTGTTTATTCGGGTTACATGTTTAATATAACTGTTCATTTTAAAATAATACTCTCATGTTATCACATTATTTTACAAACTAGCTGCTCAACCTTGCTTCGCTTGGATTCGTTCCTGGGTACATTTTAACGGTTTGTATGGAATAAAAAGGTATATTATTTTACTGTTCCACACCGTTGGGTAGTAGCTTGATGATTTATAGTCTATAGTCTTCCTCAATAAAAGGGCTATCAAATGGAGAAAGAATTTTTCAGATTGGATTAGTAGTTCTTGAAATAAGCGCTTTCAAACAAACAAACTAACAAACAAACAAACAAACAAACAAACAAACAAACAAACAAACAAACAAAAAACAAACTGTCTTTTTATTAGTATAAATATATTATCTCCATCGTGTTATCTACGTGACATTAACGAAGTAAACTATTATAAAACAAAGAATTGAAAATTGATAATTATAGTAAATCTTTGGAACGTTGGATTATATTTTTTGCAATAAATTTATACTGAATGAATTTGTCAAAAAAAAAGTTTAATGTTCAATGAAATAAGCATAGTAAATATAGTATTTGTTCCTGACGTTTTGAATGCTGTACAGCAAAGATGGTTACGGTTAGAGACTAAGTTTGTAGACGTCACAAAAGATATTATAAAGTCATCATCGAGAGTATACTTACAAAAGATTTTAAAGAAATAGAAAAATGGCACAAAGTACCCTAAAATATTTATTAATTTTAAACATTCTTTATAATTTAAATAATAAATTTATTTTGTTATAGTTCAACATTAAATTCTTTTGTCAAATATTCATGTAAATCTAAAAAATATTAACAGTACAATAATATTTAAAACGCGCTTAAAGAATCAAATCTCATTTACACAACGGAAACCCATGAATATGCCATAATAAATTTTCCATCTAACATATAGCTTTTGCCAATATAACGTGGAATGAAAACTGGGAGATTGATAGAGCCTTTAAGAATTTCATTACTGTGTTGTCACTGTCTTTAGAGTCTCAATCTAAGATATTTGTATGGGTTCAAAGAAGATTAAAATTTGTTGAAAAATAATCTAAAGTATTTAATGTAGGTTCGTTTCTAATTTCGAATTGTGGAGTTTAATTTTAATATTTATGATTTTATTTTCAACTAGCTATTGCGAATTTCTCATATTAGGGTTTTTTTACAAACGATAAAAAATTGAAGAAATTTGTCTATATTATTATATTACTGTCTACCAATTGGTTTCCCATAGGCTGGTAGAATTTGTAAGTTTTTGAAACGAGTTTCCATAACGCGGCTTGCGGGGGCTCAGTAGAACCCAGCAATCCAGCTGGGCGAAGCTAAGAAACGCTCTGGGAGGCGGTCCAGTTCGGTGGCCGGTGTGCTATTCGGGTTGCTCCTGGTACTTCTCTGATAGGAGAGTGGACCTTGGAGCAACCCCGTGGTTGTTGTGGTCTGCTTCGGCAGACCTGCCGTCGGGGCGTCGTAGTTGAATGCGTAAGCGATCCTGCGACGCCCCATTAAGACGGGGGAGGTTCCGTTGGGTTTTAGTAGGTAGTACTGGTGAGTCCCACAAAACATACAGGAAGTATGTATCCAGGTGGTATGCATAAATGCATATTCCAGTATTAAAAAAAATGAAAAAATCGTAACATAACGAAACAGCGTTACGAGGCGTTCGGTTCCGTCCGGCATAGTTCAGATATTATCGTTAAGTGCTGACCACCATACTTGTTTACAACACGTGTTAGTTAAATGCGCTTGATTGTGTACTCCCGTTAAATAAAATTGTTTTCTTTGTTCCCGTTAAATAACTAGCAACTTTATTAAAAGTAAATTACATTAACTGATTATTGCAATTTTATAATGGAGATTTAAGAAATGGAAGCTGAAGCAAGTAAGTAATACAAACTTAGAAAAGTAAGATAATCTTATATATAAAATTTCCATGTCACAATGTTAGTCACCGTACTCCTTCGAAACGGCTTTACTGATTTTTACCAAATTTTATATGCGTATTCAGTAGGTCTGAGAATCGGCTACTATCTATTTTCCATATCCCTAAGTGATAAGGATAAGGGTGGTTAGTAAAATTGTATATTTTGATACGAGTATTTATTGTCTCAATACGTTTAATGTTAGTTAAGTGTAAACACTCAACAAAAACGTTTTTAATCAAAAATTAAAAAAAAAACCACACAAAACGTTAATTTATATAAAATAATTAACTATTGTTATTATATGAAAAACCATATTTAGCCTCTCAATATAATTATATAATAATAAATTTATTATATATAAAGATAAATAAAATTGAAGTGTTTTTTTGTAATGTCAAAATAACAGTTTTTTACAAAGACATATAATTTTTTTTTAATTTTTGTATTTTATAAAAAAAAAAAAAATTGTCTGTCTATATGTTTGTTCCGGCTAATCTCCGAAACGGCTGGACAGATTTTAACGGGACTTTCTATGGCAGATAGCTGATGTTATAAGGAGTAACTGAAGCTACTTTTATTTTAGAAAAAGAATTAGGGTTCCGCTCAAAAAATTAAAACGTATCTACGGACATACCCGAGTAAAGCAAGGGTAGTTCAATCAAAAAGAATATCTTGGTCTAATTGAAATCATGAAATTATGCCCTAAATTCTTTTAGCTGGTGTTGGAGAATTTAATACAGTCCCACATGGTGTATAGTAAACTATATGAAGATATCTGAAATCGTTGAAGTGCGAGTATTTATTGTTTTGGATTCATGCCAAAGTATAAACTATTCCGTTTTTGGTCGTATATCGCAGGCACGGGATTAAAGTATTGTAAACGCTCAGACTATAATACTATATATAGAGTGTCAAAGAACTAAACACGAAGCCAAAAAATAATATTTTAAAATAGTACTTGTGTTTTAAAATAGTGTACAAATCACAATTTGCATGTCGAGTTATATTTAACACCTCCAGGTAAATTTTTAAGAAATCAATTAAATTTCTAAGAAATCTATTGTTAATTGTAACGACGGCGTGTCCACGGTCGTGGAGGAATTAAACAAAATTAAAATTATTATAATAAATCTTTCTCTCTCTCTCTCTCTCTCTTTCTCTTTTTCAAGGAGAAGGAAACTAATACTTAAAAATAAAAAGGAATATAGTATTATTTTTCTTATTCATATTTCATCCTCAAAGATTTCATATAAATTTTATTAAGAAGTAAGCGATTTCTATGTAGGTATACCATAGAATCGAGAATATTATAAACAACAAAATACGCTACTACTTTTGACTTTAACATGTATTTTGGCGGACTCAGACTATATAATTTTTAGTCTAGGTGTATGTTATGTTCTTTAATATAATATTATAGACTGGTTTTGCCACCGACTTCGCTCGCGTGGTAAGTGGAGCGCGGTCCAAGGATAGCTTAAATCCCAGGATGCAATCTATGTCGTTGCCTGTAGTACACAGGTATACTATGGCTTAGAACAACATATATGACGAAACGCTTGGCTCAGTTTCTACCAGCAGTCGCGGGTTCGAGCCCCGCTGGGGGCAATCACTTGTGTGATGAGCACGAATGTTTGTACTCCAGTCATGGGTGTTTATATTTATATTATGTATGTATTTAAAGTTATATATATGTAGTATATCAACTATCTAGTATCATGGAACTAGATGGTGCTGTGTGTTAATGTCCAAAAAAAATCAAATGTAATAATGTCCAAAAAAAAAGCAAGTGTAAGTTTCTAGTATTCCATATGAAAAGAATAAAACACTATAATTTTTTATTACACAATATTGTCATAAAAACAAAACTACATGTTAGATATTTTTTTGAACGATGCCACCGGAAGCGGTCCCAGACCGTGTGATCGGAGATTAGTTCTGCGTCGAGAGCAACAATAAAGTTGTTACATGACCTGATTAAACAATAATGGAATATTACTACTGTGCGAATATTTTTACTAACTTTTATTAGGTTCTTTACAAGCAAAAAGAAGTGGAAATATTATTAAAGTCTTATTTTTATATCCTACTGTTTCCTATAGATTCACAGAATTTGGACGTCTTTGGAAATCTAGGTGAGTTCACTCTAACAGACAGGTTTCCACGATGCTACATTTTTAACTCTGTATATGCTTTCTGAGGTACAATGTCCGCCGATTATCCAACTCTGGGCTACTACTGAGAACATCTCAATAGAAAAACTCAGTTTAAATTAAATTTTACCCGACTCTGGACTCGAACCCAGCACCTGCATAATCTGTAGCCGTACGGTTCGGTTATGCCACCGAAGTAGTTAAGATAAATTAAATAGCTATAGATAAACTCAATTTTAAAATCCACGTAATAAAGCTTTCGAGCAAAAATTTCTACATCAAGAAATCAAAATTGCGGTCTCATACATAAACAAAACTAGCTACTTTACCATACAAATGACAGATATAATATTTACACATTTTTTGTCCATAGCATCATCGTTAGTAAGATCTCACAATGACACTGCTATTATGTAGATCGTTAAATTATTACGAATCGTTAAATTCTTGAGAGTGGAAAATATGGATGGGAACATGGTCAAAATATATGTGAGGGTCCCAATTTAAATGTACAATGGATAGGATTGGAGTGTGCTTTGTATTAAAAATATAGTTCGTTCGTTATGCTAGACGTTATATTGTAACGTTTAGTATAGATTTATCAAAGATGAGATATTTTTCGGCAGTAAAAAGTATCCTATATGTTGACCCAGATAGCCAGCTATCACCATACCCAATTTCATCAAAATCTGTTCAGTGGTTTTCTTGGGATGCGTTCCGATACAGAGGCCGAATCTATAGTTTTTAAAATTTTTGTCTGTCTGTCCGTGACCTCATCACGAAAAAACCATTGGAGGGATTTTAATGAAATTTGGTATGGTGATAGCTGGTATCCGGGTTAATATATAGGATACTTTTTACAGTGGGTAAATATCTGGTCTCTGAGAAATCTATACTAAACGTTAAAACGTAAGTAGGCACGAACCCGAGCGGAGCGAGAGTGAGTCGCTAGTGTAAAATAAACTTTCTTGTTCTTCTTTCACATCGGAATAAGATATAAATGCAAGAAAACAACTCAAAAAGACATGATAAATGCAATCAGTTAGTAAATTATACAAATTCGTGCAAAAATTTCCTTCCTAGCATTCACCTCATTTCGTTTTAACTTTAGTTTACATATAACGTTAATTTATTGGTAAACTTTTTATTTCGCTCTACAGCAATACTAGTTTCTATGCTTTTTACATTGAAATAATAAATACAACCTTCGCCTTTAATGGGTACATAAACTTTTAAGGTCTGTAATTTACGAAGATAATCGATTTAATTGTGACTTAACAATGAATAATCACTTATAGCTTACCTAAATTTTATGGAGATTGACAATAAAAAAAACATTATCGCTTATTTAAATTTTATATTTTTAACTCGAAACTCGCTCCGCTCGAGCTCGTCCGTAGCTGGGTTTTAACGGTGAGTATAGATTTCTTAGAAATAAGATATTTTCCCGCAGTAAGTATCTTATATGTTGACCCGGATAACCAGCTATCATCATACCAAATTTCATCCAAATCTGTACAGTGGTTTTCTCGTCATGTCTTCCCAGACAGATAGACAGACAAAAATTATAAAACTATAGATTCTGCCTCTGTATCGATAATAATGACTATTTCAATAAGATTTTCCAAAAAAATTTAATGTACAGATTTGGCTTACTTTGAATTTTATTATGTGTATAGATAGAAGAGAATAAAACTTAAATGGAAATATTACTCACCATGCTATATCACACCACAACTTAAAATCATATCTCATTCCACATAATTTTGCACATTTTACTAATTCTGTAAAGATATAATTAGGTACGCTAAATACGTAATTACGTTTACAAATGTAGTTAGAAAGGAGTATCTTGCGATTGTTTGTACAGGCGAGAACCTTACATTTTTTCGGGATAAAGAGCCATCTTTGTTCTATTCCAAACTATAATCTATCTCTGTGCCTTTCATCTAGATCCGTTCTGCCGTTCTGGCGTGATTGAGTAACAAACATCCATCCAAACTTTCGCATTTATCTAATATATTTAAACGAGCAATTCTTATTTATTTATTTATTTATTTATTTACTCGTATACCGTCGATCTCGGAAACGACTCTAACGATTTCGCTGAAATTTGGCATGTGCGGGTTTTCGGGGGCGAAAAATTGATCTAAATTAGTCTTATGTTTGAGAAAACGCGTGTTTTACGAGTTTTTATGTGCTTTTCTTTCGCATTATTCCACGCAAAATATGATCAATAATTTCGCACGATCGTATAAGTATAGTGGTCAAGCGGCCAAGGCGCAAGTATATTTTAGGTGTGTGTAAGGGTTCGAATCCCAGTCGGATACAAACTTTTTACTTTTGTATTTTTTTGTATTTATTCAAATTTGTAGTTTTTTTTAACAGAAAAAAAATGTACTCTAGACCAAAATCTCCGAGCGAATCTCAGTCACCCAGGTGCTAATTTTGATGGGATTACATAAATTTTTATTACAACTCAAAAATTATTATCATGAATAAGACATTTTTTTCTAACAAGTGCAATTAATTATTCATATTAAAACCGAGTCATTAAGTCCGCAACCATTATTAAAGTTAAAAAGTAACGAGATTTAGAAAACTCGATTTGTAAATGCTGTAACAAAGAGGATTCATTAAGAAACTCGTATTTAATATCTGCGAGTCGCCGTGTGCTTTTTATTAGTTCAATCCAACTAAACTTGGCTTAACAGAAGTTTTAACTCTCATAATCTTGGCTTACGTTTTGTAGATGTACCTAGTAGATAACTAAACGAGATTGCAATTTAATTGAATAATTTTTATCTAGCAACTAAGGCAGTTGTAGCTCAGTGGTAACGCGAATGCTTGGGAAACCTAGTGAAGTGGGTTCAAATATTGAGCATCGCACCTCTGATATTTTCATGTACGAATCATTTCTAACATAATTACCACTTGCCCTACGGTGAAAGAAAACATTGTGAGGAAACCTACATGTCTGAGAGAACGTAGCAAGTTTTCAAAAGACATGTGAAGTCCGCCAGCCCGCGGCCAGCGTGGTGGACTATGGCCTGATCCCCCTCGTATTGAAGGGAGGCTCACCCCCAGCAGTGAGACCTTAAAAAAAGGGCTGAATACAACTGTACGCCAAGAACGTCTAGGAGATTGTCCCAGGTCGACCTCCGGGTACTAGACATACCCTGGTTCTGGTCGTCCGAAACAACAACTAACTCTGGTTCTGTCCAAATGAAAAAAGATGCACAAAGAATCACCTTGCTGTCAAGCTACTTCATCAGTTTGCAAGTGATTAAATGTTCTATCCAGATTATTCAATCTCAAATTATTTGAAATACTTCGCCCGTTACTTATCTATACAGATAAATTGAAATGTCTGTTTCTAATGCAAAAAGAGCTAACTAAAGGCATATGATACTAATTATTGTTACATATATAAGAAAAAAAATCCGTGTGTCTGTCTATTTATTACGGCTCATTTCCGAAATATCCAGTCCGATTTTGACGGGACTTTCACTGGCAGATAGCTGATGTTATAAGGAGTAACTTAGGCTACTTTTATTTTGGAAAAAAATGAGGGTTCCGCTCAAAAACATTAAAACGTACTTATATTATAGTACTTTACTATCGATTCACTCTTGCTTCACTCGTATTCGTCTCTAGGTACTAGAGTCTATAAAACATCATCTAGTTAATATTACCCTTACAAAATGTATACTAAAGATGTTAAATCTGTAAAACTCGAGTGCAAAGTTTTATTAAATCGACCTTTTATACAGAACTGTATCGAGTTTTGTTTCGGAACTTCCGCCAAGATATGCTAATTCCCCTGCAATATTTTCCTCTTTTATGTAACGAGAGTCAAATCCCTGTTTATATTATATTGAAATTTTAATATATAAAAAGCAATTATAATCTTTAGACAATAGTTTACAATGTATAGCTTAAGCTTAATTTTTGACAATAAACGTCGAAAAGGTTTTTAACTATAAATACTACATAATATAATATAATATTTTTATATGTATATACGCGAATATCATACCTACATATAATAAAATTCTGAGCCGATTCTGTACATTAAATATTTTTTGGAAAATCTTATTGAAATAGACATTATTATCGATACAGAGGCCAAATTTATAGTTTTTAGAATTTTTTGTCTGTCTGTTTGCCTGTGACTGCATCACACAAAACTGGAGGGATTTTGATGAAATTTGGTATAATGATAGCTGGTTATCCGGGTCAACATATAGAATACTTTTTACTGCGGGAAAATATATTATCTCTGAGAAATCTATACGAGTATTAAACGTAAGTAGGGACGAACCCGAGCGGAGCTAGGATGAGTCACTAGTTTTTAGAAACATAACTTCTCCCTTTATGTTACTTTATATTTTATTTGAATAAACTAACTTATTGGGTATTTTATATCGCAATATTCTGCAATTAACGAAAATACAAAAAAGAACCTTTCAAAGTACTTTATAATACGAATATGTACACATGTACCTATTAACATTCGTTTCGAATTCTAGGTAAAGTCAACATTTCAAAGGATTCCTATTAGTTATCAATATTTCTCAAATAGCATTTTATTAATTTATAAACAGTTAAGTTAAAGTTTACTTATGTTGTTTGACTTTAGAGTTTGTTACTACATATTATGTTATCTATATATAAATAGTCAAAGACAAAGCAATTCAGCGCCTTTTTCGTCTGTTTGTCTATCGATTTTCTTTTTTTTTAACCGACTTCCAAAAAGGAGAACGTTCTCAATTCGTCGGAATCTTTTTTTTATGTATGTTCACCGATTACTCGAAGACGCCTGAACCGATTTGGAATTTTTTACCTATTACCTATTAGATATTCATATCTTAAAATATTGTCGGCTAGCACCGACTTCGAAAGTATCTGGTTAGGTATCTATTTTAAATGAAAACCTCCGTTTAGTTGTTTTTTACATTTTAGTGCCTGGAAATCGTTTTTTTTTAAGTTTTTATTGTTTAGTAGCTTTTGACGAGCTTTATAGTTACCATTAAAAAAAAATGAAAACAGTTTTTTTTTGTTAGAGATAGGTCTAAGTAAGAGATAGGTGGAAGTAGAGATAGGATCTAATTTTCGAAAATCTCTTAAAGAATTTTCATATCGCACTAAAGTTTCCTTAAAAATTAACCCTGATCGCGGGCGTCACCTAATCGGTACCTAAACGATACGTTTGGCTCAGTTTGTAGTGAGCCTACTTGCTGTGCCAGCGGTTGCGGGTTCTGCGGCTAGAGGCATTCATTTGTGTGATGAGCACGAATCTTTTAACTTCAGTAATGGGTGTTCATATTTATAATAATGTCTTTAAAGTTATATAAGTGTAGTGTATAAGTTTTTGAAAGACATGTAAAGTGCGCCAACCCGCACTTGGTCAGCGTTGTGGACTATGGCCTGATCCCCCTCATATCGAAGGGATGAGCGTATGCCGAGCAGTGGGCAGAGGTAGATAGATAGATAGTGTATCTGTATCCATAACACAAGCCTCGTAGCTTACCATGGAACTAGATAGTGGTGTGTGTTAATGATTGATTTATAAAAATAAAATATTTTTTAGTATTTGTTCCACGCGTATTACCGAGTTTTTACAATTACTTGCCTGTAGATAAGATGCCGTTTAATTAATAATTACAATTTATTTAATGTGTATAAACTTGTTAACCTATGCATTACCAAAACTGTCTGTTTTATATTGTGCCCTGATTAGAATGTAAAATTACCATCCAATAATAACTGAGAAATACTCAAATCAGTCTCAAAGTTCATCTAATCATTCAAAATATGTAAACACGTATTAAATCACAAAAATATTTCATGTGTCAAAATATATTTTTTTACAATATTCATCATTTTTAGACTACAAATGGTAATGAAGAAAAGAAGACAAGAATCTCATTTAAAATACCAAAGAAATTCAAATTTTTTTGCTCATACATACAAATCCAGCTTTTTCTTAGATTATCTTACATTCCCTCATTCGTAATTCGTATGGCACAGAATAAGGATGACATTTTGCAACCTCCTTGCCTCTTAAAGTCAGTCTTGTTATTTGTTAGATGTCGAACTTTGCTGGAATTTGTCTCATTAGTGCATAATCGGCTTTATTTCTTTATAACTTGTTAGTTCAACAGATATACGGAAAGATTTTTGTGTTAAAATCACACTAATATTATGAGTTACTATGTAGAAGAATGGGTATGTTTGTTCCTATTTTTGCATGAAATAGGAACAAACATAAATAAATTAAATAAAAGTAAATGTTAAGCCAATTTGAGTGCAATTTGGAATAAACATAGCTTATATTTTGGAATAATTCATAGGCTATTGCTATTTATCGGTGTACCATGTGAGTAGAGTCGCGGGCAAGAACTAGTCCCATTAAAATGTTAGAAATGCAAAAATTGGGATGGATGTTTGTTACTCAATCATGCCAGAACTGGCTGAACGGATTTGGATGAAATTTGGCACAGAGATAGATTATAGTCTGGAATAGCACATAGATAACTTTTAATCCCGAAAAAGTATATAGTTCCTGTGGGCTAGATTTGGTGTTGTTTTTCACTAGGGACGAATCCGAGTGAAGCGAGTGTGTGTTGTAAGTAAATCATAAATATTTCTATTTGGGCAAAATTTAACCCTCTATAAAACTTTATACAGTATTTTAAAACTTGTTATAAAATAAGTAAACACTAGTATTCTTATTTCATTTTCTACAAAGGAAGGTACGTCAAGAAATTCTAAAGACAAAGTTCTAAAGTTTCTTTTAAGTTTCAACAATTTATTGAGCTTCTCCGATATTTTAGTTGAATGGCATGAAAAGATTTATAATATATAAGGTTTTGAAATATATCCTTTGTGATAGGCAGTGGTAACCAGTAGAAGGCAGTGGTAGCCCAGTGGTAGCGTGCTCGCTCGGCAAAATAAGGGAAGCGCGTTCAAATCCCGGGTCTCGCACCTCTGATATTTTCAAGTGCGAATCATTTCCAACATGATTACCACATGTCTTAACGGTGAAGGAAAATATCGTGAGGAAATCTGCATATCTGAGAGAACCTAGCAAGTTTTTAAAAGACATGTGAAGTCCGCCAACCCGCACTTGGCCAGCGTGGTGGACTATAACCTGATCCCCCGTACTGAAGGGAGTCCTGTGCCCAGCAGTGGGACGTAAAAATGGCCTATTGTATAGTAAAAGCCAAAAGACTCAATTACCTCTGAGTGACTGACAAACTATGACATCTAAAAAAATATAAAAAAAAATATAAGCGCTTCATGAAATTTTAATAGATGGTAATTTTTGTTATATGACGACACGTTTGACTCAGTTTGTAGTGATCCTACTTGCTGTGCTAATCGTAGCTCGAATGTTTGTACTCCAGTCATGAGTATTTATATATATAATATGTATGTATGTAAAGTTATATATGTGTAGTGTATCAACTATCTGCTATCCATAGCACAAGCCTAGTAGCTTACTATGGAACTAGATGGTGCTGTGTGCTAATGTACCAACATATTTATTTTTTTTTTTTTAAATAAAATATGTAGATTATATAGAAATATAAGTAGAATATTGTAAATAATATTCTATCAAATAGAGTGCTTGTCTAGCGATATCCAGTATAGGTTTGGCGAATAAATTTGGCAAATGGATCATTGACGCGTAATTGCTTGATTAACGATAAACATTGGCACGTCCATCTTATTGAATTTAATAATATTGGCTATTATTAACCTAGTGGGTTCTACGGAGCGAGTTGAAGTCTGATCATATTTAAATGATGTAACATTAAGTTTGTATTTGAGTAATTTATTATACTCAGCCCTTTTTAAACAGCCCACTGCTGGGGGTGGACATCCCTTCTATACTAGGAGAATCAAGCCATAGCCCACACAACACTAACCAAGTACAGGTTGGTGAACTTCATCAGTCTTTAGATTTGCTAGGATCTAAGATATGCAGGTTTCATCACAATGCCACCATAAGGCAAATGGTGTAAATGATATATCCAAAAATTAAAAATTAATTTGTATACAATATGAATGGTATATAAAATATCTGAATCTACTGTGCTGATATAGAAAATTCTATCAAATTTAAAAATAAACACGTTCCTCGGTTAATATAGGCTAGAGTTCACATGCCAGCTGAGCCCTTGGCAAGAATGGCTGTACGACTTGTGGTCGAATTTCAACCACAGACATTTTAAAAGTTTGAGACATCATATACATATGTATGAATGAAATTTACCTATCTTTCTAAAAAACTGTTTCCAAAAATTTTTATTGATCTAGTTATATATTAATATTTATATACAAATTATTATATATACATTTATATATTATATTATATAAATTTTCTATTGATGAGCTTTAATGCGATGAATAAAATAATTAAAAAAAAAGAAAAGTGGTTGACAAACACAGGAGAAAAAGGTAATGAATTAATCTGTCTATGCCTATTTATATATATATATATATATATATATATATATTGAGGGTGTCCGAATATGCATAAATAAATAAATATGTTGGGACATTAACACACAACACCAGCTACATAGTTCCATGGTAAGCTACCAGGCTTGTCCAAAACATAAACTAAAGCTAGTGAATAAATTGAAGTTAAAAAACTAGAAAGACTGAATAAATTAAAATATCACTTATTTATTATAATCATTTCATTTCACTTTAATCGGTAAAATGAACTCGTATAAAAACAAAGAAACTTTGAAAGTTATCTTTTTGTCGTACTCCCATATGTACAGAAAATAAATAGACATTGAAAGCTTAGAGGTATCTGAGGAATGTTATAATTCTTGGCACCTTGCCTTTACATAGCACAAATTCTTGCTTATGTCATAGTAAAGTGTGTAAACATATCTAATACTTATATATTCTACTAGCAATGACCGCGACTCCGCCCGCGTTCAGATGACAAAAACCAAATTCTTAGGTTTTACATATTAGTATATATACTCTTAGAATTCAGTTTTTGTATTTTTTCTCAGAAATAAGATATTTTCCCGCGGTAAAAAGTATCCTATATATTGAACTGGATAACCAGCTATCATGATACGAAATTTCATCAAAATCTGTCCAGTGGTTTTCTCGTGATGCGGTAACAGACAGACAGACAGACAAAAATTATAAAAACTATAGATTCGGACTCCGTATCGATAATAATGTCTATTTCAATTAAATTTTCCAAAAAATATTTAATGGACAGATTCGACTTAGTTACAATTTTATTATAATATGTATAGATGTGAGGAACAATATGCAAGTTGTGTTTGCTTTTAAACGGAGCATAATTGTCTCTGTTTAATTGATTTAATTTAAATGATTTTTTGTATAACATGTAATTTAATTTTAACCACTTCATTAAATAAATAATATAAAAATAAAAATACTATGACACGACTTCACCCCGCTTTGCTCGGGCATGTGTGCGTGCACGCGTGCGTGCGTGTGTTCGTGCGTGGGTATGCGCGCGTGCGTCCGTGCGCGCTTGTGTGCGTCCGTGCGCGCGCGCATGTGTGTATGTATATGTGGTTAATGTGCATCTGTAGTAAATAATAGAATTTCTGATCGTTCCTTTTTTTATAAAGAATAATTCATATGGTAACAGGTAACAAATATATAGACAAAATAAGAAAATTAAAGTCATATCGATCGGTCTCTATTAAAACGGCTTTATAATATTAATCAGTACACAAGTAATCAAATATTCCTTTGTGAGTTAGATTTACTACGGCAAGCTCGTCTCTCAATTTATTTATTGAAATAGCTGCATTTAAGAGCTATGTAAAATTTAATATTAATTAGCTAGCTTACTAAACCAAAATACTGGACATGTGCGAGTTTGACTCGCACATCGCGGGTTCCGTAGCATGAATAAGTTTATAATCGCATTTTTTTATGATGTAACTACTTTACGGTCTTCAGATTTTCCCCATTATTTATGCTTTAAGACATAGATTCTTGCCAAATTTCATGATTCTACGTCAACGGGAAATACCCTATGGGATTTGATTCCCTTGTGAGTGTCGAGTGATATGTAGAAACGGTCGTATCTTTAGATTGCGTTGACTTAGAAGTTTATCTTTTTTTTCACAGCTCTATGCGACCGTAGACTTGAGTATTTGGTATTAATTCCATCTTGACAGACGTACAACGAAATTATTTCATAAGAGTTCCTTTTGAGGTACGTAACCTTAAAAAGAAAACCCGTTGAAAAAAATATATGTTGGGACATTAACACTCAGCACCATCTAGTTCCATGTTAATTTACGGACCTTATATTATGAATACTAGATAGTTGATACACTACACATAATATTATATAACTCGAAATACATAGGTACATATTATAAATATAAACAACCATGGCTGGAGAACAACATTTGTGCTCATCACACAAAGTAATTCCCCCAGCGGGGCTCGAACCTGCGACCGCTGGGAATACTAGTAGGGTCACTACAAACTGAGTCAAACGTGTCGTCGAAAAAGAAAAAATAGAGGAGAACAGGGTACTGAACTATTTTGTCTTTATTTATTTATTCCCTCCACGACCGCGGACACGCCGGTGTTACAGTTAACAATAGATTTCTTAGAAATTTAATTAATTCCTTAAAAATTTACCTGGAGGTGTTATACATATTATATAGATTATGTACTAACCTATTATTTTTTTAATAAACATGTATGTACAATGTATACCTATAGTATGGAGTTTATCGAAGTAGGTACTTACTAACGTTCTGTAAACAAAGAAATAATATTTGTTTTTTTAATTCAAGCGAATATAGGTGACATTCATAGTATTTTTTAGTAAATATGTGTTAATAAGTTTTTATCATTACTTTTTATGAATATATTATTTTTAATTTGGTGGAAAATTCGCAGTAAACTTTAGCTTTCATATTATACATATGTTCAGATTTATTTAGTCGGCAAGTGGGTAAAAGGATAAAAAAATCTTAAATTTTTTTTCTTAAGGGTACCTACCATTAGAAGTTATAGGTGGGATATGTATATTATGATTATAACTTGAATCTGTTCAAATACGTTATGTATAAACTCTTATTATAAATAATTAATAAATAAATATATTGGGACATTCATACACAGCACCATCTAGTTCCATGGTAAGCTACGACGCTTGTGTTATGGATACCAGATAGTTGATACACTATACATATATAATATTAAATACATACATATTATAAATATAAACACCCATGACTATAGTACAAACATTCGTGCTCATGACACAAATGAATGCCCCCAGCGGGACTCGAACCCGCGACCGCTGGTTCAATAAGTAGGGTCACTACAAACTGAGCCAAACGTGTCGTCAAAATTGTATCTCTATTTATCTCATTATAAGTCACTCTATCCCGAGAGGGTTAAATAATAACAATATAATGGCACGTTACACACTCGTATATTATTCAGAAATTGCTACAAGCACAAAAATAAAGCTGACTTTAGCTACATTTTATCGAGTGTGAGGACATATTGTCTTTTTATTATATCTTTTCATATTCGATGGACGGTTATTAATCTTGCTTCCATTGTTGCCGGAAATGTACGAATCTATTGACTTTTCATGCTTTTTCATATTCACAATAAAAAAACACAGCTAATAATGCGTTCTATATGAGAAATTTCAGCATATTTTTATAGTACAATTCCAAATATAATAGGTTCGAATAACACACCAGTGAAATTTTCATTAATTTGTATTATTACACGCTTTTATTTATCTTGCACAGTATGTAATTATGTTTGTTCTAGTCCAAACTTGCAACTGAATTTATAGCAGCTATCCACAATCGATTAAGTTGAAATTTTGCATGCACGTTTAGATGACAACGCATGGTTAGATAAGTAACGTCATGTTAAGTCCAGCATGGTGGACTCCCAACGATGGCGGACTATGTTTTTTATGCACCCCCATGATATGGAAATCAAATGAAAGGATTTGCTGAGAAGAATAAAAATAAATACCTAAAAATAAAAATAAAAAACTTTAAATTAAATCAAACCCATTTATTACATTACATAATTTATATTACATAAAAGCTTGTTTTAATTTTCTTTTTATATTAATATTATTATTTTTTTTATTTCAAACTAGCGGCTCACCCTCGCTTTGCTCAGGTTCGCCTATCGGAATAAAAAGTAGCCTATGTATACATAATATATAAGCAGACTATAATCTATCTCTGTGCCGAATTTCGTCCAGATCTGTTCAGCCGTTCTGGCGCGAAAGAGTAACAAACATCCACATTTATAATATTAGTATAGATGATGTGAATAAAATAGACGCCAAGCACTGTAAATGATCTTACATTATTAAATTCAATATCTGAAAAACTGAATATCCAAACTAATTAATTTTATTTGTTTTATTATAATTATTATTTAATTTATCATATTTAAAAATAAAATATATATTTATTTGTAAGCCGAATCAAATAAAATCAAGCATTTTTTAAACACCGTTGTTGTTATGCGTTAAGAATAGAGAAAGATAGTTCTTAAAAGTGAACATTTATTAAGATGCCAAGTTTTTTGTCCCAGCCATTTTGAAGTAAGTAGTTACAAGCTGAAAAAAATTTAAGCTGCATAAGTTTAAAAATAAAAGTAAAAGTTACTAAGTTTAAAACTGCAAGTAACTGTACTTTTAACCAAATTCCGAAAATTTTCATAAAAAATTACAATTTTTTCATGTAATTCAATACAATTACAACAAAAAAGTCTAAGATACACAATTCCATGTATAAAATTCTCTTAAAACTGTCACCAAATATGTTTAGGGAATTGATTAATTATTCTAGTTGAAATAAATATACAACTATGTAAATTGAATCTTAAATGCAATATTTAAAGATTTTTTTCACACAAATAATTAAAAGCGCGCTCAAATGTTCAAATAAGCGCTTATTTAGTGAGGACATTTTAGTCGTTAATTGTGTATCTAGTACTTTCGTAAAGAAAATAAAGAAATAAAGAATTATTGGTAGATATCTAATTATTATTTATGGAAATCTTTGTAGTAAATTCTGACAAAAGATGAAGAAAAACGATCTATGTGATTGAATGAATGTCGGGGGACCGCTAAGAAACAAAATGGGTCATTCAAAACGAAGTCCCTCGACCCATTTAGTAGTTCATATTTTTATATATTTGAAGCCTTTTTATTTCCAGTCAACTTGAAAGCTTTGAAAATCGAAAGATTTTTTCGCTCATAAACTTATATTATGTATTATTGTGCATAGCTTATGTACATACACAGTTTTTCTCTATAATATTAGGAGTTTATCTTATTTATGATGTGGCTTCTGAAGTTTAAGATTTTGTTTGTTCCGGTTCTACTGAACCGATTTAGATGTTTGGTAAGAAGATAGTTGGAAACCCTGGGAAGGACATAGGAAAATCATGCGAATGCAAAGAAAACACAAGCCAGTAGAGCCGTAACAAATACACTAGGTATTTGTACAAATATGTACTAGATAAAGTGTAGTGCGAAAGTTTATATCGCGTTCAAACTTTCCGAAAGTCTTTTGTGGATACTTTAGAACAAGAAAACTAAGTTAGCAACCGTCTAGCATTTAATGACGTATAATACTTTCTTTGGAATTAATTCATCTGAATTTAAGATTAACCTCGACCGTACTAATATTATAATGCTGAAGACATTTTTTTTCTTTTTTTTTACATGTTGATGTCTAGAGCTACTAGTTAGATTTTTTTTGCATATTATAGCTCATTTATTGAGGAAAGTTGTATGCTATTATTTAACATCACGGTACCCTTACAAGTGGAGTAATCTATTCATATGATAAAAGTGTAACTAAGCCGAATCTGTACATTAGATATTTTTTGGAAAATCTTATTGAAATAAAAATTATTATCGATACTGAGGCCGAATCTATAGTTTTTAGAATTTTTGTCTGTCTGTCTGTTACCGCATCACAGAAAAACCACTGGAGGGATTTTGATTAAATTTGGTTTAGTGGTAGCTGGTTATCCGGTTCAACATATAGGATACTTTTTATCGCGGGAAAATATCCCTTTCTGAGAAAAAAAAGAAAAACTGCAATGTAAGAGTATATTTATATGTAAAACCTAAGAATTTGGTTTTTTGTCATCTGAACGCGGGTGGAGCCGCGGGTATTGCTAGTATAATTATATAATATAGGTTTCCTAATATACAGGGTCATTTTTAATTTACTGAAAACCTTTTGGGAATCCACTATTTACAACATAACAACAACACCTGTAAGAAAAAAAATATATCTTAAATTTAAAAAAATAAAAATATTTTTACTGCACCTCCTCAACGGTAATAGTCCAGCATTAGCAAAAGAAAGTGCATGTCCGGTGGGGGGAGGGGTGGAGGGGTGTAGGAAGCCGCGCTTACTCATTTAAACTTAGCCAGATGCTAGAACTTTTAAGTTTAGAAGGTGCAAAAAAAAATATTTTTATTTTTGTATGAAAATAAAAATTTAAGAAATATATTTTTTTCTTGTTGCAGATGTTGTTGTTATGATATTATAGTATTGATATGATAGTACATTCCCAAAAGGTTTTCAGTAAATTAAAAATACCCTATATACTATAAGTTTCAAATGCTTTACAGCAATCATTGTCACGAGAGAGACTGAATAGGCGAATAATAAAATGTCAAATATACGCGTAAACCTAAGAAATTATTACGTAATGTTAACTTTCTAAATGGAAAAAAATATGCTTCGACTTTATATAAAAACGTATAGAGTGGGGAATAAAATATCGAATCTCAAGAATCACAGCAGATTTTTTTTTATTAGTTTCATGGCTTCTATTGTAATATACATACATATATTTCTTCAGATTAAGTTAGTAAAATAGCAGTAGAATCTAAAATAAAACGTCATAATTATACTTCAACAGTCGACGTTACGAGTAGAATCAGTATCTAAAATATACTCGTAGAATGGCAATAAAAACACATTAAATTCATTAATAAAAAAAACCTTTTGGAATTTTTCGCGGATTTATTTTGATTTTAGTTGCCGATGTTTTGAATGTTTTACAGCAAACATAGTCATGGGATGGATAATAAATATAATTTCAATAAACTAAAAACAGTTTCTTTAAACCAATTGTAATTTATGGGGGATGTTCATAAAAAAGTTAAAATAATAAAAAAAAATAAGTATTTTTTAGTTTTTTTAGTTTAGTTTTATTTTTTGTTTTTATTTTTTTTATTTTCATTATGTTCTGCTTCTTACTTTTTTATTTTTAATTTGTGGCAACTTGATTGGATTATGTGTTATTCTATTATTATTTATTATTTATGTAATATTGTACTTTTTGCCTTAAATAAATAAATAAATAAATAAATAACTCAAATGTGCCCAAATTGGTATTGTTTACGTCACAGATGTAAGAGAAGAGTTGAATTATCTACTTGCTAGCTCGCCACCATCATCTGATGATTGTTGTCATTATTTAATGTCATTGATGCCAAATTATTGTATTTTCACCCTTATTTATATGAAAATAAAGTTACAAATCAAAACGACACATATTAAAATGGACTTCCAACATTTATTTACATATTTACATGAAGTCTGGAGATAATAAAAACATATTAATAATAATTACTTATCAAGTAAAAAGGCACATCTTAAAATTTACTTAAAATCACTATATACTTAAACATCAGTGATATTAAATATACCAATTTAACTCTTACTACAGCTATATAAATGCGAAAGTTTGGATGGACGGATGTTTGTTACTTAATCACGCCAGACCATCTGAATGGATACGGATGAAAGGCACAGAGATAGATTATAGTCTGGAATAGCACATAGGTTACTTTTTATCCCGGAAAACGTTCGGTTCCCGCGGAATAGATTTGTTTTTATTTTTCACCCGCTTTAAACAGCGAAGCGAGTTTGAGCCGCTAGTTAATTATATTTAATAATCATTCCATCTTAATAACCTCACTTTTGCTATATTTATAAAAAAAAATTATGAAAGTTGCTAACATAATGAAGGCTTATATCCCGTAACAAACCTCCTTAAATTTGGACAATAATACCTCAACCAGGAATCGAAGTGCCTATAGCACTTTAAAAATAAAACCAAAACACCTTAAACTACTCAATTTTAAGTAGGAATTCAAAAAGATATCTTAGTTATAACTCAGAATTAAAACTGATTGCAAAAAATATACCTAACAAACAATAGAAAGAGACGATTGTCCTGCTTCCATTGTGACCCTTTACAAAGGGAATCGCTTCATTTCAATTTTATACCTTATTTTTTGAGAAGTAGAGTCCATTATATAATGTAATTCTTCAACTAGCATATCTCATATTGTGTTATTGCATTTATATATGTAAGTACAACGTATTTTGAAGCAGTGCACGTTGTATTTACTAGGTTTTTTAACTTTGTTCGTTAAACTGTCAGGTTTTAAAAAAGATGCTAAGGACAAAGTGTTTTAGTTTGCTTATACATACATTTTGTAGGTTTAAAAATTAGAATTTAGAACCTTAAAAAATTTGATTTATTATTTATACACATAATAAAATTCTTACTCATTATTATCGATACAGAGGCCGAATCTATAGTTTTTAGAATTTTGATCTGTCTGTCTGTCTGGGAACGCATTACCAAAACCACTGCACAGATTTTGATTAAGTTTGGTATGTTGATCGCTAGTTGTCCGGGTCAACATATAGGATACTACTCTATTTTTTCTGTGGGAAAATATCTCATTTCTGAGAAATCAATACTAAACGTTAAAACGTAACTAGGGACGAAACCGAGCGGAATTTATATTATTGGCGTATAATTCATAAAATTAAAATCAGAATTTTTATTCGACATTTTTTGCAAATAACGAGTAAAAAACCGCTTAAACGCTTATCGTGAACCTATCCTATTATATATTTCATTTTATGTACAGATAAAATACTATTTTTATTTATTTTATAATATATTTATATTATTATAACTTCATTCATTTAATATAAAGAACAATGTTTTAAAACACTGTTGTACCGAATTATAAAATATTGTGAGAGAAATTTTCCGTTCCTTTTTAAAATTTACAAACGGCAATTAGTCTTAGAACGGATGTTTCAATCACCACAGAAATGTTGGATAAATAAATTATACCAAGACTAAACATAAAAAAATAGATTTCTGTAACGACACATTTCGCTCAGTTTGTAGTGACTATACTTGCTATGCCAGCGGTCGCGGGTTCGAGTCCCGCTGGTGGCATTCATTTGTGTAATGAGCACGAATGTTTGTACTCCAATCATGAGTGTTTATATTTATAATATGTATGTATTTAAAGTTATATAATATGTGTAGTGTATCAACTATCTGGTATCCATAACAAAGGCCTCGTAGCTTACCATGGAACTAGATGGTGCTGTGTATTAATGTCCCAACACATTTGTTTTAGTAATTTATTAATTTTTAAAAGGAGGAAGTATTCAATTTGTTCACTATGGAAAACATTATGTAAGACAAAATAGATCGCTAAGGTTAGAACGAACAAAAAACAAAAAACTAAACTAGGCTATTGAATGAGACTAAGGTCGTCTATTTTCTCAACACTTTTAATATTTAACCTTAGGTCTTAGACTTAGACGGTGACTAGGTGGGCCCGCAAGGTGGGAAAGTCATTTGGTGATATTGGCTTGGTCAGGAGGTGGTTCTACCATCGCAAGAGCTCCTGAGCAGGTTTTTTTAGTTATTAAGCAGTTTGAGCGCATTCACTTTTTCGAGACACTAACACTACTCTGGACGGACAGACATAGTAGGGAATATGTGATTTATTAATTTTTTTTATACAATAGCTAACATCGTTATATAATTGTAAAAAAAAAATATTCAGCTTCAAAAAACTAAAATTTTGATTTTTTTTTTAAATATCATACCGATACGGATACTTTAAACGGCCGCCATTTCGCGCGCTTGGTGTGACGTCACAATATCATACATAGAAAAATTAAGATTTTAGTTTGTAGCGACAAAATCGCTAATCGCCCTGTTATGATAATACTTTGACGTCATATTCGGTCTGTCCAATAGCTTGCGTTTCAACTACTTTGAGTATCCCACCTATATTTGCATTTTATAATAATTATATTCTTAATCAATAATAAACTACATTAAAAAATATTAATATAGGCTTAATTCAAAAACAATAAAGAAATTAATGGAAATTTGCAGCTCATCCACAACCTGCTGTTATTTCTGTGTTTTTGAACTTCACCAACTCGAAATGGTCATTACTTTTTTTTATTTTTTTATCAATAGAACCTTTTACCAATGAATTGTTGAACATGAAAAATGTACGCTATTAAAACCTTTATCGGACTGAAAAAGTACTACTAGCCCTAAAAAATAAATCTAATCTAAGTGGATAAATTGTTTAAGGGTTCCGTAGCCAAAGGGTCGGGTCACGACCCATGCTATTTCTTCGTCCGTTCACCCGTTTCTCCTACTTTTAAAGGTGAACCTTTGAACCACAATAGGTATTTAACTTGCTCTTGACCAATTAATTTTCAAGTAAGCTATTGTATTAAGAACAAGTAACCCTAGTCTCTTGACAACTTTGTGATTTGTATCTATATATTATTCATTATATCCTTCATTATATAAACAAATGAAATGCTTTTAAGGGAAATTTCATATATTTTAAATACTCATATGATTTACGACGCGTTTGGCGCAGTTTGTAGTGACTCTACTGTGCCAGCACTCGCAGGTTCGAGTTCCGCTGGGGGAATTCATTTGTGACGCTGGCACAGCAAGTAGGGTCACTACAAACTGAACCAAACGTGTCGTCGATACAGATAGGATATAGATAACTACTATACTAACACGAGGTTACACAAATGATTAAATTAAATTTTCAATTAAACGGGCAATTTCATACAAGCGTTTGATTCGCAAAAAGCTAATCATTAAGGGCAGCCCTCTTTATATTTTTTCCTAATGCAATATCCGCGCGAATCGATGTGTATATTCAATTAATGGAATGTGAAAAAAACATGATAGGTTTGTTTTCTTAGTTGAAGGCTAATACTTTGTTTTATTGAAAGCAATGTTGTAAGATGAAGGTCGTCTACGTACATATATATTTGAACAATTCGTTTAAAGTTATTAATTAAATTAGTAAATTGATTACATAAAATTTTATAATTACGAATTGGTCATAGTATCTTTTTTTAGCCAAAAGTTATGGCAAGTTTGACGATACGTTTTGCTCAGTTTGTAGTGACCCTACTTGCTGTGCCAGTTGCCGTGGGTTCGAGTCCCACTGGGGGCATTAATTTGTGTGATGAGTACGAATGTTTGTACTCCAGTCATGCGTGTTTATATTTATAATATGCATATATTTAAAGTTATATATGTGTAGTGTATCAACTATCTGGTATCCATAATACAAGCCTCGTACCTTACCATGGAACTAGATGGTATTGTGTGTTAATGTCCCAACATATTTATTTATTTTATTGACAAATATTTTTTAGATTTTTAAGATCCTTATAAGTATTTCCTGCAATTTGTGTGTATGTACTAAAACTAAGTAAATTTCACACAACCACCACACAGAGTAACCAATATGTAATGGTATGGCAGCAGTTGAATATGTCAAAATTTGCATTTGTTAAGAAAAAACCATCAAAAAACCATAACTAAAGGCAGCCAAAGACAAGAGATCTAAGTTATATTTTAAACTTTTAATTATTCTGTAGATTTTTTTAGAATATTATCTAACAATTACTGTAATTTAACCCTCGGTAGTAAAAAATAATAAACGCTGATTTAAAACGAAAAAGGAAAAAAACGCAAAGCTTTTGTACAAATGAGGCTTCAAAGTTAAAACGTAGTAAAATCAGGAAAAATAGGTCAGAGTGAACTACGTCTGCTCATGATTTGTTTGAAACCTATTTTTGTATTATTAGTATAGAGGTTCTAAGTTGGGTAGGTTAAGTTTGGTGTCAACAGCTGTGGTGTTAGGTTTGACACTAATATCTAATACAGCTTTTCTTTTTAAAAAAAAACTAATAAATCTTTTCGGATTAATTCGCGGATTTATTTTGATTTTTGGTTCCCGACGTTTCGAATGCTTTACAGCAATCATGTTCACAGAATACACTAAGGTTCTTAACATTTCAAAGGTATTTATTATATACTGTCAGAAACAAGTATAAAAAGCATTTGAGATGACTAAAACCTCTAAATCCGCGAAATAATCCGAAAAGATAGTTTTATTTAAAATGTTAAATATTCACATAAATCTAAGAAAGTATTACAGCAATTCTTTGTTAAAGACAACTTATACGTATATTTAATTGTATATACAAAATAAATGTACATTTAACAATTATTATGCAGGTCATGTCCGCGTGGAATTGTGGCAAGAATACTAGCCGCATTCCCCCGCTGAATGGCAATGCCGATTCTTCAGGCTAAAAACGAGCCATCTCTTTTGTCAATTAAATTTTCAAAATTTTGTACTTACACTTATTATAATTAATGAAGGAAATCGATACAAAATTACACGGTCAAAATAATTTTAGCTCGAACTTGAACTAATGACCTTCTGTTTCGTAGTAATTACTATGCATGAATTACCAAAAAAATGATTTTAAATTATATTGTTATTCTTTTAAATCTATCTATTATATAATCTATGGTATCTATTATCTATGGGAATTTATATATCTATAGTTTATGGGAAAAATGCAGGTTTTCCCATATATATAGATATTTTTATTTGCTCCATAATCTCTTAGATTTGAGATTGCCTATCGAAATGAAATCGATCGAGTTTTAATTGTTTCAATCTTTTTTTTCTATTTGTCTTATTTTTCACTGGTTTCCAAAATGAATTTTCGCCAACTGTAAAAATAATGATAATGAACCAATGTTTCTAGATTGCAAATAAATTTTCATTATTTAACTTTTCCTATTGTATATATGAATTTCAAGAAAATAAACCTTTTCAAGGGTTTAATTATACAGTTGGGGGTTGTATTGAAACGTGTTGTCCCGTGGGAATGAGATAATTTCCACGCTAAAAAGCCTATGTCACTCTCCAGCCCTCCAGCTATCTCCACACAAACAATCACGCTTATCCATCATTGTTTCGACGTTAAAGAAGGACAAACAAACAAACACACTTTCACACTTATGATATATAGTGGGTATTGGGCTTAAAATATAATAAATAAACCCCTCTAAAACCATTTCAGTAACTAACCTGAAAATCTTCACTAAATTCCACTCATTATTGTCACTCAAAAAACTAGGTCATAATACTCTATTCAACATAATATGAACCATCTTAATTACATGTAAAATAATAATCTCGAGAATGAAACGGATAAAATGTTATATAATATTTTGTGGCATATTCATTAGGTTACATGTAAGCTGTCAACTAGCATATACTCGTATTTTGGTATACATTCGTTATAAAAGAGGATGAATCATTTGGATTTTTCTTTGAGAATCGATCTAAAGTAAGGGCGGATCACTAGTATAAAAATATTATATGAAACTAGCGACTCACCCTCCCTTCGCCTCGGTAAGTTTTAATTTTTTTAAGCGGAACCCTTATTCTTTTTCTAAAATAAAAGTAGCCTATGTCACTCTCTATAATATCGGCTATCTTTCAGTGAAAGTCCCATCAAAATCAGTCCAGCCGTTTCCAAACAGGCAGACAGAAAAAATTAAAAAAAAATGAGTTTTTCTTATAAGTACCGTATATATTTTCATATGCATTTAGTAAAATGCTGTTATTTTGACATTACAAACCGACACTTCAATTTTATTTATCTGTGTAGATCTATGATCATTTTATTATAACACTAAATTCTTACCCTCGCTTTGCTCCGGTGAGTCCCTGCGTTTCTAAGGGTCTATATCTATGTACTAAATTTCATCAAAATCTATTCAGCCGTTTTAGCCTGAAAGGGTAACAAGTAGATACACATTCATTTATACAGTATGATTTTATCAATCATCATCCATCGCTTATACAAAAATTGAAAAGTTCTGTTTTGAAACTTAAAAATCTTTTATTTACGTCGTAACAAAGTTACTTTACTAATCACCTTTTCTTTAATATGATATAAACGAATACAAAGCCTATATAAGAAACCATTTTTTAACAAGAAATTATTATTCCGATAAGTCTAAATGAAAATACATATTATATAAGATAGTATGGAACAGACTTTATTTCATCGCATTATGTGCCCCTACAGTATGCCCCAGATATACTTCGCACGCTTTATTGAAGCTTGGTATTTATATTTCATATATACATGAACGTGGTTTCTATATACCATTATGTAATGAGATGAATACATGCTATGAATGAAAAACGATCGAGATTTACATTATTGTGTTATTATATTCTACGAGTATTTAGTTCTTAATCCATTGTATAATTTTTAATCTGTATACATATTTAAATGAATTGCTGTTAGTCTCACTAAAACTCAAAAACTGCTGGACCAATTTGAATAATTCTTTTTTTGTTTATTGAGGGTATGTCAGGGGTGGTTTAACTATAAAAAAATAAGGAAAACAAGAAAAACACGTGAAAAATCGAAAAGTCTATTTGTTCCATACAAACCGTTAAAACGTACCTAGGGATGAACCCGACCGAAGTGAGATTCAGTCGCTAGTATCGTGGAAAATTTTGACTGAGATGGTCTATTATATATAGATCAAATTAGCTATTATTATTTTTTATTTTTGCTTCTTTGTTTGTTTGTTTGACTATAGCAATTTTTGACAGTCAATTTCAGCGTAGTGGGTGGAGACCAATCGTTTAGAGCGTGACATCGTGGAGATGATTCTCGACAATAAGAGGTTCTATTCGGCGATGGTTTGTTTTTGTGGAACTGTCAGCTCACCCAAGAAGATGGAAGAAGCGGAGAGAACACGAGACTAACGCTTTTGGGGTTACAATCAACCCATGTCAGCTGAGATAGAAGTGCCGCTGGTTTACATATTTTCTTCTACAACTTTAGAGAGAGAGTCTCTGTTGACTTTCCTATATATCATCGAGCTGGTAAGAACACTCCATGATCTGGAAAGAGTTCCTAAGGCAAGTTGGATTGCGTGTTTCAAACCTGAGTGTGTGGCGATAGCAATCCTGCAGCGTCCCGCTAGTGCAGCGATTTGTTTTCGCTTTGATGTGAGTTGAAATCTGAGAATTGTAATCTCTGACGGCTGAAAAAGTCCACATGAATGATTTCCTCGGGAAGTCAAAAGTCACTACTGTCTGATTATTGTTTAGGTTTTAAAGGAATTAAGTCTCATAATTAAAGAATGGTAAAACCAAAATCAGCTTCTACGGATAATATGGGTATATTCTCCAATAATTCTGCCAAAATATACAAATTAATGTGGGTCCATTAGTAAAACAGCCCAACGATGGTGTACAAACACTAATAAATTTTAACCAAATTAGTAAATAATGGGCTCTACATTTAACGTATATTATAATAAATTATTGTAATTACTGTTTTATATAGCTTAGTGTACGCGGACTATTAATTATAAGCGCTAGTTACTACCCCAATGTACTTGAAGTAGGAACGTCTATTTCTTGACTGATTTGAAAAAGGAGTATTCAATTTTTCTGTATATGATCTTCGTGTAATCTTCGCTAATTAGTTTTTATTTTTTTTTAAATATAAATAGATAAATACAGTTCAGCACCTTTTTTCCTCTGCTCGTCAACAGATTCTCCTTTTTTTATTTAATAGCTATTGACTAACTTTAGTGCTACCAACAAGTAAAGTAAAGCATTTTTTAAGATTCATTATTATTTTTATACTACTCGACTCACTCTCGCTTTGTTTCGGATTTGTTCATAGAAAAAAACTAATCTATCCCACGGGAACCATACATTTTTCCGGGAAATTACTACCTATAGCTTTTCTTAATAGAAGAGATATCTAATGCGACAATATTTTTTCAAATCGGATTAGTAGTTCCCGAGATTAGCGCATTCAAATAAACTCTGATAGAGATAAGTCCTCGATTTCCTTAATTAAAAACTATGTACTTTATGTGCAATAAAAAGTAATATAATATAGTTGCAAACAATATATATTAAATTAACGAAATGTGTCGCTTTTTATATATTATAATATAATATCATATTAACCCTCTGACTGCAGCTGACATATCTTTCTCAAATCATTGCCACTATATTGACTGGGTTCGATCCCGGACCCAAATCACTTGTCCACATCAGTTAAATCTTATATTATTTACAGAGTAAATGAATGTAGAGATACCAATTGCGTTATTTATTTATTTATTTAAAATTAAAAATTGAATATATATATATATATATATATATATATATATATATATATATATATATATATATATATATATATATATATATATATATATATATAGAATATAATATAAATCGGTTGTAATATTGTAAATATGAAAAGCACTTAAGGCCGTTGTAACTCTAAGTCCTTACCTAGACATAATAAGTGAATTAAATTTCATCTAAATCTATTCAGCTCATTCAGTGTAAAGAAAAAACAAACATACAATCTTTTGCATATATAACAGAAGTTCGTTGTTCAATTTTCTTTTTTATGTCAGACCAAGTAATTTTGTTAGATTTTTGCGACTCTGTTGATATCTTACTCTGCACCATCATCCAATTTCGATGGGTCTTCGAGTGTCTCTCACTTATGTGATTTCTCGGTGTGAAATTAAGATCCTATTTACTTGAGAGGGTTTAGTATTTTCTTGGGGATAGTTTATGTAAATAGTAAATATGTAGGAAGTATTTTGTGTTATATTCTTTGTACGTAAAGTATATTAATAAACTGGCATTTGCCCGCGGCTCTGCTCGGCGTAGCGTGGTAATGAAAAACGATTGGATTTTTATACATCCCCTTTGTGGGCTTAATTTCCAAAAATCCTTTCTAAGCGAATAAATAAATATGTTGGGACATTAGCACACAACGCCATCTATTTACATAGTAAGCTACGAGGCTTGTGTTATAAATACCAAATAGTTGATACACTACCCATATATAACTTTAAATACATGCATATTATAAATATAAACACCCATGTTTGGAGTACAAACATTCGTTCTTATCACACAAATGAATGCCCCCAACGGGATTCGAACCCGCGACCGCTGGCACGACAAGTAGGGTCACTACAAACTGAGCCAAACGTGTCGTCATACATCCTTATGAGGAAACTGTACGCCAAAATTCAAGTTTAAATTGAAACGTGATTAATCAGTGAGTGATATTTTGCTTTAATACGTACTAGTATTCGCCTAGTTGTCGAAATTCGACTATAATCATTGTTGAAAATTTGAGAAAAAATATATGAATAGAAATTACCTGTCTATATATGAAAAAGTAACTGTTCCCAAAAAAAATTATTGACAACACTAAAGCTTAACAATAGCTATTAAACAATAAGAAGAAAGTTCGTTCACAAACAAAGGAGAAAAAGTACTGATCTGTTTTGTCTTTGCCTATTTATAGATATATAGATATGAATTACTGTCTTAAGGCTTTCGGTCATATTAAATACTAGCATTGTCTGCGGCTCCGCCCGCGTTCAGATGACCAAAAACCAAATTCTTAGGTTTTACATATTAGTATACTGTTACATTGCAGTTTTTGTTTTTTTTCTCAGAAATGAGATATTTTTCCGCGGTAAAAAGTAGCTACCATCATAACCATCAAAATCCCCCCATTGGTTTTTCTGTGATGCGGTAACAGACAGACAGACAGAAAGACACACAGACAGACAAAAATTCTAAAAACTAAAGATTCTTCTTCTGTATCGATAAAAATGTCTATTTCAATAAGATTTTCCAAAAAATATTTTATGTACAGATTCGGCTCAGTTACAATTTTATTATATGTATAGAAAATACACGTATACATAATACATGTACAAATCCAGATGAAAACAATATTAACTGTTTTAAAATATATACTGTCTTAAGTGAAAAATGAGTCAGAGTAAAACACTTAATAATTACTATAACTAATATTGGAAAAATGATTTTATAAAGAAGCGAATTTAAAAAAAATGTTTTATTCAAACTCAACCCAGTGTGCAACCACACGTTATAAAATATGCATAGAATGTACGAGTATGTAAAGTATTCATATGTTCTATAGCTCCTAAAAACCAGTACTCAATTTCAGTTAAAACCGACGATCAAATACAAGTAAAAAAATAAAAATACGTACAACTATAGATATTTTTATTTTACAATATGAATACAATATAATTATTATTTAGTTTTTGACCGACTTTAAAAGGGAGGAGGTGCTCAATTCATTTTTTTGTGCTCGTTACCGATATTCTGATCTGATCTGGTCTGATGTAGAAAAAATATTCCAAGTAAATTTGAAATCTAAAACCCAAATTGTGAAGTTCTTTTTTAAGTGAAGATATAAAACCGGATCGGATAAAGGACATTATAAACAAAATATGTAAAAATAAAAAATAAAGTTTCTGCATAAAAACCTTACTAAAATAGCGTTGTGGACTATCCTCCGTTGTATTGAGGGAAGGGCTGTGCCCAGCAGTGGGACGTTCAAAAGGGCTGAATACATTACCTTTATATATACAAACATTTAGGTATAATAATATGCTCCACACCATTTTAAATAACTAACAAAAAGTAAAGAAATCAAATTAAAGGTGAACTTCAGTTTAACATTTCCAGTTATTCCTTAAATAAATTCATATTGTATTCTATCTCAATTATACTATGTCTATAGATAAATTCAGAACCTAGGTCTTTATTTAAGACTAGATTTTGAAATTGGTGCACCAATTCATAACTGAACCAATACTATATTAGTCTATTCTATTTCGACAGTTGAGTTATTACGATTATTTTAGCGCGTTGACACTAAATTTGCATCTTTCTCTGTATAAAATAAAACTTTACTTTAAAGAAAATAAATAAATAAATACTTTAATGCAAAAAAAAAAATTTGACCAAAAAGACATAAATTCTTATAGTATGCATAGTATAAATTATGCCTTAGAAATTTTGTAGTTTGAGTAGACCTATATTTTCAAATCATTTCGTGGCTTATTTTAATTTGCGGCTTGTTAAAAAATTCTTTAGATCAAACGCTTTATATCAAACACTGTCACGAGATAAATAAAAAAAGATTTAGTTTGATTTAAAATATTAAATTTTCGCGTAAATCTAAGGAAATATTAGTATTGGTAGGTTTTTTTGCGCAGTTTCTAACATATGATCATCTATAAAAAGTATTCTGTGTCCATACTGTCGAACCTACGTATGATATTCGCAATTAGTTCAGTAGTTTAAGCAGGTGACAAACAACAGACAGAGCTACTTTCACATTTATAATATTAAGTAATTACGTAATAACTAATAATACAAGTAAAACCGACTGTAGTTGCTAAATAAACACAGCATTGTTATCTAACTTAAGCCAATTATCATTCTATGGCTGTCAATTTTCAGACGACAACAGAGGACAGTTAGTAGATAATTTTAAAGTAATGGATAAGTAAAAGAACTGTGATGTCCAAAAACAAGCCTTGTTAATATATTTTTTTACTAAATTCATCTGAATTTTATTGCTTTAAATACTTAAAGAATTTTAGTTATTTAATAGTTACCGGAAACAAACACAATTGTACTATAAATGCTACTTTCTATTTTTGGAATAGAAGTAAAAAAATAATAATAATATTCTTATAATAACTAAAATGTAATAAACAAACAAATATTATTATTATTGTGTTTATAATGATACCAAAAATGAGGTAGAGCCCTTATTATATAAGATAAATAATTATATTTAAAAGTCACAAAAGCAAGAAATATCTGTCATAAACACAGATTTTATGTGTGTGAATTGAAATCCCTAATATTTACAATTTTTTTTTGTGACAGAATAAAAGCTTGAATTGGGTTTATAATCACTTAAGCTATAGAAATTCTATATTTTTCACTCAATACTAAGGAAATCATGACACTAGCCAACTGATAACGCGCACCCTTAGGAAACTCTGAAATTTTTGTGTACGAATCATTTTCAACACAATTATCACTTGTCTCGCGGTGAAGGAAAACATCGAGGGAAACTTGCAGAGCTGAGAGAACTTAGCAAGTTTTCCACAGGCTTGAAGTCCACCAACTCGCACTCGGCCAGCCTGGTGGACTATGGCCAGATCCTCTTCGCATTGAAAGGAGCCTCATCCTAGTAGTGGGACGTAAAAAGGTACTGAATATATATATATATATATATATATATATATATATATATATATATATATATATATATATATATATATATATATATATATATATATATATAAATATATATATATATATATATATATATATATATATATATATATATATATATATATATATAAATATATATATATATATATATATATATATAATATATTATATATATATATATATAAGTCAAACTTAAAAAATGTAAAATTGAGCTGTAATATCACATAAAAGTACTACTAGACTGGTTAAACTAACGAAAGAAAGTATCAATGGTGGCCTACATTAACGTAGCATGACCGTGACATGTCTCTCAGTATATCAATTCAGTATAGATAATAAAATTAATATTATAAAAACGAAGAGTCTGTTTGTTTGTACGCGCTAATCTGTTCAATTACCAACCAATTTTAAAAAATGTCTTTGGATTTTATAACCTATTTATTTAGGAAAGGTTTGTTGCTTAGGCTATCTAACCAGCCAGGCTAAAAGAAATCTTTGTTTACCTACATAGGAAGTAAAATTACATGTAGATAAACAAAATATTTTTAACGCTAAATTTTCTGACATGGGCCAATCACAAAATTACCCATCATCATGCCTGTCAGTCTTTAGATCCATACAATGGACGGTAGTTGTCTAATTGTCCCGGCTTTGAACGCTGCTGTCAGCTACCAAAAGACGAGTTGGAAATTCATAAATATTAATATTACACTAATATTACAAATGTGGATGCATTTTGTCTGTTCGTTGTTATTTTGTCGCTTCGCTTAGATAAATATAGACATAACTTAGTATTAGGCACTTAGGTCAGATTAGGACTTAGGACAGATTATGTATCTATAATATGTATACCTAAATTACATCCAAATCTGTCCAGCCGTTTTAATGTGACACACTGATACACAAAAAGCTTTCTTTAACTTATACTCTAATTTGGTGCTATTATGTAGTATTAAATATGTATGTATGGATAGTTTATATTTTAATATTGACATAAGATCCCCAGAGAATAGGATGGAGTATGAAAATAGACTAACAGATTTTGATGTTGATATTATCGTCTAAGATCCCGATATATGTGGTGGACCCTACATTCTTTTTCAAATCAAACTTCAAACTTTTGAAGAAGTATATTTTTTAAACCACAAAACATATTAAAAAACACGACGAGGGGGGTTGTCACCAAAAATTTGCTCCAGCCTATTTTTTGCTAAAAAAAAGTCTGGAGGTGTTATGGCATGACAACCCTATATAATTAAATCTGTCTTAGAATTATCTACATTTTGATACTTGGTTCGGTCCGGAAAACGATACGAGCAATTAACTTCTTTAATTTACTTGTTGTCAGGTAATGTGTTCGAAAAAGCCCACCAAACGTATGGTGGCATTTTCTACAAGTCTTTTACTTTCGATTGATACTAATTTGTAAAAACATAAATAACAACAACAACTGCAACAGTATTATTTTTTCTTCATAAAGTCAGCTAATACTTATAGAATAACTCTTCACTCTCACTCTAATTTTCGTCTGCCTACAGGCCATGAACCTTTCGGTCATTTTGTAATTATTCATTGTATTATTCTTCTTCATGTGTCAATGGAGAAGTGAAAATATTCTCAAAATGTACTCAAATTTCCATATGCAATAATTTCCATCGTAATCGCTTGAACGGAAATTGATAACTTCAGCACTATCTAGTCACAGCAGATAAAAAACATAAATGAATGGCATAAAAATATTCTCCAGGTTCTTTCAATGTTGGTTAAAAATTGTATGGTATACAAATCTATAATATCTGTTTACTCAAAAAAATTATATATATATATATATATATATATATATATATATATATATATATATATATATATATATATATATATATATATATATATATATATATATATATATATATATATATAATATGTAGGGCTCTGTCATAAGAGTGCATATAAAATATACATTACTTAATTCTCCTTGTACATGTGATGACGTCATATGGCGTGTTCTTAGTAAATAATAAAAGTGTCGTGACGGTCGAAATATTACATTTGTTTCCAGCTCTCATTCGCCATGTCGTGTGTTCTTCTGTGGAACTTCGTTCCAAAAATCCTACTCATAGACCTGGTGAATTACATGTTATGAATAATGTTTATTATATAATACTTTCTTAGATTTACGTGAATATTTGACATTTTAAATAAAACTATCTTTTCGGATGTATATGTTTGAGACGTTTATAACCTTAGTCTCTACCGTTACCATGATTGCTGTAAAGTATTCGAAACGTCGGGAACCAAAAATCAAAATAAATCCGCGAAATAATCCGAAAAGATAGTCTAAGTTAAGATGAGATCAAAATGAAACAAAGTAATGATAAAATCTATGTACGTTCTCATCAATTAAATAATATACGTATTTTAAACAGAAACTTATTATTCTATAATTATTATACTTTTGTATAACACAAAAACTTCATGCAACATCAACCTCGATGTTTTTCTAGCGACGTAGCGTATTTTTTATTTTAAACCCAGTTTTTAGAACAACAGGAAAATACACATATCTTTACGCTATGTCCCATTCAAAGAGAATATAATGACAGATGTGCCAACTTTTTATATAGCTCGTGTGGGGTGATAATTCTCAACCTTGGGTTTTATTGTAATAAAAGGCATGTTTTATAGAAATGTATCAATCTTAAATGTAAATAGTATATTTTTCTAATATATATTACTAGCATTTGCCCGTGGCTCTACGAACTATAACGAATTTTCATACAATTTCCAATCCTTTTTTACCCCCTTAAGTTTACCCCATTTGGATATCGACTCCCTATGAAGAATCTACCTGCCTGAAGTTTGTAGCATATATACTTTAGTACCTGGACAACGGAGCTTCACTTGGCGTTTTTCGGAAAAAATATTTTTTTTATTATTTAATTGCGTTATTTTTTATAAGATACACGAAATAAAATATATATACAAGAATTGCTCGTTTAAAATAATATAATATTAGGTATAAGGTGACCTTTTGTTATTAATCAATAAGTGATATTTCACTATTTATTAATCTAAAAGTATGTTTGTCAATTTCTTATCTCATTATTGTTATAATCAAATCTTGAACGTCGATACGAATTTGAACGTTTTAATTTCAACTTCTAACCATCGAGTCAATTAGAAACTTTGTAAGACTATAAGATCCGGATGACAATACAATAATTTGATGCCATCGAGCTTATTTAAAGCTCGATTCAGGAAAATGGTGAAACTGTTTCTTGGCGATTAGATCTTCGAGTATGTGCTCGTTTAATTCGTTTTTACGAGTCTCTTTTATTACGTTTAGTTAAAAACGTATCTAGCTTTTTAAGTTAAAAGATATCATTATAACTGTGTGCAAAAGCTTTATCTAAATATTATCTGCATATATAATAACATTCTAACAGAGTAGAATCTGTACATTAAATATTTATTAGAAAATCTTATTGAAATAGTCATTACTATCGACATGGAGACCGAATCTACAGTTTTTAGAATTTTTGTCTGTCTTTCCGTCTATCTTTCTGTCTGCCTGTGACCCCATCACAAGAAAATCACTAGTCAGATTTTGATGAAATTTGGTATGATGATAGCTGGTTTTCCGGGTCAACATATAGGATACTTTTTATGATGGGAACATATCTCGTCTCTGAGAAATCTATACTAAACCTTAAAACATTTAAACGTGAGTCACTAGTATATTATAAAATCGAACAAAAACAAAATAACATTTAAGTTCTCAAGATTAAATACATAAAATAAGTACTATTTGGACAAATTACTATTATAAAACAATTTAAATCCAAGGTTTTTTTTTGCTAACTGGAGAAAAATATTTGTACGATAATAATTTGATTGATACGACAATTATATATATATATATATATATATATATATATATATATATATATATATATATATATATATATATATACATAATTATTTTAATACACGAACCTCTGACAAAGTACACTACTAGAGATGGTTAAATTTGCAAAGTTATAAAAATAAATTCATTCTTTCTTTTGCAGCTTCGACATACATGGCCTAGTTATACTCAGTTATACGATACGTAAGGTCTGGCTTCAACTCTACAAGATCTCGACGTTAGAAATTATTACTGTGTAAAGTCGTCGCCTAATCTTTTCTAACATTTCTGTCTCTTCGGACTATTGGAAAGCTCCTGTGTTTGGCAGATATTTCTCCACAGAATTACATCCCGTATGTTTTAAATATTGAATAATTACATCAGCAAAATAAACCACTATAATCACAACCAGGTGATCATCAAAATTGAATTCGTGATTAACATAATATAGCACACATGTTGTACATATATTGTATGTATAAGGCAGTGGTAGCCCAGAAATTAGCTTGAAAAACCAAGTGAAGCTGGTTCAAATCCCAGGTTCTGCACTTCTAAATTTTTATATGTGAATCATTTGATCATGATTACCTTACAGTAAATGAAAATATCTTCAAGAAATTTGTTTTGTTTTTTGACCAAACTTAATTATTTTCAAAACACATGTGAAGTTTGCCAATTCTCGTTTGACCAGCGTGCTGGACTATGACAAGATTTCTTTTGCGTTGAAGGGAGGCCCATCCTCAGAAGTGGGACGTTAAAGGGGCTAAATAATTATAAATATTATTATTATATGGCACCAATAAAAAATATACACCCGAAGTCGGTCAACTCTTTGTTTAGCAGCTATTGACGGGTTTCAGTGTTATATTTTTTTTCTTTTGGAACAGTTATTTTTTTATATAGATAGGTAAATTCTTACGTAGCTACTAGATAGGTTTTCCTTAAATTTTCAAGAATGAAATGTGGTTTAATTTTGATTTTTTTATGTTGGGAAATGCATCTACGCATACCACCTGTAGACATACAGATGATTATAATTATAATTAAATATAACTGCAATGTACAGACACACAGTCTAATTTTTATATCTATAAATATCCATTTCCTTATTATATATCATTTCATACCAAGATAATATCAAACAAATAAACACTAGTGATGTCAGACTTAATTAGCTAGGAAGTTTTAACAGTTTATAAAAACTTGATTACTTTGAAGCGATTTCAATTGATGCTAGCCCATAAAATTATAATGTAGCGTAATTAATGAATCAGACTGACGATACGTTTAATGAATGGTTTCAATACGTTTTTAGCTCGATTTTATTTGCTTCACTTTTATGTTACTTGCAAAGTGTAAACAAATCTAGAGTCGAATCACTATTAATTATTGTATGAACTGAACGTATTTTCAACCGACTTCAAAAAGGAGGAGGTTCTCAATTCGCCTGTATGTTTTTTTTTTTTTTTTTTTATGTTTGTTACCTCAGAACTCCGTCATTTATTAACCGATTTGGACAATTTTTGTTTTGTTTGAAAGGGTATACTTCCAGATTGGTCCCATTTAAATTTCAAAAAAAAATACCACCCCTAAGGGTGGAAAACAACTAATGATGAATTTTACCTACTTCTAATTGTCATATTGACTTGAAACGTTGCAAGTATTTCTATTTCCGTTGATAGTACAGTGGTTCGGTGTTGTTGACCTGATCTGATGGCAAGGCCAGAAGGTGGATAGGTGGAACTCTTAGGTGGAACTCTTTAACGGCCAATAGTAGATACTTTGAGTTTGGGCTTATTTTGTTTGATTTGACAAGCCTAACACGTTAGAATCCTTACTTTGCTACTATTGTCTACACTAAAAAGGGAAAAATAAAAACTTTTTAACAAAAAAATAAAAACCGACTTCAAACAAAAGCACTAAAAAGTGAAAAAATAACTGATTGGTAGTTTTCATTTACTATACATACCTAATCAAATATTTTCGAAGTCGGTGTGCTTTGCTTTGTATGGGCTGGGACCGATTTCAAAAATATTTGATTAGGTATGTATTTAATAGGTAGGCTTTAATTACTTAGCCAAAGCACACCGACTTCGAAAATATTTGATTAGGTATGTATAGTAAATGAAAACTACCAATCAGTTATTTTTCACTTTTTAGTGCTTTTGTTTGAAGTCGGTTTTTTTTTTTTGTTAAAAAGTTTTTATAGATGATAATACTAATTTGGCGAGCCGATAAAGAGGATATAGTATAAATTTTCAATGGGTACGCTAAAGCTAAGTCTTCGTTCAAATTTGCGTTCGTTTGGTTGAGATAAGTTTTATACATTAGTCAGTAAAAATGATGAGGCCAATTAAGTTGTAATTATGTTTATAGTTTTTAAGTTGTAATTTTGTGCTTATTATGAATATCTGTCAAAACCATAGTCTGCCAGAGGTTTCTACAGCAATCATATTATAATTATATCCCCTGAATAAAATATATTAATACTAGCGGTTCACCTTCACTTCGCTCGGGTTCGTCCCTAGGTTGATTCCCCATACAAACTTTCATCCCTATTTTCACACCCTTAAAGGATGATTTCTGGAACAATAAATATTCTATGTCCTTCTCAGGGTCTCAAACTATCTTCTTACTAAATTTCATCTAAATCGGTCCAGTAATTTTTGAGTTTATTCGTCACAAACATACAAAAATACAAATCTTTACTTTTATAATAGTAGTGTAGATGTAGATGTAGTTTTACGGGCTAAGTGTTTTTCAGACCTGGGAGTCTACCTGTAGTCTGGGTGGAGTCTGCATGGTGTTAGTTTTAATCATATAAATAATTATGATATTTTAAATAAAACTACCTTTTCGGATTTTTCCGCCGATTGAAGATCGGATAAGGACATGAGATAGGAGATATGGTCTCTGTTACGACCATGTTTGCTGTAAAGCATTTGAAACTTCGAGAACCAAAATCAAAATCCGCGAAGAAATGCGAAAGAATGTAGCAAAAAATTAAATATGATATAATACTGCGTTTCGTACATACATACATATTGAGATATCCAGTTTAAGAAAACGCTTCACTTAATATTCTTTTAAACTCCTAGCTAGCACTTTATCAATAATAAATAAATAAATATGTTGGGACATTAGCACACAGCGCCATCTAGTTCCATGATAAGCTACGAGGCTTGTCTTATGGATACAAGATAGTTGATACACTACACATATATAACTTTAAATACATACATATTATAAATATAAACACCCATGACTGGAGTACAAACATTCGTCATCACACAAATGAATGCCCCCGAACCCGCGACCGCTGGTACAGCAAGTAGGGTCACTACAAACTGAGCCAAACGTGTCGTCAATATTATTTATTTGTCCTTTTTAATCAGGCAAGCTTGTTTTAAACTAGAACGCATTCGTATTAAATATTACATACGACCAAAAAAGCCCGTTTGGTAAATTCACTAAACCAATATATTTACAAAATTCAAGACCCTACAACAAAAGTGTGTTTGATACATTTAGAATTGTTTAAGATGCTGGACAACCTTTATAAAATATGCATGTGACCGGTTACAATGGCAGTACACTAAGTTACTTCAGACGTGGTTTCAAATGTAATTTACATACCTGCGTTCTTATTTACATATTATATATATATATATATATATATATATATATATATATATATATATATATATATATATATATATATATATATATATATATATATATATATATATATATATATATGTTTAAGATAAAATTCATTTAGATTTACGAGTAGTTCTTTTTCATTCCACCAACATTGATTTTTGGGCCACCTTCCACAGTCAACTGTCCTTCTTGCTACAGGGATTCTTAAACTCTTTTTAACGTTAGGAAATGCATTTACGCATACAACCTACATACATATAACTGGTTATTTGAAAACTCACCGGCTAGAAAAGCCAGTAGTATCTGCTATTCAATAAAACTCAAGGAAACATCCCCGTTTCAATGGCACCGTTAAAAAATATTTATCCATAGTAATATTATAAATGCGAAAGTAAATATGTTTGTTACTGTTGTCCTTTTAACGCTCAAAACGCTGAATAGATTTTGATGAAATTTGGCAAAGAACATAGATTGCATTCTGGAATCGGACTTAGGCTTTGATCTCCACTCCGCTGAACAGACGAGCGAGCAAGCTTTTGCAGCTGTAGAATATCATTCCGATCATGCCAAGATTAACTGAAGTAAACCACTGAACGCGTAAATCTAAGAAAATATAATAAAAAATCAAATTTTCCCAAAAAAGCAATCATGGCTAACCTACAGCTATAGTCATGGAAATGAGTAAATCAACTGACCGTGTAACGTAAGACGCAGGCACTCGAATTTGGCGTTGAAACAAAACGTTTTTCTCACAGCATAACATTAAAACGCAATATTTTGTACAATTCCTTTAAGGAAAAAGATTGTTATTGTGTGAAATATCCATGTCGTTTGTTACGTTTTGGCGATGGCCAACATAACTTAATGCAAATTGGTTGAAATTGCTCTACAGACTTATGTAACATCGTGTTTACGGGCGAAGTAACATTTATAAGGTTATGTACTAGAATTCTGTGATTTCAGACAAAAATGTTTATAAATAGATAGATTTTTTTTAAGAACTGACTTAGTGGTCTATAGGCTAGCATGTACGGCTATAATTTGAGGGTCCTGGGTTCTAGTCCCGGGTCGGACCAAGTTTTGTGTCCAATCTTAGTTTCTAGTCCAAGACATATAACTTTTACACAATATTACATTTTACAACTATATAGAAATAGTAATAAATAGCAAAGTATGAAAAACATTTATTTGTATTTATAAAAATGACAATTTATTATTTAAAACATTTTGTTATTATATTTTTAGTACCTACAATTTTTATTATTGTAAACTTTTATCGATTTATATGTTAGCCGTGTTAGTCAATTGAAACCTGATGTTACGCGCTCTTCAGATTATAGTTCCCATAGTTCTTATACGCCAACCTTTACCTCCACATAACTCAGAAAAATGACGCTTTAGGGTTACATATTGCCTATATTTATTTCTTTGTTTAAATATCCTCTGTCCATACATATCAATACCATCATGTAATAAAATTCTAACAGGCGAATCTGTACATTAAATATTTTTTGGAAAATCTTATTAAAATAGTCATTATTATTGATACAATATCTATAGTTTTTAGAATTTTTATCTGCCTGTCTGTCTGTCTGTTTGAGCCTTTGTCTGTCTATCGGTCTGTCTGAGAAAACTACTCGACAGATTTTGATGAAATTTGGTATGACGATAGCTGGTTATCCGGGTCAACATATAGAATACTTTTTACTGCGAGAAAATATCTCATCTCTGAGAAATCTATACTAAACCTTAAAACGTAGCTAGGGACGAGCCCGAGCGGAGTGACGATGAGTCGCTAGTAATAAATAATGTCTTATATTCATAATTCCATTAATATAAAAGGGTTTTTCAATAATACTCTTTTATATATTACAAGCGATAATTAAAAGAACAATGCTGTATCATAAATCAATCGTTCCTTAAAGTCGATGCAAAATGTTATTCAAGCTATACATTATTTTGCTTTAAAATTCATTTATAATTTTATGTGAACGACCTTGAATATCATCAAATAAAATAATAATATATGTAATATTATATTTGCGATATCTAAATTCTTTTAAATTCAAAATATTTTATTCAGCATTAAATTATTACAATTTTTTACTGAACATCATGAATCTATTGCCACTAACTAGTTCGCAAAGAAAAAATCTCAGGAGTACTGGTAAAAGTAATTCAAGCGGATTAAAATTATCTTCTTTTTTTTTTATAATTCTACAACATTCAACGTGAAAAATTACTCCTCACATATACAAAGGAGGTGGGTTTAATATTCCATATATTGAAAATTTTAATTTTTGAAATACTAAAATAACTTAAACAACAACTTCGTATGTGTTAATATAATATAAAAATGTCATAAAATAATGCACGAATTTTATGCAGTAAAAATATATATTATGCATACTTAAAGAATTCTTACTTAATAACAAATGCGATGTTTGTAGTTTGTCCTTCTTCGACGCAGATATATAAATTAGCTTATTACATATTATGTAATATATATATCGAGCTGGCTCGTTTTTCTCCTAAAAAATCGGCATTGCCATTCAGCGGTTGAATGCGGCTAGCATTCTTACCACAATTCTGCGCGGACATGACTTGTACAGTAATAATTAAGTGTATATTTGTTTTGTATATATAACTAAATATTCAATAATTTCTTTATTGTAAATAAAGGTAATTATTATAAATAAAAGAATAATAAAAAAAATTTGCAACATATTAACGCATTCTCGACCGCTGTTTCTCGGGGACTATTTCATACACAACTTCTCCATCATACACACACTCTCTCTCTTTCTATTAATTCGTCTCTTTTCATTCGATACTATGTGTAAGATGAAATAGCTCACACCTTCCACTTTTCCGCTTCCGCACTTTCTAATATTACTAAGAATGAGATTAATTCTTTGTTTCTATTCCTAAGGAAGTTGATAAAGTGGGGTTTTGATAGTTATTTCATAATATTACTGAAACCATAGAAGTGGGTTAGGCAATCTATTATACGAGTATGAGGTAGGCCTTTGACGCTTATAACAAATGGCCTACTTATTGTTGGCATGACATACTAAATATGTTAGCTCGTACCCAATATGGGACATTCCGGTGAGTATCACGCTATTCGCCTCACGTCACGACGAGATTGTGGTAAGATCAAAATGTATGGTAGGTTAAGTGAAATTAAAACTACACGCTACAATCCTATATTTTTTATTATAAGAGGACGAAAAAAGATTTTGTGTAACTTTTGATGATAAACAATACCTAATGGAGGCAGCAAAAATATATTAATAATTTAAAACACTTGATATTTCATAATCACTGATTATCATGAAATTTTGATAACCTATTAAAATAGTATGAATAACCATTAAGACATTATTTATTTTAAATTCAGTCCCTGCAAAGTTGAAAAGTGTGAGGTTTGTATTCCCATAAATAACTTTGAATACTATATATTCCAAAATATTGGTAGTTTTCCTGATCCTGCAAAAGTTTTAGAGCGAGGGTAATCTCTGACTTACGCTAGTGCAGATTTCGTTTATTGTACATACATCTATCCATTAGGTACTAAACAATATTTATTCAAAAAAATTCAATGAAAAAGTTTGTGTGTGTGTTTATGACATTTTCATGGTGTGACTACGGCTTGATGGTGATACATATAGATATTTTAAATATATTATGCCCAAAGGTACTCATAGAAGCCACAAACCTAAAGAATTGAATTGAATTGAAATATATTGTATTAAGCTGTTTATCAACGTATTATACAATTAGAATTTAATAATAATTTATAGTACTAATTTAAACAATAAATTAGCTTATTGAAATTCTTGAAGGCTTTTTAAATAACACGCGATTATACATTATATATATATATATATATATATATATATATATATATATATATATATATATATATATATATATATATATATATATATATATATAATACACTTTATAATATTAAAGTCACCGGCATACATCCAAAACATCCTTTAAATAAAAAACTTGTAAAATATGCATTCAAAAATCCTGACCTCGATACTATTTTATTGCTTATATGCATGTGTAGATAATAAAATAAGCAGTTACAGTTCCCTACACTATGCACAGTCTATTTTGTGAATAGTGCAATTTCTAGATACAAAGTCGTAAATGTCCATATTATATTTTACAAAGATTTAAACAAACAGGTTGAACCAATATAATTTATTATATAGTTTATTATATACTATTATTATATTACGTAATAAATAATACAGGCATTTACATACAATAGGAATGTAAAGATATATAATAAGTAATAATAATAAAAATGAAGGTAATTTTATTATAATAATAATAATATTTTTTTTTTTAATATTTAATAGTAAATTTCATAATTTTCATCGCTAAGCCAATGAAAAGCCTTTCAAAGAGTATTATTAATATCCTCATATCATATGGGTATATGTATTAAAATTGAACAACATTATCTCTATTTATATGAAGAAAAAAAATGACCTAATAATAGACCCTTGTGGAACTCCCATATCTAGTGGAGCCCTAAGAGATCTTTTGCCTTTTACATCAACCTTCTGTGTTGTATTATTTGAATACGAAGTCCGAAGGTTGAGTGTCTTATTTCTAACTGTAGTGATGCAGTTTCTTGATTAATATTTTATAAGACGCACAATAAAAAGCCTTTCTACGCTCAATATTTTCAACATTTCTATTCCTTGTACAAAAATTATTTCTTATAAACTTATTTGGGTGCATGAAAAAGCGTTATAATTTTTCCAAATAATTTTATTTTAACGTTTAGTACGCTAGCGATTTAAAATTTGTTTTATATTTTGGGTTCTAATGTACTAAGATATTTAAAAATATGAATAATCTTACAAAACGTTAAAAAAACGCACAACACCCGACATATTTATCAAACATTCCTTTTTTTAATTTTGCCATATATAAATTCAATGTTGTTTCTTATACGAATATTTTATATTTTTTTTTTTATAACATGATTTGAAATTGTCTCAATAATTATTATTATAATTGAAAAAAAAAACTTACTTTTATATTTATCTTCGTCGCGTAAAACTGCTACATTTGAATCTGCTACCATCTCCAATAATAACACCTTAATAATATCTGACTTATTTTATATAAATAAAAATGAATGTTGGTAAGCGCATAATTCAAGAATGGCTGGACCAATTCGGCTAAATTTTTTTCGCGTGTTCCTTAAGGTCCACGGAAGGTTTTAATACAGAGAAAAAATGAAAAATTAATGAAAAATAAATTATATGGCTAACAACTATTTATATCTATTTAAAATGTACCTAGCGATGAACCCGAGCGAAGCGAGGGTGAGCCGCTAGTTTATAATACATTGTAATATATTGGTAAAATTCAAATGATCCCAACAACGAAATATTATTTTATGCATATTTTATGTATAATGTCAACAATGTTGTGAAGAAATTAAATTTTTATAGTTAAAAATACATTGTATGGAGCGAAAGAGGTATTACTAGATAGGTTGATGCTCTCAGATTGAGGAAATATATAAGGAACATGCTATTTACTACTTTTATACAACTAAAATTATAGTTTTATAAAAAGTGTATTGTAAAGTAAAAATTTGATGTTCCTTTCAATTTGAAAAGTATTTATTGTAATAATGTTAGCAATTAGAATTATAGTCGAGATTAAAATGTAGCCTATGTCAATGCCTACCAGTTGCGTGAAAATAGGGCAAAAACATGGAAGTGAATTCAAATATATTTAAAGCCTATTGCACTTTGAATAGCAGATTCTATTCCCGGCTAGGCACAGTGGATGCATCATATACGTTAGGTAAAACAACGGTTTGACATATGCCTTTTAATATAACAAAAGAAAACATGCTCAAGTAAAGATCTCATTTGTAAATTATATTGAAAGCTCACTGGATCTCATGAAATCATTAATTTCAATTTGAAATTTATTTAGTCACCAAAGTACAATAACTTCATGACATAAACAAATCACAAACCATTTATTGTGCGTCGCTTTTTAATTAGCAGATTTGTTTTAGACTAGAGACGAAATTTTCATTACTTTTAATTAATTATAATAATATGCATTCAAAAATTATTATCGGAGAACATAATGTAAACCTTTCGGAAGAATTCTCTCAATATTAGTAGAAAAAGTACTACTCACAAAAAGACAACCGTGGCAATTTTTTTTATACATTTTAACTCTTAATCATGGCTTAATTTGAAGAATATATATATATATATATATATATATATATATATATATATATATATATATATATATATATAACTGAATTATACCACTTCCCCTATTTTATTTTGTATTTTTACCTACATATGAGTAAAATATACCCGTATTAGAAAAAGTCAACCTGTCTAAAGAGAACGTAAGAAACAGACACGATGTTTAAATGATACGATATTATATATCGAATCAAATATACAACAGATATTGCCACAACATAAAGATAGGTTGCCATAGCAAATGATCTGTCACTGGTTTGCGGTAAATGTTTTGACATTGTGGGAACGGTTCTATTCATTAGCTATGTGTATACTATTTATGTGTTCGTTTATGGTTTACTTATATTTTTAACTAGCGATTCACCCTCGCTTTGCTATGGGTTCGTCCCTAGGAAAAAATAAATCTATCCTACGGGAACCGTACGTTTTTCTGGTATAATACATATATAGCCTTCCTCGATAAACGGGCTACTTAGTACTAAAACAGTTTTTCAAATCGGATTAGAAGTTCCTGAGATTAGCGCGTTCTAACAAACAAACAAACAAACTCTGCCTCTTTATAATATTAGTACTTTTAATCAAATCACATTAAATAATATTATAATATTACTACCATTTAATGTGATTGCATTTATTAATACTTTTATTATTATGTACTAATGATAGAGTAAAAAGGTTGAGCTGTATATTTAAAAATATATTAAGAAAAGAAGGTTTTAGAAGATACTTCTATTTTGTTAAGTTTCTTTCGCCAGTTCTTCTTAGGACTGAGGCTTTTTATTTCAATTTATATCAATATTTTTAGTGTAATTTCTTTTTGATTAAGAACATAATTATTAAAAAGTGCAAATATAGGTGAGAAATCAAAGTAGTTGAAACGCACGCCATTGATCAAACCATATATGACGTCAAAGTATTATCATAACAGAGCGATTAGCGATTTTATCGCTACAAACTAGTCATCATTTTTCTATGTATTATATTTGACGTCACACCAAGCGCGCGAAATGGCGGGCATTTAAAGTATCCGTATCATGTGATATTTTAAATTAAAAATCATACTAAATTTTTGTTTCTTGGATCTGATATTTTCAAATAAATAACAATATTAGAAATTGTGTAAAAAATTAATAAAAATCACGCATAGTCTCTATTCAGTGCTTTAATTCTTTTCGGAGTTGATCAAAATAGCAAGGCATCAGATTAAACTAACATAAGGGTCCTAAAAGTACGCGACCCTAAAATATTTATTAACCAAAACAAAACTTAACTATTTTATCTATTCTTTTCATAAACACACACCACATATGACTGTATTGTGTATTTATTTTCTATTGTTTACTTACAATGTATGTTCACTACAATACGTCCTCAACTATCATTCATGTAAAAGTAATAAACGTATTGATAATGTTCGCATAATGTATTTATTTAAACGTTATTTTGATCGTTTTTTTTTTCAAATATATAAGTATATTTTTTTATTTTTTATTTATTTCATAAGCACACTTACAATACACATATTTAACATTAACACACAACATATTAAGAAAATTGAACAGTAGCACACACTGATATGTATATCGATAACTAGTGTACATAACATTCACCAACAAACACATGTAAACATTGAGAAAGGAAAATGGAAATAAGAATATACATATATTCTTTGTTCAAATATATATTAATATTTATTTTCAATTTATATTTTAGGACGATTTAAAATGATTTACAATTATAAATTGACGAAATCTTAATTTATTAAAAAATCACTGTCCACACTCGCTTAAAATAACTAAGTTCTTAATTATTTTTAATTTCCTCGTTTGTTTAGTGGCTAGCATAATTATAGCTGCAGATCCATTCCTTGGTTCGAGTCCCAGGCCAGGTTAAGTGTAGCTATTGTTTTATTGTGTTAAGAAATTCTCAGTAACAGCCCAAAATAGGGAAGTTGGTGGTTTTGCATCCCTGTGTCTTCAGAGAACATGTAAAGTTCACCGGTCTTGTCAGTTGGTCATTGTAGCTAAAATCAGTTGAAATAATATGAGGAAGTTAATGTAGCGGTAGCCCAGTGGTATGGCGCTTGCTTGGGAAACCGTGGGAAGCGGGTACACATCCCGGGTCTCGCACCTTTGATATTTTCATGTGCGAATCATTTTCTAACATGATTACCACTTGTCTTAACGGCGAAGGAAAACATCGTGAGGAAACCTGCATTTCTGAGAAAACCTAGTTTTCAAAAGACATGTGAAGTCCACCAACCCGCGCTTGACCAGCGTGGTTGATTATAGCCTGAATGATAATAATATTTATTATATCTCTCTCACACTCATTTTAAATATCTCTTTAGATCAATACTGGAATAAGCTAATTCTTTTCGTTTTTTCGCGGATTTATTTTGATTTTTGATAAATTTGATATTATCATTATCTTGTCATGAGAGAGACTAAGGTTTTAAACGTCTTAATGTTCATTGCTTCGCTCAGGTTTAAGGACCAGAAATAAACATATATTTCTTAGATAATTTTTTAGTGATAATAACCGTATTAGGATTTGTTGAGTAGTTTAAAATAACTAATTACATACCTACAATAAATAAATAAATAACATTGATATTGATTCTTAATAAAACTAAAAAAATATAGTCTACTTTTAATTATATATAATTGTTTTATTTTGCAAGCAATAACTAGCATTGCCCGCGACTCCGCCCGCGTTCAGATGACCAAAAACCTAATTCTTAGGTTTTACATATTAGTATACTCTAACATTGCAGTTTTTGTAATTTTTTACAGAAATGAGATATTTTCCTGCGGTAAAAAGTATCCTATATGTTGAACCGAGTAACCAGCTATCACCAAACTAAATTTCATCAAAATCCCTCCAGTGATTTTTCTGTGATGCAGTAACAGACAGACAGACAGACAGACAGACAGACAGACAGACAGACAGACAGACAGACAAAAATTCCAAAAACTATAGATTCGGCCTCTGTATCGATAATAATGTCTATTTCAATAAGATTTACCAAAAAATATTTAATGTACAAATTCGGCTTAGTTACAATTTTATTATATGTATAGATTTCGTCAATTGTGACATTTTACTTTTTTTTTCTAAATTAATAGACTATAGGTGGGTGGTCAAGGTGTTCAAAATTTCAGTAAACGCCTATTGGTGTAAAAATTAATTTTCAAGCAATATTGAAGACTAAAAGTGCTAAGCAATACATTAGGGCAGATATCATTTTTATTTCTCCATGTAACCTGTAGCTACGAGTATTATTAATATAGAAATGTACAAAACATTGTGAATAAAAACAAAGGACGTTGAGTTTTAACATAATATTTTATAGTTTGAAACTTTATCGGGGGACTTTGAATGGAGCTCTGGGGTGCTCTTATAAAGAGATGAGCATAGTATAAGACTTTTTGGCTTATTATTGTTTATCATGAAGTCATTTTGTGAATATTATAAATATAAAAAGTTTATATCTATTTTTACTTTTACTAGTATATTATACAAGTTGTTGCTCATAGCTCTGCTCGCTAGTTAGCTAGTTCATTTATGTATAACTCATTCGTCCCTAGGTTGATTCCCCATACAAACTTTCATGCCCATACGGGATAAAAAGTATCAATACCAGGGTGTCAAACTATCTTCTTACCAAATTTCATCGAAATCGATTCAGTAGATCCAGAGATTACCCCCTACAACGTCACTAACTCACAAACTTTACCTCTTTATAATCTTAGTATAGACTATTCCACTCCTATGAGTCGTAGCGTCTATCATATAATCTTACTAGTATTATAAAATGTGTGAAAGTTTAGATGGATGTTTGTATATTTCGATGTTTGTTACTCTTTCACGCCAGAACGGCTGAACGGATCTGGATGAAATTTGGCACAGAGATAGATTATAGTCTGGAATAACACATAGGCTTTTATCCCGGATAAATGTACGGTTCCCATGGGATATGTTTGTTTTTGTTTTCCTAGAGGCGAATCTGAGCAAAGCGAGGATGAGCCGCTAGTATACAATATGACTAAGTTGCCTAACAGGTAAATAATTGATAATTCTTCAATAATAATCTGCGTATTTTAATTATAATGCTTTCTTCTGAACACCTCAGTAAAGCTTCTTCTCTTTCCTGCATAAAGCTTTTATATATTTTAAAGACTCATTACATACATTTTAGTAGTTTTAGGTTGTTTGTGACAGACTAACAAACAAATATAACCTCTCCATAATATTATAAGATAGATCGGGTAACGATATCGGATGGTGCTATTATTAAGGTTGAAATTAAGCAAATAAATATTCACATACGAGAAGCAAAACCGCAAGCACCTGCTTAATAACAGCTGTCATTATGATGGAGAAGTTATTAATAAAGTTAAACAAATTGCTTTTATTTTACCAATCAAACACTAATATTATAAAGAGATTGTGTATTGGGTTGGCATGTGCGGCTATAGATCCAAAGGTTCTGGGTTCGAGTCCTGCGTCGGGTCAAGTTAATTATCGAATTTTTTACAAGGGAAAATTTTTTTTACAACGGATTTAAAATTATTTCTAAACTAACATTTGGAAACTCTTCACTTATCCGTGGTCTATTGACGTTTCAAGTAGTGTCTAAGTAGATTTATAAAAATATTTTTTTTACCCATTTGAAAGGCTTACTATTCTTTATACTTACTATATTCTATCATAAACTTACATATTTATACTAATATTATAAAGAAGTAAGGTTTGTGAGTTTGGGACGTTGTAGGGGGTAATCTCTGGATCTACTGAACCGATTTAGATCTTTGGTAAGAAGATAGTTTGAGACCCTGGGAAGGACATATATATATTTTTCAAAAAATCATCCCTTAATGAGATGAAAATGGGGTTCAAAGTTTGTATGGGGTTTCAAGCTAGGGACGAACCCGAACGAAGCGAGTGTGAGTCGCTAGTTCGTAGTTATAAAGACAATTTTCTGGTTGAAAAAAATGGAATAGTTAAGCAAAATTATCAAATTGAAATGAAATTTTGATTAGATAAGACAGTGTTATTCTAAATCTAACTTTACAAATTACTTCATACTCTTCTTCCTTTTATATTCACTCCTTTACTGTCCAATCTGCAATCTGTGTAACTCTTGACCAAGTCAAGTTAAACAAGCCAATTGGCTGTCATTATTTAAAAAAAATAACTAAAGAATACTATCTTAACTTATAAAGTGCTAATTGGTGTCATATTTTAAATGTTTAATGTGTATACGTGTGTATGTATGTATCTGTGTATGTGTATGTATGTGGGTATGTATGTAAATTTGTTTGTCTATGTATGTAGTCATTTGTAGATCTCCTAAAGATTGTTTGCACCCCTTCCATTACTCTAACCAAAGGTTGCCCAGGATAGATAGCTCTCTAGCGATAAGGCCGCCTATTGTGCTATTTCTCTTTAATCTGTTTCATTTATGTAATGTAAAATAATAGTATTCAATAAAGAATATTTGATTTGATTTATTTATTAAATACTTACGCTTCACACAACGAAGTGTGGGATAAATATTAAAAAAAAACATCTATATGTATGTATGTATACATATTAAGCCCTTTCGTCTCATTGAGTATAAGTAAAGCCATTGTAACAAGTGGTAATGTAATAGATATTCGCACATGCAAATTTTTAACACGAACCGGGGTTTGAACCAAGTTCACATGGTTTTTGAAGCCAGCACGATACCAATGGGCTATCACTGCTTTTACTCTTGTATATTGAAATAAATTCTAATATAATAAGATACTGTAGCTTTTGCGTGATGCACAAACTAAAGGTCCATATATTAGATATAGCTTTCCACTAGAGACTACTACATAGACAGTCATTTGCATTAGTGGCATATGGGACCCCTTAGAGCTTTCAGACTTTTAGACACTCGGGCCTTTTAGGCTTACGATAATTTAAACCTTTTAAAATATGTATAGTTTTGTACAGAATGGATTGAATTACAACTTACTAATAGTTTTTGAAGTACTATTTTTGTCCATGAATCTGCTACGAAATATTTGGATTGTATTATAAAATTTCGTATAACGAATTTTGTATTGATATATGTATATATACATGGCTTAGGTAATAAATATTGTAAAACAAAAAAAAAACGTGTGTATGCACTTATGTACGCACGTAAGAAGTTATACTTGTTTGGCGTAACAGAACAAAAATAGCTAAAGATTTCATCGCGTGTGTCACAACTCTCTGTTTGTAAAAGAAATAACTCAATAAAATAATAAAATAAGGTATATTATACAATTTAAGGAAAGAATTTAACACCTCCAGCGAAATTTCTAAGAAATTAATTAAAATTCTGAGAAATCTATTGTTAACTGACACGCCGGAGTGTCCGCGGTCGTGGACGGAATAATATTATATAGGTAACATTTGTCAGACAATAACAACGGTTACCATGGCGACAAACAGTTATCAGCTAACTCCATCATGTCGCTTTCAGCTAACTTCATTATGTCGCTTTTTGGCTATTGGTGAGCGCGCGCATCTAAAAACTTTACTCGCATCATTTTTTTCAAACGTCCCAAAAGAAGTATATCTTCAAAAACTAATTAATTAGCATTAAATTATAAGCACAAACTCACAAACTTTACCTCTTTATAATATTAGTATAGATGTATCTTAGGCATGAACGAGTATGTGTGACTTACGGATTCTTCCGAAGCCCTACAGCTCAAAAGCTTATTTCGTACGAGGACGGAACTTTAAATTGTGGGGCTTCTATCATACTAATATTACAAAAGGCAGTGGTAGACGAAATGGTTACGCTCTTGGGAAACCGAGTGAACGGATTCAAATTCAAAGTCTCGCACGTCTGATATTTTCATGTGCGAATCATTTTTAACATGATTACCGCTTGTCTTACGGTGAAGGAAAACATCGTGAGGAAACCTGTATGTCTGAGAGAATCTAACAAGTTTTCAAAAGACATGTGAAGTCCGCCAACCTGCATTGGCCAGTGTGGTGGACTATCTCCTGATCCCCATTTTATTGAAGGGAGGCCCGTGCCCAGCAGTGGGACGTTGAAAAAGGCTGAATTCAATATTATAAAAGTAAATATTCCTGTGTAAGTTAGTTAGTAAGTGAGTGTACTATAAACGTACCACTACCAATGACCATCTTCACTAAATTAATGCAGGGAAATCTAAATAATGATATATTATAACTCATGTACTTTTAGTTCGCACAGCTGTGGTTAGTATTCAAAGGTTGAGTATCATTACATGCCTACATTAATGATCAATAGAAATACGACGCGTCTTGAAATATTTTTACCCGACTGCGCGACGCAAAGGAGGGTAATGTTTTTATCAATCTGTACCATATCATATCAGTCTATGTATGTTTGTTCTATGGGGCGTTCTAAAGAGCAAACGCGTGGGTCAAGTAGTTCAAAATTAAAATGGCGCCAATTAGTGTGTCCTTAAAAAAAATTTCTTCCAAACCAATCGAATGGGGTATCAAAGTAAAGGTTTATAAGAAGCGATTACAAAAATATATACAACCTGTATGTTTGAAAGTCATTTAGGATAAAATATTGTTAAATATAACTTTAGGACTATACTTATTAGCATATTTCTCCAAATTCGATACAAAGTACAAAAATATCTAGAGATTTTAAGTTTAGAAATAAAATATTGTTTATGTAAAATGTATTAATGTATTTCAATATTGGTAATAAAATATTGATTAAAACTGCTAATCATAATACAAACGAGATATTAACCTATTTGTTTATTTTATCATTTATACCGCTTCTTCCATCATGGGAGAGACTCTTACTCATAATAATTTCTTATTTTTACGCGAGTATTTGAAATTTTCGAAATCTTTTTGGATTTTTTCGCGGATTTATTTTGTGTTCCGTGATTATGATTGCTGTAGTTATAGCATTCGAAATTAAAATAAAACAAAAAATGGATGCGTGTAACCTTTACGCGCGGTTGAAGTAAAACTTCTTTGGAAAATCTCTCAATTAAATTTAAACAAATCAATAATTAAATACGGCATATTAGGCATATTACAATCATATATTTAATTCAATTAAATTCTCACCATTTAAAATCATAACGTTTTTACATACGTAAAAATATTTATTTCTTTTTTTTTCATATAAACGTGGATATAAATATATAAATATGTTGGGACATTAGCTTACAGCTTAATCTCGTTCCATGTTAAGCTACAAGGATCGTGTAATGGATACCAGATAGTTGATACACTACACATATATAACTTCAAATACATATTATAAACACCCTTTATGAAAATGAAAATGAAAATGATTTATTAATAAAAAGAGTTTTTAAATACATTAAGTCCGTTATTGGGACATCCTTTTAAGTAAATAGATACCTGTGCCAGGATGTCCCGCTCTTCCGTAGAAAATTTCTTAGAATTATACAACTCAATAGTGTTTTTTATATTAACCAAGAACTTATAAATAATAGAAAAAAAATAAAATAAAAATAAAAATAATAGCAAAAATAGCATGTGTGTGTGTGTGTGTGTGTGTGTGTGTGTGTGTGTGTGCGCGCGCATGCATGTACGTGTGTAAATAAAATGTTGGAGTGGATGTTTAGGTAATTTCATCGAATAAAGCTTCTGCTTCTTCATAATTTAATTTTGCAAGCCAGGCAGTTAGGGACTTTTTTAGTTCATAATTATTTAGCAAATATATTTTTATCATACCATTCACCTTTTTGTATATAGAAGCTGATTTCTTAGCACAACTGATGACTAGCAAATTTAGTTTTTTACAATACCTGTTTCTACTCTAATGTTAAACTCGTCTTTTTGTCTTCGTGTTTATAATCTATAGTTACTGTTTTATGCCTCTGTAGTATTAATTGTAATATGTATATCTTTCTCACACTTAGTAAAGGTTTGTTAATGGAGTATAGCTCTTTTGTAGGGAAACGATATGGTTTACAGAACATAAACTTTTAGTAAGGCCCGTTGACTACGTTTCTAATTCTAGGAATTTTAATTTTTTGATGCTCCTCCCCATACTGGGATGCAGTATGACAAAATTGATTTCAGCAAGAGCTGTATAGACTTGGTTTAGAATTTTATTTGTTGCAACATATCTTAAGGTTTTAAAAAAATCCAAAATAAGTTTTCTAATTCTGCTTGAGTAGTAGTTCCAGATGGGAGTGCCACGATAATCTTGATCAATAACTATGCCTAAGTATTTGATTGAATCTATTTTATCAATGCTAGGACACATGCAATTTAACACTCTGATCCTTACAGTGGTGTATTTGTAATTTTGATGATGTAGGCTGAGTTTTTTTTATTTATTGAAGAAACATATATAATTTGATTTATGTGTGTTTAGTGTAAGAACGTTAGATTTAAGCCAACTAGATATTTTTTTTAAGCCTATTTCTGCAGTACTATGAACTTCTTTCCATGTTTTTGCCATGAAAAACTATAGCAGTGTCATCTGCATATGAATAAATATGCCCCCATTTTCTATTTTCTAAGTTACATAGGTCATTTATATATATTAAAAACAAGGTATGGTCCTAAGACACTACCTTGTCGAACACCGAAGGTCATTTTGAGGTCATTGCTTGTATAGTCTCCTATTTTTACTTGCTGATTCCGATCATTTAGATAATCCTTCATTAGGTTAAGCTGATTTTCTCTAATACCAATATTTTCTAATTTTTTTATAAGTATGGGGATAGATACAGTGTCGAATGCCTTTTTAGGTCCAGAAAGACAGTCAAACATTTATTTTTTACTATCAAGATGATCGACAATACACGAGGTTAAATCTAGAAATGGCATCTTGCGTACATTTTCCTTGTCTAAAACCATATTGCGATGCTGACAAAATATTAAATTTATTTAGGTATTGAATTATTCTGTTATTAATTAGTTTTTCCATTATTTTAGAGATACCCGTTAAGACTGAAATTGGCCTGTAATTATTGATTTGAGTTCTATCCCCATTCTTATATACAGGAGTAATAATTGATTGCTTCATCAGCGAAGGAACACACCTTTCGTAAAGCATAGATTTCCTAAGTAAGTAAGATATAGGGACTATTAACTCTTTTGAGCGTTTTAAGAATTTTGTAGGGATATTGTCTAAACCAGCCGCACTATCTGATTTTAAATTCATGAGGATAGAAGTGACCTCTTCGTGATCGGTATTTAAAATAACAAACGATGACAATTGATAATTAGGATTAAGAATTGGTTCACTTTACTGTAAACAATTGGTTATTAGTTTCAATTTCCTTGGCAAGATTTTGGTCCAACGTTAGCAAAAAAAAACTATTTACTAAGTTAATGGCTTTGACAGGACACGACTCAATGTCCTAGTAAACTCAATATTTGTTGTTTTTAGTATGTTTTAAATTGGTTAAATTTTTAATATTGTTCCATAGCACTTTGGGATTTTTAGCAAGTAATAGTTTCCTATCATATACCCGTTTCAATTTCTTTATTAAATTATCACAGAAATTACGATACCTTTTATATGTTATTTTAAGTATTTCATCATCAGGATTACATTTTATTTGTTTTTTTGCATTTATTTCTGTTTCGTATACAGCGTAAGACTCCTTGAGTTATCCAAGGTTTTATTGTTCGTTGATTTTTAGGTAAGGTCAAAGAAAGTGTATTTTCTTGTAAAGATTCAGTGATTTTAGTGGTTAGCATCTCAAGTAAGATGTTTGGGTCATCACAGAGTAGTAAAGAAGATATGTTTTTATTAGCGAGAGTAATAAGAGCCTTGTCAAAGTCTATGTAGGTTTTCTTCCTAATAACTTCTTTAGTGACTTTTATTTTAGCCAAATTACATAATACCATAAGATGGTCTGTTACGGTTGTGTTCAATACAGCTATGTTAGCAATAGTCATTTTCTTATGTAGTTTTAACATGAAGTGGTCTAAACAGCTATTTTCTCTGGTTGGCATCATATGTCCTGGTAATAACCCAAACGTGGATAGCATATTTAAATAGTTATGCCTATTTTTATGATCCAATGACGTTTCATTATGTTTCTGGATAAGATTTATGTTTATATCACCAGTTAGTACTATATTATTGCAAGTTTTGATTGTATCTAGGTGGTTTCTAAGTGATTCGGTAAATCTATCAGTATTTTTATTATTTATAGAGTACAAACATTCTTGCTCATCACACAAATGAATGCCCACAGCGGGGCTCGAACCCGCGACTGCTAGCACAGCAAATAGGCTCACAACAAACTGAGCCAAACGTGTCGTCAGGATATAGTTAGGCGTTAGCAACTATGTAGTCTTATCTAAGGTTCAATGTTCCATACTATTTCATTAGCACGTGTCACATTATGGTAAATAAAAACTTTGCATCATTACGCTTCAGTTCATTCTTACGCTCACGAACACTCATCGTAGATAACTATTTTGCTCAGTATGGACACATTTTATACACATTTTACACTAGGGACTTGCCATTGTTATACTCGGGTTCGTACGTGATGTAAATATAACTAAGCCTATGTGTTACTCCAGGTTATGGTCTATCTTTGTACTAAATTTCATCTAAATCAGACGA